>NW_010579220.1:229395-352431 GCF_000705375.1 Tinamus guttatus | reverse complement strand
GTTCCACAATTGGCCTGAATTAACTTTTTGAGGTGTTCAAAATCCCCTTCCCTTCCCCAAATCCTGTGGCAGGGGACAGCCTAAGGATGGTACCTCAGAGACCTGATCTGTTACAAAGTTGAGGCATAGAGTGCCTCAAGGGACAGAGTTCAGTACTGTAAGATGCTCCTGAACTGGGCAGGCCACATTCTGCCTTGCAAGATGTTGACCTTTGCTGTTGTTGATGCATCTGTCAGAGCAAATCAGAAGAGGACCGTGGCCGGAGTTCAGGATGCCGCTCTAGAAGGTTCAGGCTGTTGTCAATGCATGTATCAGAGCAAATCAGAAGAGGACCGTGGCTGGAATTCAGAATGCTGCTCTGGAAGGTTCACGCTCTGTGGTCCAGCACTGAGTGTGGGAACGAAGCGGATGCGTGGTCCTCGGTGCCTACAGACACATGGGGCTTGTGCATCCGTGCACGTGCGTGCTCACACACAGCGCCTACAATGCTGATGAAGTTATTCTTGAAGGGAAAATGCTTAAGTGTATTATTTCCTTCACTCTGGTTGCTAAATTATTCCGGATATGTTAAACAACATAATTAAATACACACACACACATGCTAAAAATTCTTGTTCTCTGTCAGAAGAGAAGGAACGTGTGTCAGCCCCAGCCTTCAAGCTCTGTTAGTTTTAATTTGAGTTGTGGAATTAGTAATCAGTTTTGCTGGAACACTGTTGCAGGAAATAGATCTTAGCATGCATGGGGCCTGGGCACAGTTTCAAATGAGTATTTGTTAAGAAGAAACCATTCCCTTGTCGTGTTATGGTACATTACATAAGATTTAATTCCATTGTATTAAAAAATGCAAGCCTGAAGGAAATGCTCTGTCTTCTTGTTGGCCGAGGTGACTCCTGATTTTTTCGTGGGACTTTTAATTAAAACGGTAAGACACAAAAGTCCTTCTCTTTCTAGGCTGTTGCTACAGATCCTTAGAGGAGGGTGCCAAAAGGCCAAGTTACTTCAAGCACCAGGAAAGGCGATGGCTCTAAGTAAAAAGTGGGGAGTGTATTGCAGCGTCAGCGAGGCCAGCCTGTGTTTTTTGCATGTGTGTGAAAGGTTCACAGCAGAAATCAGACACGTAGCTCTTACCAGAATCGTCATGTCTCTTTATACAGCACCAGGAATATGCCAGATACAGAGGTAAGTTTGCTTGGTAGTAAAGAACTCACCCATGTACTAAAGAAAAGAAGTTTTCCAATGGCGTGCAGCTGAAACCGAGTAAGTTCTGATTATACAAATTAGCACAGTGAAGATAGATAACTAATTGTAGGAATGGTTTGGCCAAGCCATGCAGTTGATTCTCCACTGCTGGCTGATAAGGTGCAGTTTAAGGGGAAGCTAGAAGCCAGGTGCATGCATTAGTACTCCCCCAAGTGCATGGGGAGTTTTCCTGGGGGTGTGTGTGCAAAACGTTCATTTTTCCTGAGAGTCACCTCTTGGCTTTACACAAATATATCCAACAAAGGTGGGATCCAACATCCTCCTACAGCTACCAGGCTTCCTAGTTTAGATATGAATCTATAGTTTGGATCTGTTTAAACACTATCCCCAGCAGGAACTACTGAGTCCAGAATCCCAGACCCTGGGCATACTCACATCGGCAACCAGTGTGCCAGAGGCAAGTCTGAGTATTGCAGCTCGGTCCCATTGCGGCACTATAGCTCCTAGTGGGTCTGGTCCAAGTCTGTGGATGCTGGTAGGAGCCCATGCACAAATCTGGGTCCGGGATGCTGGTGCCATGTTCTTCAGGCTCCATCCCACAGCCGCTGCTCGCTGACCATGTCCTTCAACAGCAGCACAGTGTTGCATTAATAACTCTCTTCTCTGTCCTCAGGGAAGGCACAAAATTGAATCTATAGCAGTGACAGCACTGGTTTAAGATAAACCAGTTGGGATTTGACTGCTCCGTTTTCCCCAGATGTTTTCAGCTAATAAGAATTTTGTCACTGTGACTGGCCTCTGCCTTGCATGCAGCCACTGCTGAACTGCCCAGGGGTGTCCACACCCCTGGGGAGCTGCTGCAGAGCTAGTGATTAATGACAGTCCCCGTGTTCTCTCCTTCACAGGGAAGGGGCACGATGCTCTCTCCCCACTCTTCCAGGAGGCTGGGGCAAGACTGGGAAACAACAGGGACGGCTGGGAACCTCCAGAGCCTGAAGAAATTTAATAATCAGGACTTCAGCCGCCTGCGAGCCTCATGCCTGAGCCAAGGCCTCCTCTTTGAAGATGACACCTTCCCAGCTCATGTCAGCTCCATCGGGCCCAACCTGCTCCCAGAGAGCAAGCTGTGGCTTATTCAGTGGAAGAGGCCAACTGTAAGTACCCAGCTGCGGTGTTTCCAAACACTGCCTCTGAAGGGGGACTGATGGCTTCCAGGGTGTAAATGCTTTGGCTTTGAGGATGAGGCCTGGGTTAAAAGCGGGCTAAAAGTAGAGCTCAAGCACCTGGGAGTATGAAGCTGCAAGGAGGGATCCTCATTGGAGAGGCACATGCGGGGTGGAAAAGCTCTATATGGATTTTCCTTTGCAAGTCAGCTCAGAAGGGAAGGTGGTGCTGCAAAATGCCTCCTTAGGCAGGGAGGTTTGCAAGCAGCCCATGGGAGAAGGCCAGTGTTCACCGCATGCTCTGATCTCTTGAGCTGGAGCTAGCTGAATTATGGGCCTTTGCACAGCCTATTTATTCCAAGTTTTTTCTCCCCAAGTCCTGAGGCTCACAAACTGCCCTATCAAATTAGTTCCCTATTTCTCTCCCATTCTGAAAATGAACACATTTCTCCATTTAAGTTTTCCTGAAGTAGGCGGTGAACTAAATAAAGTACCCTCAGGTTTTCCTTCTTGCATTTGGTAAATGTGCAGGTTTGAATCTTCCACTACTGCAACTCATGTGGCTTCACCCATGGCTGCAGGTCTTGTAGGTCGTGCATGACACGTAGTTTCCCTTGTATCCATCTGAGTGCATCTCACAGAAGTGTGAAAGAGCCTCGGTAGCTGCAAAGTCGTCTCAGATGTTTACCATCTCTGGATTTGTCCTGCAGAATCGGCGTCACTAGGAACAAATCCAGCTGCACTCTGCTGCCATGTTGGTTGCAAGATTGTCCTAATGACCTATTTTTGAGGGGTTTATCTAGCTAGGTTAAAAGACACCTGTAATTTCCCTAGGGAAAACCATTTTGTACCAGAATATATCTCCCAGAAAGTGAGCGAAGTTGCATCCAGCCTACAGAGTGTGACCAATTTAACCTATATCCCTACTTTTCTCACCCACCACCAATAGCTCCCTCTGACATTAAAAAAATTGACTGGAAATGTATCTGTGACAAAAAAATGGCAACTTGATCCTATTAATCTCTTTGAGACGCTGCCTTCTGAATCATATAGCATCTAGTTATCAAGTGGCAGATTGCAATTGGAATTGCTACCATTACTTCAGATCCAATATAGCAGTTGAGCAACATGCTGTTGCAGTTTTACCTTGTACATTGTCAAGAGAATTGCCAGTTACATTCAGAGTTTGAAGCAGAAAGAAAACAGCTTGATTTTCAGACAGCAGCACTCAGCGGTGACAATTAGAAACAACTTGTTTTGACTTGCAATGGGAGCTCATCTGACATGGAAGTCCCTGGAAGGGGAAGCAGATCAGGAGTACCAAGATAAGATTTTAAATGCTACTCTTCTTAACTCCCTAATATTGTGCAGTTGTTTCCCATTAGGGATGAACTGAGACAGTCCATGTTTTCTACCCTTGCTTGGTGTCCATTGAAATGCATGTGCAGTTTGTCACTGAGTACTGAGTGCATGTAGTACTTGAGGCATTAGAAGTAGGCCTGAAAGTACCAAATGTGGCAGGAGCTTGGCTGAAAAAAAACAGTATGTGATCCTGCAATTAGAGATTATATCGTAAGAGCTCTGCAATTAGCTAGCTTTTTTGCTCACCCATAACTTTGAAAAATGGAAGAGAAGTACTATTTTAGGCTAAATGAAAGTGTTTTCTATCGCCAGCCTTTTTTAAAGGTTAGTCAGAGGGAAATTCTACTTGAAAAGTTGTGTCAGACTTTAAAAACTAGGAAGAATGTCTCCTTTCCTTACTTCTTGCTTTTCCTTTGTGCAAGAAAAGGAATGGGATAGAGGAAGTCACAAAACTTTGGTGGTGCTGAATCTCCATTTTTTTTATCAATGAATGTTTTGGCTGTTTCACTCTGTTCTAATCACAAAGCACAGTATCATACAGATGTAGAAAGAAACAGAATTATCACAGTCCAGACAACAGGAATCGTGGCGGTGGTGTTATCTTCTGAATGTTTGACCTTGCAATACTAGTTATGTTTCCAGCTCTGTGTTTTTGTGTGGAGAGAGCTCATCATTATACAGTGATGCCTTGGCTTTAGGACAGAGGTAGCTCTCCCATGCCCACTGTGCTAGATCCAGTGTCCATTGCACACTTCGGTAAAGCAGGATAGTTCTTGGTCTGTGGAGCCTATGGCTTAAAAGGCAAATATGGGCCAAGGGTAAAATTGCCAATGGTGTTTCTAGGGGATATGCAGCTCTTGAGTGGAACAGGTAGGAAGGGAAGCAGGGTGTGTAGTTGCTCGTGTTTTTTTTCCTCTCCTCCTCTGCCCCTTCCCAATGCAAGTTTCACCTTCTTTCCAGACCAGTGCGTCTGGCATGGAAAAGGACAACTTTTGTTCAGGAAAGACAGCAGATTACGGTTTAAAGTTAATCTTAAAAGTTGGCTCTAATAGTGCAGGGAAAAAATCTTTGAAAAATAAATGTGCATTGTCACATGACCAACTTTAAACCAGCTTCAGGAAATGGGCAGCGATGATGAACAGTGCTGCCCGGCACTGCTTGCAGTTCTGTTGCTCTGCGGGGCCATTTCCTGATATGAGGCAAAGCCACTTTCCAGCTCTTAGGGGTGACAGCTCACAGCTTTAGTATTTCATAGTGACCACAAGGGTACAGAGGCCCTTGGATTCTGTTTGCTATTTTTCCTTGACAAAAATCAAAAGCAATTCACCTTATTGTGTGTGTGTGTGCATACGCAACCAGTGTAATTGAATGGAAGTGGCGTCTCCAGCCATCTGTTGCACCCACCTTTGCCTACTCAGCTGATTGAGTCTGAGCTCAACTTCAGCACTAATATCTCTGGGCCGAGGAAGCTGCAGTGCATCACTGTTTATTACATCTGCCTCCATATGTTGGCTGCAGCCTTAGGAGGGTTGATCTACATAATGTCTCCAAGCTCTGTTTTGGAAAGGGCTCCTGATGGGGGGGACTGTGCACATCGCCATTTGAGGGGGGAAGTAGCACTTGTAATCTCCTGCTGACCAGCACTTTTCCCATTTCCCTGGCTGACCAGTCAGATAGCAGGATTATACAGCAATGCTTGGACTTGGGAAATGGCTGGTAGCACCATGCCACTCTGGAAACTTCAACTAATACCAATTGGTCTGACCTGGGAGCACAGTAAATTCATGCTGAGCCTTTGCCTTGGTTCCTCCAAGAAGCAAGGTGAGCAGGACTTGTGTGCTAGGTAGCGTGGCTGCTGCTTGGCTGCATAGTAGTCTTCCCTGCACCAAACTAACCTGACCAAGAAAATGGGGAAGAGAAAATGAAAATGGTCGAGAGTGAAAGACTAAAAAGACCACCCTGACTTGAAGCCCAGCAAAACTGAAGCAATCCTACCGTTGACATTGTGTTGTTAGTTATGCCTTTTATTGACTTCTCTGCTTGTGATAGAGGGATATGATTTGTGAGTGCAGTTCCGCTGCCAACACAAGCATAGATTGCAAAGCTTCTAAAGAGGCAGTCTCTGGCAGGCTCAAGGCAGCCCCATATTTACTCTTTTTGACGCAATTTTCATTGTATTTTAGTGCTGAACCATATGAAATAAAGCAGGGATTGCCAGTGAAATCTGAGCTGGCTTTCTGTTCTTCTGATGGTTTTTTGGAAAGCAGTTCCTTTTCCAGCAAAACTTTTCTGTCAGACTCAGACTCGTGAGCACACACTCGTGAGCAACCCAGCTAGTTATTCTGCCATGAAGCAGGAAATTGAGTCCTGGTGGTGCAAGGAAACCTCTCAAGCTCCGCTTGTTTTTTTTTTCCCCTCTAATGAAATGTCAAAGAAAAGCAGTATATGAGTAAAAAATAAGATGATTAGGCAGAGCCAAGGGAGAGATTCCCTCAATGTCTATTAAACACCAAAAAGATGCAGAAAAAGCCTCCAGCCTGTTCAGTCCTGTAGCCACCAAGGGAGGGTAGGTGGGAGGAGGTGTGGGAGGAGGTGCTAGCTCCTGCTTGCCCTGTCTCCTGCACCCTTGCCTTGCTGTTGGAGATGAGGTAACAGCTACGGAAACAGCTAGATATTGGTCTGACTCCATGTGGCTGCTTCTCTGCTCTGTGTCCCTTATTGCTCCGAGAAGCCTGTTTTTGTGTCAGTTATTCCGAGGAGGTTTCCTGTTGCTATTGGAGGTCCAACATCATTGGCATGCCCAATGGTTTCTCGATTTACTGCCAGATAGCACCTTTGGTCCTGGGAACTGCAGCATCACATGTGCTTCTTAATGCAGTCACTCTGAATTAAGGTTTGTCCTGCTGAGGAGAGAATTGGGCTTCTCGGCAGCAAGTGTTTTGTTTTTTCAATTGGCGTGTCACTGAACGGGTAGCTGTGCGGCTCGTGGCTGTCAAGGTGGTGGGGGAGTCTGAGGCAGTAATGCAAGCAAAGTCAAAGGGAAAGATGTGGAGTTGTGGCAGGAGCTGGTGGGAATGTAACTGCACTGAGCTGGTAGGGCGCTAGCAACGAGTCCTCTTCTGCCTCCCGAGCCTTGTGCTGGCACCAGAATCAGTGAGGAAATTGGTGGGAAGGAAGCTGAGGGCAGACCACCCTATTGAGTAGGAACCTGCAGTCAGACTAGTTTATACTGTCCATGAAATCGTATCCCGGCCTTCTGATTTTCCACGGAGGTCTTCCACCAAGTCCTTTGCATTTATCTGCAAGAGACCTACATCTACACTGCTCATTCCAAACTTCTGAGTGTTTGCTAAGCCCTTTCGCTAAAGAAGTCGAGCAATTATAAAAAGAAAATGGGAGAGCAAAGTGTACATATGGGGCTCTTTCCTTCCACCTCTCAAATTAATCCTCCATCCTGACCTTTGGATAAGTAATGCTTCTATGGTAAGACCATTCACTAGAGAATGGACTGATTTGTGTCAAACATTTTCTCTTTTATTTTGAATACATAATGACATTTTCACAGGACTGAGGAAAGTGAGTGCTGATAGGTTAGTCCTGTGGGGAATGAGTTTGGGTAGAGCAGGGACTTATGACCCATATTAGTGTTTTATTCACTGGCCTCGTAAATATTCTGAGAAAAGATTACCTTTCTCTTTGAGCTCCCTCTTTTTTTCCAACTCCAAATAAAAGTTTGGAGTATTTAGTCTCATAATTTTCCCCTCCTGCCTTACTGCCCCTCCTACGTTTGATTCTGCTTCTCTTTGTCCCTTGTCCTTCCTTGGCTCAGACCCAATTGCTCCCCACTAGCTCCACTAAAGAAGTCTTCGCCCTACACAGTCCATCCTTTCGAAGCAAGGCGATGTTTCCTGTCTCCCTTGAGCCCACAGAACATTAGCGCAGAGACACAAATTGTACTGTCCCTGCTGCCTCTGCGCTGCCATTTCTGACAATGCCAGCAGTGAAAGCTGCTGCCATTTCAGCCAGAAACTCTTGTTTCAAGTGACATTGGGACTGTACCTTGTGTATGCCACCGTATAGTGACCAAACACTATCGCTGGTGATCACCACCTCTCGGGTTTGCTCCCACCCTACGTGAGCAATATCCTTCACTGCAAGTCCCTGCCGTACCGTGGTACATGTGCACAGCATTGTGAAAGCCACGTGCAGGCTTTCTGCCAAGGAGGATGCTTGCCCGGGCTGCGCCTCGCTGGCATCATCTTGGCTGCAGGAGCATGATCATGCGCCAGCTTGGGATGGCTGCCTTGCATCTCACCTTCTCCTGCTGGAGGAGCTTCTTTAGAGGGCTTTGATCACTGGGAAGCCATTTTAGAAAACTGACAGCATTTACTTATTTTGAGCTCATGCAACTGTTGAGTCACATGTTTGAGCCAGTCTAATGTTTGTGCAGCATATCAAATCAGCTGGGGAGGAGAAGTGCCAGGAGCTACTTAAGGAAGGGTTGCTGTATTATTTTCTTATTCAGGTGTCTTTTCTTTCTCTTATCTCTTCATTTCCTTAGGTGCTCAATGGCTTTTCTATTTAGGGCTGGTTGCTCTTTAGAAAGAGCAGATCCTTAGCCATGGAGAAGTGTGCAAAGAATTACTCCCAGGGGATGCTCAGGCCCTTCCTGCCTGAGCACTTGGATAACCCAGGCCAATAGCTAATGCAGTGAAAATGGTTTGAATTTCTATGTGCAAGACCAAGCAATGACGTGTTTCCTACTATACTGCCCAAGTAAGACTCTCTGAATACAAGGAAAATACTCCCTGAATTTAAAATAAAAAGTTAGCTAGGGCTGTGGCATTTTGTGGCCAGAGATTAAGCCCTCTTTCTACAGTTCATTCATCAAATCTGATGAAAAGCAGCCCAGGCAGATCTGTTTTATCTGTACGTGAAACACAAAAGACTCAGAGCAAACAATTCACAAGGCCAATGTGAAGCAGAAACACAAACCCTGCTCCACTTTCTGTGGAAAGGTCTCTGTGTCTCTGCCTTCCTGACTCCCAGAAACTGCAAGTTTTGGCAGCCTTGCTCAGAGCCCCTGCTCAAAGATGTCAGTAGCATTAGAGAAAGGCAAATGGAAACCCAGTGAGGGCCAAGCCACAACTTACCATCCTTGGCAACACCTGAACAGACTAGGGAAGAGATGCCTGAGTATCTCCTCTACTTCTTTGTTTGAGGCACCAAAGTATCCGAGCTCAAGAGAAATTGTTTTCCTCTGGGGAGATAGGGTTAAAAGGTGATAGTAACACCACTATCGGGTGTCTTACTAAATTCTTCTGAGATTCCTAACTGACAGTGGCTGGATGACCACATGGAACAGAGTTTATGACTTTTTGCAGCATTTCCATCAGGATTTGCAAAACTACCATGCCAGGGGCTTATCTGTGTGACAAGCAACCTGCAAGGGCAGGAACATGTTGCTTATAAGGGCTGGGCGATCACGATACTCTTTGCATTTTCTTTCTTTCAGGAGCTTCAGGGAAATCCCCATTTGATCGTGGATGGAGCTAGCAGATTTGATATTATGCAAGGAGAAATAGGTATGGCCGTATTCGTGTTTTAGAAATCAGCATAGAACAGTGACCTGTGGTTGCTTTGCTATGTCCTGAGTGGAAAGTTGTGGACAGTGATGGCTGCAGTAATTAGTTCAGGTCACTCCAGATCTAACAAGTCCATACAGAATTAATTCCAGGTGTTTAACAAGATTCCCAAATTCTGCAGCTGTAATCTCTGTTGCTTTAGTTATATTTCACATTCCCTCTTTGTGTATAAAAATAAGCATAAAAATGGAGGCGCAGCTAAGACTGGGGAGAAGGGTCAAATGCAGTTCTGGGTTAAGCAGGCACAAATCCAATATGTGCAGGATTGAATTTTATCTTTTCATCCAGTTGTTTCTGTTTGATCACTGTCAGGTTTTTCTTGCAAAACTCTTCACTTTTATGGATATTATTATCCATTTTCTGTGATACTTATGCCCAATATCTGTCTGCTTCCTCTACTGGTTCTCATAAGGAAGGGAGTCGCTCTGCTCCGGCAGTTCACTGTCTCTGTTTCTCACCCCAGTGAGAGGTTTGTGAAACCTCTTTTTGGACCTGATGGTCTCAGCATAGGCTTGGAGGAGCATGAAGGCAGAAATGGATGACTGTGTGGCAACACAGTTCTCAGTGGACATTGCTGCTGAATGCTGGGTGGTGGCTCAGTTTTTCAGTGGGAGGGAACTGATGACAGACAAAAGCCAGTTTCTTTTAACAAGCTGATTCTTAGATGTCTTAGATGTTGAAACCCTGTCTCCTAAAGAACCATTTGTGGACCAAGACAATGGGATAGCCAATAACTGTCCGAATGTAGTTGATTTTCCTCTCCTTTGAGGTGACTGCTGGATGCTGGCTGCCCTGGGCTCCCTGACGCTGCGGAAGCAATTGGACAACGTTTTACCAAGGGACCAAGGATTCCAGAATGATTATGCTGGGATTTTTCATTTCCGGGTATGTATGTACTGCGACTTCTCTGACTTGATTGGATGTATTATACAGAGGGTCCAAACTGCAGCCTCAAATGTACTTTCAGTGTTTTGTTTCTTCAGTGCTGACTCCCAGGTCAGAATTTTGTGAACCCCAAATTTGATAATGGCCCCTGTGCTCCAGGTATAGGCAAACTTCAGGGAATTCAAAGCCTATGAGTTATGTACAGATGCTTGCTATTCAGATGGATTTGTGCCCATATGCATTTTAGATGGCTTTCTGGCACCTGATTTAATTTGGGCTATTTGCATCTGAGTTCTTTACCTATTTGGACTCATTTTCTATTTCTCCATATGCTTCACCTTCCACTTCCAGCTGGACAAACTTGAACGAACTTGAAATTACAAGTCCTTTGAGACAGATCAGAGGAATTGACTTTTGACACTTTAAAAATAGATATGATTTCCTTAGTAAATCTCACTTTTGAACAGTTCTTGAAATTCTCTGAATCACCCGGGCGGGTGACTGGGGTACTAACTGGCAGACCCTGCTCACTTGTATCCAAGAGAACCAAATTTCACATGAGGTTAGAGGAACATGCAGTGTCATTAATTCCCAGAAACTAAATTGGAAACAGAATCACTTGGCCATTCATAATCCTTTTTTTTTTTTCCCACCAATCTGTTTTGTTGTATGCAGTTTGGCACTAAGCAAAGAGCTCTAGCAGTGACACTTCTTCGACCCCCTAGAGCTCTCATGCAGCAGACCAGGAGGATTATCTCGCAGTCAGTCTAAATATTCCTGTGCTCCTTTGCTCCTTGGAATACCAGATGTTTCTGGCTTGGCACATTTCCAGCATGCAGAGGTGCATTGTGTGAGATAAACCTGCTGAAGGGACACGCCAGGCCTGCTTAAAACACATTCAAAAGATGCAAGCTAGATTTTCTTTGATGAGGGCTTTGAAAAGGTAGGAACAATTCTTAAATCTTAAGCAGCATAAATACCTTACAGTATTTGAAAATGTTTTCCCTGTCATCTCATCTGCAAATCAATGCAACTGTTTCTAGCTTTCTTCAAGCAATAAACCCTGGAGAAAGCTACTCTGAATGGAAATGCTTTCTTGGAAATGCCTTTCAATTATTCCATCAAAGATATTTTACTGCCATCCACAGGCTAAGCTGCCAGTCCTCAGTTCAGTGAAGGATCACAAACAAGGCACATCATATGCTAATATCAAAATTTCAGCTTACAATTTTTTCTCACCTTTTTGTATCTGAAGCATATTGTCTCTCAACAACATGAGGAACTGCTCTAGGCTTCCTATGTAACGCTGACTATTCAGATGCAAGTGTGTTAAGCAGTTCAGTGGTATTTAAGACAGTGACATTTTTGTCTGGGGAATAACTACAATGACATTTTTTCACCAGGAATTAATTCAGTCCTGTGTTTGTTCAGGAATCACTTTATCTAGCACAGAACCCTGATGTCTCCAAGAAGGAAAGTGCCAGACATTGTGACAGTGTACAGTAGCAGCTCAACCTCAAAAGTTAACACAAATATCCCTCAGGAACAGCAGAGAATTACAGCCGAGTGCATCTGCTCCAGCAGGATTGACCTGCCTCTAGCCTAGATGTCCCTGCTCCCAGAACGAAATGGAGGAAACCTTTAAAGTCCACAAGTGGTCAAGACCTTCAGGGCTTGTCCAAAAGGCACCTCCCAACACCGTGCTGCCAATTTTCCTCTGCAGAAGAGAGTCATGGCATGGGTTTTTCACCGTGCTTGATTTTGGAACTGAATTTCTTTAAGACCCCTGTCAAGGGAGGGAGAAGGAGACAAAATAGCAACAAAACATTTGCCTACTGTGTTGTCATCTTGCACCTCTCCATTTCTTTTTCTTCTTCTTCTAAGACCACAAAAATAAGGCACTGATTTAAAGGGCTGTATAGGTGGAGGGGAAGAACTTCCCTCTTTGTAGTCTGCCTAAATAGAGCTTCTTTTTTTGAGCTGCTGTAATGTTTCTTGCTGCATTACCTGGAGCCCTGGAAGAATGAAAGCAGAGATCTTGTACACAGAAGAGCCATTTGTAGAATGGTTCTTCCTCTATTACACTCACAGTTCCAGAGCCGTCATAGGCTTTCCATGAGGTTTCTCATTCACTTCCTGGCCTCCTCTGACCCTGCAAACTCAGATGAGACCATGACCTGAAGGCTTTTGGCAGGTATGGTAATGCAACTCTGTTTATTCATCCAAAACAAAGAGACAAAACAAACAAATCCACAATGCCACTGTGAGAAGGCTTCCAAACTTGGAATCCATGCTGAAGACGTCAAGGAATTTGTCTTTTAGAAAAACATCACTCGGGAAATTCAGTCTGCGTTAATCCCTAGAGCCGGCTCATTATTCTCTGCAGGGGTGTTTGCCCATTATGTTTGCACTTGAAGCGCCGTGTGAAGGTGTGGCTGGATGTCACACCTTTTCTCCATACAGACCTCCTACCAGGTGTTGACTGGTGACCAGGAGTAGAGGCAAGCTGGCAAGAGGATTTTCCTCCAACTCCAATCCAGGAAGAATTCAGGCCCATCCTGTATCTAGGTTTGGAGCCCAGCTCTTCTGCCTCCTCTCGTCACCAAGCCAGAAAGCAAGAGGTCAGGATGAGCCAGAAAGACTAGGATAATCAAACCTGCTTTCCCTTGAGCAAGCTGGAAGCTGCTCTGCTGTTCCTAGCAATCATGTCTTGTGCTTTTCTAACAGAACAGCTTATTTTGGGGCTTTTCATTGACCAAAACCATGAAATAAAATCAAGCTAGGCTAAATCTATTGCTGGCATAATTCCACTAGAGTCCTTAGCATTACTGCAAATAAAAGCTTGGCCTCTTATGATTGCAAATCATGCTAAGCTACATTAATCTGCTAATGACTGTGGAAATGGCTCCTTTAGTTCATCCCCATAGATTTCCTTCCGTCTTCTTTCTTGAAAGGTTGCGTTAGCTGTATCAGCAGGAGAAACGCTTGCTCTGTCCACATGCTGGAGAGACTACCTGCAACCTTATCCACCAAGAAGATAGATATCACCTCAAAACAGTCTTTAGTCACTACACTGTCCCTGTCTACTACAGTGCATGTCAGAGTCTTATCTGAAAAACAGAAAAAGAAAATCTAGAGACTGGATTGTGGCAGGGTCTTTCTATCCGAAAGATGTGATGCAGGGAAAAATCTGAGCACATCTGAGGAATGAGGCTTGCTGGATTGTCGGCATGATTATTTCTTATCATCCTGAAGGCTTGCTCTTGCACAATAACATTAGCATTAGTTTCTCATGTCATATATTTCCCCCCATTGATTGCAGAACTGCTTATATTTCCAAATGCCTTTCTGTGCCACTGAAAAATCCAGCCACCTGGTAGCTTGTTTAGCAATGTAGGACATTAGGCTGAAGCAGCTCAGAAAAGAGCTTGCACATATTTATGCTTTAGATTCCTTCCTGGGCTATTTCAGAATGCTGTTGCTTGATGTGAATATTTGCTCTTAAAAGAGGTTCGTTATTCTGTTTCTTCTCTCTCTCTCTCTCTCTCTCTTTTGCAGTTCTGGCATTTTGGAGAGTGGGTGGATGTAGTGATAGATGACCGACTGCCTGTGCTAAATGGGAGATACCTGTCTGTACATCCTCGAACATCAAATGAGTTTTGGCCATCCTTGCTGGAAAAAGCATATGCCAAGTAAAGATACCCAGCCTGTTCTTCCACCCAACACTGACTGCTTTATATTTATTTTGTGGTGCATTTTACACAGAGTGCCCAGGGAGGAGCTCAGGCTGCCAGCTGCATCTCTTGTGCTCTGCTTGCATACGGGGCTCTGGCTGCAGAGCCAGCGTAAGCTGGAGGTGCAGGTCTTGGACTGAAGGTCTAAATGTGTTCAGTCAAACTCTGGGCTCTTAAGGTCTGAAAATTAAATTACCTGTTAACACAGAAGGGCTGGGCCTCCCTTCCTTGCTTTAAGCAAATGTCTTTTTGCCTTTGTTTTCCCTCCCATGTTTTTTGTTTGTTTAATGCTACAGACTATGAGCGGGGATTACTTCTATTTGCAGTCACTAATCAGGGACTACACAGAGACTGAGGCCAGACGTTGAAAGAGAGGATGAGTGAAGAACATGCCCAAGCACAACACTGTGAGGCTCTGATATGCCTTCGTTTAGCACAGGCAGCTCTGACTCTTTGCTGAGGACCCCAGAGCACTGCAGGGTTAATGATGATTAATGAAGACGTGATGGTTAATAAAAAATCCTTGGAGGAGTGAGTCAGAATGTGATCTGTTGGCATCCATGGCACTGTCAGCTATTAAATAAGCTGAAGTGAAATTCCAGTGCAAGGAGGAGGTATAAGGGAGCTGGACTTGGAAGACTTACCCTACATCACGTGGGTATAACCCATGCAGTGCAGTAAGGAGGGGCTGGACAAAAGAGCTAGTTAGGTTGGCAGATTAAGTCAGAAATAAGCAAACATTAAATCAAGGTTTGAGTGACTGGGGGATAGAAAGTATTTTACCCTGAGATACCTCAGGAAAGTTGACACAGGGGGGTCAGTATCAATTTGCTGCATAGGATTTTAATTATAAAGCAAAACAAAACTCAATTAAATTGAAGTTGCAAGAAATGCTGTTTATGAGATTCCCATTTGAGAAGTTTTTCCCCAGTGCCCATGACAAATTCCTTTCATCAGCATTAGACAAGGACAACCCTACAAAATACAATTAGCCACAGACTTCATTTGATTATATTCATTAAATACAGTGTGTAAGGTGGGGTTTAACAGCATGCTCTGCCTGCTCTAAGTACAGCATGTTCCAGCTTATTTGCTGTCTCAATAAAAAGCACATGATAAGAACACAAGGATTGTGTTGGTAGTATTAAATTATTGCCATATTATTGTGCTCTAGTAAATTGGAAGCAGAGCTGTAAACTTGTTTCTGTGTTGTTTTGAGAGCACAGGCAGATACCTTTACCTCTCATTTTGTCCTGTTTCCCATTTGCAAAAGGAATACTGACCATCTCTGTAAAGAGTCATGGCAAGGTGTAATGTAAAACTAGCAATTTAGCTCACCAGTCCTTCTTCTATTTGGGCTTTTCACCCTTGACTCTTTTTCTGTTCAAAAGAGAGAAACAAGATGTTTCAAGGTTGAGATTCAGCTCATCTTTCTTAAATGTCCGTACAGGCATATGAGGCACCAGATTATTTCCTGTTGTCTGTAAATCACTCTAGGCAGCTGTCTCCAATTTGGGTAAATACAGAAGAAAAGGTGCCACTATGCCTGATTCATTCCACAGGGCACGTGTTGTGTTTGGACATGTATTTCAGTCATGTTCCTTTCCTTACCTGGCCTCAGTGTCTGCACCGCTTTGGCTTTCCCTGTGCTCTCCAGCTCGCTGTGGGTGTCTGTCAAGGACACTATCACTGTATGTTGTTCATTAAAATGTGACGTAAGAGCTCATTAACTTCTCCTTTATCCAGATTGCGAGGCTCCTACCAGAATTTGCACGGAGGCTACCTTTCTGATGCTTTAGTAGACTTCACGGGTGGAGTCCAAGTACAGTTTTCATTAAAGGACCCACCTTCTGAGCTGGAGGAGATACTGAAAGCAGCTGACAGGTCACGGTGTCTGATGGGATGTAGCACCTCAGGACAGGTAAGTTGGAAGGCCTGGAGTATGTTTTCAAAAGGGTTGCTCTTTTGGGAGGAGCAGGTCATGCACACTCACTCTGTATGATAATTACAGCTTATAGATGCCTGGAGAAATCTTAGAAATAGGAAGCAGATAAGGCTCTGCAATAAAGAATGTGAAGGAGATAAGGCAGTTATAGAACTAGCCAGTCAGCATCCTGTGGATGCTCTCTGGGCTAATTCCATTGCAACAGAGTGGTATTTTCCTGAAGGACTAATTTGGCCTCATGACTTGGCAATGAATTCCTAGCAAGGCCAAAATGCACCTCTCTTCTGCAAGAGGATGTTATGATCATGATTTGCAGATTATGGGTCCAATGAGTGTAGTGCTGGGTAGTTGCAAAAGGCTTTGTGACGTTTTGTATGTATTTTGCTAAAAGCTTGCCAAGGGTTTCCATGAGATGCAAGGGAAGGTGAACACATGTGTCTCATTGCTCCTGTAGAGCCTGGTTCATCAGGACACCATGTCCTGCTACTGCAAGCAAGGCAAGAATTAACTGTTCAGTTCAGACAACGCTGGGCTCAAGGCATCAGGGAAACTGCAGCAGCAACCCAGCCCAAGTCATCCTGCAATTGCACCAGCTGTGGGCTGGTAAAGAATTTGCAAACGTGCCAAGACATGTAGTTTTGTTAAATTTACTGTAGTTTTTTTATAGCCACAGCGGGAACAGCTATCGTATCTCTTAGGAGCCAGTAATGCTGAGATGCTGATGTACAAAAACAAGTCTCTCTTTCTGCCGTGTCAAATGCCAGTGTTGTGAGTTGATGTGTCAGGGAGTTAAGGGCTGTGCTTTCTCCCTCCTGCAGCTAAGAAACATAGAGCTGAGGAACGGGATTGTGCAGGGTCATGCCTACACCGTCACAGGAGCTACCAAGGTAAGACTGGGGACCTGCTCCTGCCCAGCAATCTCTTCCTGCACCACCACTGAGGTGCAGAGGGCAGTCACACTGCTGTTTCTGTGAGGTTATTTTAATTAACTTTAGGCTTAGGAGGGATTTCTACAAGCGTCTGATCTGATGCCAGTACATCCCAGTGTGGTTTGCAGGAGATGGATGAATTTTCACAGAATCGCTGAATGGCTGAGGTTGGAACAGACCTCTAGAGATCACCCCGCCCTGCTCAAGCAAGGACACCTAGAGCACGTGGCACAGGGTCGCATCCAGGTGGATTTGGGAGTTCTCCAGGGAAGGAGACTCCACAACCTCTCCGGGCAGCCTGTTCCAGTGCTCTGTTTTGATCCCATGGGAAGGATAAGGGTGTCGGAATCCTAAACTATATGTTTCCTAAAGAGAAAATGTAGTTTAAATTTTTAAAAAAAAGGAAGGAAAAAAAAAACAGAATTCTTCCAACTGGAGCAAACCAGAGAGCCCATACAGCTTTTCTGGTGATCTTCATGCCACACTGCCACATAAAAATTTCACTCTTCTATTTTCAATGTAGAAGAGAAGAGAAGCATTGGCTGAAGTTCTGGGATTTGTCACAGGCTGCAAATCTACATTTGTTCAGATCAATCGCAAGCTGCCAGAAATTGCATTGTGAAAAGTTAAGAATCCCACATTTTAAAGCTGTTCTAGTCATGCAGAAATTCTTATGGACAAATATTAATAAGGCTTATCTGAAAAAAAAGAAAAAAAAAAAGACTGATTTGTCACAGAGAAAATAAAAAATATCTTACAACCCATCCTGAGAACATGACTACCTCAGGGAACTGTAGTGCATGGGGAACATTATAATGAGCAAGGCAAAAAAGGAAACCAGACAAGCGACCAGCTGCGAAGGCAGCTACAATGTCTTGGGATCCTGGAACTTAAAAGTACTTCAGAAAGGGGACACTAAGTTCTCCCTAAGTTGTTTTCTTCCATCACCCCTCTATTTGATGGTTTCGGGCAGGAGCCTGGCTTTGGCTCATGAGGTTTGGTGCTTTGGGCTGTGAGCCTCTATGCTTGGTGCACAGTCAGTGACATTTTTTCTCTGAGCGTACTTGCCTGGAGCCAAGACGCCAAGGGATGGTAGGAACAGGCTCCAGGGAGAGATCCCAAGGAGGGCATAGCAAAGATCTCTAATCTTCCTCCTGCATCAGCTCGAAACATGTGTGGATGCAGCTTTCTCTCACACATTGGTCCTTTACCAGGCAGCAAAAGGCACTGAATTTTAGTCTCAGTTAAAGTTAAAGCAGTCTTCCAAGGTATAGAAGAAGATGCGTTTTATTGCTTCTGCCTTCAGTGAATATTGGGTCCATGGGAAGCTGTAATTATTTTTCCTTTGTTCTTCCCTGTTTTCAGATACGCTACAAGAACGGCTGGGAGCACATCATCAGGATCTGGAATCCTTGGGGCCATGGGGAATGGAAGGGCCCCTGGAGTGATGAGTATGGCTTTAAAGCTTTAATCTCATAAGGAGAGTTGCTCTTTTATAGGCTTGTTGTAAAGGAGCTCTGCCTAGCACCTGCGATAATGAAGCAGACATTTCTAAATCCATTCATTTATAGCCTTACTTCCATCTGCAAAGCCACGGCCCACAGAAATCCTGTTCAGCCCTGGGGATATTAATGCAGCATTGATTTTATGTGTGCCCTTCACTGAGCCTAGTTCAGGCATTGCCTTTGGTCTGAGAGTATGGTTTTTGCCAAGAGTATGGTGGATAATTCCAGATAAGTCATGAATGAGAGATGTTATCACCTGAAGCCCTGGACATGCCCAGCCCTGCCTGGCTGGTATTAGCTAGCTGTCTCGCTGCAGTTGTGCATCCACCTTCCTGCCCTCCTTCCCCACCCGTGAGTGTGGAAGGTGGATAGTTAGCAGAGTCCCCAAGAGCAGGACTGTATTTTCATGTGTTTTTGGATGCAGGGAGACAAAAAGGGGCCCTGAGTTATTGCAAAAACAAAGCGCCACTGACTGAACCAAACTACCTTCTTGGCTTCTGTGTGCAGGTTTGCAGGGGTAAGGACTGCTTGGCTCTTGCATGGACAAGCAAATTTCTCTTCCCAGAAGAAGTTAATGATACAGAGGACAGACAGCAATAGTGTCTTTCGTTTGTTTGTTTTTTGAAAAATCAGTTTTGGTTACCCAGTGGAACTGCATCAAGTGTTTTGCTGATTAGAGAGATGTACAGGTTCCACCCTTATGTGATTTAATAGCAAGAATCTCACCTTTGCCTGGTAGTAGGGTCATTTATAGCTCCTCTGCTGAGAGAAAAAAAACAGGTCAGCAGGCAATATCTGAATGGGCCAGTGGGTGATAGGGGCAGGGATAATAGCTATCTGCTCCGGCAGTATCCTCCCATTTTTTGGAAGGGTGCACTATAATCCTAACTATAATTGAAATGTCAGTAGAGCGCATTCACAGGTAAACTGCATAAATCAATAAATTATTGATTCATGCTCTGTTTGTTTATCTTACACTCTGCAGAAAGTACAATTATCACTTAATTATAAACCTTCTCTCTGGAAATAACACAACTGACTGGCTAATGTGCTCTCTGCACAGCGATATAATTTCAGGGAGTGCAAAGTCTCTGTACCTTGCTCACCTCTCAGGTCTGGGGTGTGGAATTGGGATGCGGAGGGCAGAGGCAAGACTCCCCATCTGCACCTGGGGACCTATAACTTAAAGACAGATATAGCAAAGCACCAGCATCCTGTTTTCTTGACTTGACTGCAAAGGTAGTGAGCACAGTCCTGTCCCCAACACGCACTTTGCCCATCTCTCCCGATCCTTCACAACTTGACAAGTGGAGTGGATGAATGAATAGGCGAGGGTTAGGGAAAATTGTGCCTATCAAAACTGTGTGTTGATTTGTTTCTGTCCGCAGTTCTCCTGAGTGGGATTATGTTGAGCCTAAGTGCAGAGAAGAACTCTGCAGACAAAAAGAAGATGGCGAATTCTGGTATTGTCCTGTTAATGCTTTCGTTACAGTGGGGTCTGCTGGGCACTGGGTTTCTCCGCTCTTAGTGATGCTTCTAGGACACCACTGCGTTAGCCCTGTGAAAACAGAAAATTGGAGGTTTTCTGGGTCCCATGGTCTCAAAGTCTGACAGGAGGCAGGAAAGGAACCAGACCAGGAGAAATGGAGTTGGCTGAGATTATGCAACAGCCTGGTTTAAAAAAAAAAAAAAGGTGAAAGAATTGAAAATTTGGCTCCCTGATGCCTAGTTATTGTCTTGTTGCCCTTCCCAGTAAAATGACAAGCTTGATGAAAGATTGATTGCTGTTCAGAGGGGATAGGTGCCTGAGCTTTCACGCTTGACTTGTCTGAAGATGCTGGTGGCTTTTCACAACCTCTGGTTACTCTCAGATCAAATTCAACCATGGGGGAGTCCTCCTATTAGCTGTTAGTCAGAAGAAAATGTACATTTGCTGATACTTAAGCTCTGAGGGCAGCAGGGGGAACAGCACCCTGGTTCAAGGTCAATGCTAAAGGCTTGAACCAAGCTTGGATGTGGGGCAGGGCACAGAGGCCCTGAGGCAGAGGTGTTCAGGAGACAGCAGGGCTCCACCTGGCACTATTGAACATGCCCAATAACTAAACAGGGGCTTTGGGATGGCTTGAAGGTCTCCAAAGCTCTGCACTTCTGCAGGGCTTCAGCCAGCTCAGGTACAGCAGTCTACTCTGTAACCCCTTTGGAGGACATTGCAAGTGAATATGAGTAAGTGGCTGGCATCTCAGACAGTAAAGTGAGACCTTCTTCCTTGCAGGATGGCCTGTAAAGACTTCCAGCAGCACTTTTCCTGGCTGTATATATGCAACAGCACCCCAACATTTTTGGACTTTGGAGATCAGAACCACACCAGGTGGTCTATGGACAAGCACATCTGCCAGAGGAGTCAGGTGCTCAGCACAGGCAGGAGCAACTATTCCTCTGGTAATAAATGCCCACTGCAATCACCCTGTCCTCTTTCCTGCTTTCCTCCAGGGCTTGCACTGAAACACTCGCTTAGATTTCCACTTTGCAGAAATATTGATTGCGAGTTATTAAAGCCTGCTCTTTCCCATTACAGCACCTATCAGCTAAAGAGGCAGAAACAAAGCAGCAGCACTGGCTGCTGCGTTAAAGCAGAAGAGCTGTGATTTAGAAACTCTGAACTCTTTAAATCAAAATGTGCTTGCGTGTCTTTTTTTCAGGCAATTGCAGTAGGTGCTACTAGGGACCTCGTTATAAAGTCTGATCTCACGACATATGTGGCTGGTTTCGCAGAGCAAGTAATATTCGAAATTAAATGGATATGAAATGAAAGAATTCTGCTCCAAGCCTCTGTTTTGGAATGTAGAAAAATCCTTTGAGCAGATAAGACTTTTGGGTTTGCTGCTTGTGCCAGGACTATTTTGGCATTACAAGCTCTGATTATCATTATTATTGCTATGATAGTTATTATTGTTATTATTTTATTTAATTTTACTTTTATTGCTGCTGCATCACTTTGGAGGCTTTGTGATTTTAATCTAAGATGATGACATTTGGTCAATGAAGGAGCTGCTTTAATCTGCTGCATCGATCCCTGACTCAGCAGCAGTCAGGCTGTGCTTACTGGTTTCAGTCCTCTCATAACCGTGATCACCACCTCAGGGCATGATATTACAATAGTGCATGTGATGCTGTGCACTGAAGACAGTGAGACCCATCAGAGCCCAGGCTGAGAGAGGAGGTGGGGATGCTGAACGGAGAGCATGGGAAGGGAGTCATCATCCTCAGAAGTATGTTTTGCCACTGATCCTCTAGCTGGGTCCATGTCCCAAAACAGTCTCATGTTACAATGCAACTTTCAAAGCCAACGATATAGCTACTGGCTTAAAGTCCGGACCACTTTGAGCAGATGATGCCACCTTAATCCTTTGCCCCCAGTTTGAGCATTTTGCTCCTACTTTTCAGTGACACTTGCTATTAAGAAAATGTTTCCTTCCAGCTGTCTTTTCCATGACAAAAACTAACAGAAGGAAAGGAGGGAAGCTTGGCCCATTTTGTCTTTGTCTTCTATGTGTTGTAATTTTCAAGCCAGAATCCTTGTCTGCTCAGCCACTGAGTCTGCCTGGGGGTTGAAAATTGCTGCTCTCCTCTCTCAAAGAAGGTGTACCGTGTAGGTGAAACACATGATGCAGAGCTGGGAAATCTCCATGGCATTTACTATTTTGCCAGAGATTTCTAGGTTGATTAATGGCCAGTTAGTTGAACTCCAGATGCCTCAACTCACCCTAGTGACAATGTAGAGACTGCAGTGCTCTGCTATTATCAGAAGCGTCTTGGAAAAGGAACTGCATCTTCCTCTGGGTCTATATAAGCAAGATCCAAGACAACAGACTACTAAAGAGGCATGTAAACACTATTGTGTGACCACGACTAATATAATAATGCTTTCTTAACAGGTGCACATTCGAGGAACCCCCAGTATTTCTTCAAAGTGACAGACTCTGACACCAAAAGCTATAATGTGGTCATTTCACTTATACAAAAATATGCTGATAATACACTGGATGCACAGAAATTCAAGATAGGCTTTTTGATCTTCAGGGTAAGCAGAATCAGGCTTCATGAGCAATGTTGTTTTCTGTGTGGCTTATTTTACTGATAAATGGAAATGAAGAACTAAATTGTCTCTTGGGCTGTAAAAAGAGGGAAGGCAGTCATTATTTTGAAATAATTTCTAGTTCCTTCAGAAAGAGTAATTGTCTAGTCAGGGAGGGAAAAGAGAGGACAATTTTGCATTGTTCTTCCTTTGTATTTATTTTTCACCTTTCCTCCCCTCAAATTGATCCTCAGATGTGTTCATTTAATTTTTCTCTCTCTCAGTATGTTCCCAGGATGGGTGAAATTCAGTGAATGTCAGATCTGCATGATGTAGGCTCCAAGGGTTGCTCAGCCCAAGCTCAAGTTAGGCTTCTGCTTCTCCTCAGAAACGTGACATTTCTGGGTAGCAAGGCCATTAACAAGGGCACCAGGATAAGTTTGCGGTGTCAGTTTAAGGAAAAAAAAAGTAGATTGCTGTGCTACTCTAATCACAAAAGGGACCACATCACAGGTTTTAGTAATGTGGTGATACCAGTACAAATTGACACAGCAGCTTATGCAGAAAACATTCCCACATATATATTATGAGAGTTGTCATACCAGCTCCTATTAGTCAACCCTGTCCCTGTCCCGGAGAGCAGTAAAACCCAGTCCACGGTACATGTATGGTGATATATTCCCTTGGTTTATTTCCCAACTTCTCCTATCAGTGCTGAAGGGTAACCAGAGGTGGTATGTCTGCATAGAAGTTTACATGGGTTTTCGTTGCAGGTCGAATTGCAACAATTCATGTGGCCTGACTCTTCCTCTCTCAACAGCTTTCAGTTGCTGTTATTCATCAGCAACATTATTCATCATTCAGTACATTTTGAGATGCATCAAATCTTTGCTGTGAAGCAAAATGGATATTATCCCTTGGCAGGATGAGAGGGGAATACAGCGCAGTCAAGGATGAAAAACTGAATGGACATATCTGATAGCTCTAGGAAGCCTTTGATTAAATATAGACATGAAACACTAATACGTGGCTGTGAGGGAAGTTTAATGTTGTGTGATAGAGCTGAGCAATGTATAGGGCCTGATTGTTATCTCTCACCAGTTTCGACTTCACTGAGATATTAATCTGCTTCTGGTTTTTTACCAGAAGGAATGTGTAATGAGATCCAGAAGTAAAAAAGGATTTTGTGCTATTTATTTCTTTGCAACATCACCCATTTCTATCAGCTGAAGATCTGACCCAAAATGCTTGGCAGTCTGCACACCTCCCAAACTCTGTAACAGTAGTCATCTTTTTTTCTCCAAGAATAGCAGTTTTATGTTTTTTTCTCCCAAAGGCATGGCTCATAAATAACTCTGCCACGCTGTATAACCATTCTAAATGGAATTTATACACACTGATATATTTTGGGGAATATGTTTAGTAAGGGTTTTTTATTATGCTATCTTTACATGTCAGCATAGTAATAGCTGTTACATTGTATTTGTTTCATCTCAGCAAAAATACTGGAATAACAGAAGAAAGATCAGGTTATACTATTTTCTTATAACACTTTCTGAAAGTTTTGGGCTGAATTTCCTGAAGCATTGTCATTTGGATGAGAGGCTTTGTGAGGTCTCTGACCACTATTGGTCATGCTGTGGAGAGTTGTTGTAGCAGTATTCATCCTTGGTTCCCTGATGAAGGAACTCCAGACTGCTGAATGTTAAATGAAATTGAATTCAAAGCTACTCATCCACATTTTACCTTCTCTTTCGTTCACTTTTTCCACCCTTGTGCAGTTTTGATTCATCTGGGATAGCGGCTGTATCCTAGGCACTTTTTGCCTGTCAGTGAGGAAGATAAGACATCTTAAGTGTAATGTAGATTCAGAGATTTGTGGGAATGTAAGACTGCTATAAGCATACTTACTTAGTTTAGTTCGTGACATAGAGGAGTAGATGTATATTTTTCTATATTTTTCTTTCAGGAGAACTCCAAAGTTCTAAAACAAGACTTTTCTCTAGCCAGAGATGTGACCAACTACTTTATCCTCAGCCCAGGAACTTATGCTGTCCTTCCTGTTACATCAGAAAACCAGCATTTTGAATTTCTTCTACGAATTTTCCTGAAGAATCAAGACTACAATGAGTAAGATGATGCTATATATTCCTCATAGGCCCTAGGCTTACAGTATCCTAAGATTTAACAATTCAATGTCAAAATAACTAATATGTCAATTTGCTGTTAACATTCTCTAGAAGGGCATTGGGAAGAGAAAGCTGTGTCAGATATATACAATTTGAAGTACAGGGGGCGCTATTGGAGAACAGATTAATAGCTCATCCACAGTCATCAAGGCTCTCATCTTCAATGCAAAGAGACACACTTTCTGGGGCACACAAGCGAGCAATAGATGTGAGATCTAACAGATGTGTCTGACCTGCCAGACTTGTGGTGAAATCTCTCTTTAATGAAAGGAGAACTGAGAGCCTGTTTGTCCTAACAGTAAGTAGAGTTGTAACTGTTGTGCCAGCTGGACTCCATAAGGATCAAGTCCTCACTCTCCTCAGGGTGGTAGGGAAGCAAAGCCCAGGGAAAGGCTGTGATCCTGTGAGCCAGTTGCTGTGGGTAGGTTCATTACACAGACTGGCTGATAGGACTCGCTATGAGATGTACCATGAAGGACAGGAATTGCCAGATTTTTGTGTAAGGATTTGCTTCTAGTTTATCTAAGGAGGAAACCACAGCACTTAGTGTTAACCAAATAGTTGAAAACATCAGTTGCACGGTCGCTTTCCTTCAGTAAGTTATATAGTGGAGATGATAAGAGGGATTACCTCATAGACCCATATCTTAAAAATGAGATTGGTTTCTGGGTATTGGCCTCTGGTAAAAGTATCCCAGACTCAACTATGATAACTGCTTAGTTATGGAAAGCAAACATGAGAAGACTGTCCTTTGGACTAGGCTGACTTCAGCATGATGATTCATGCACCAGACAGCTCAGCCCTGAGAGGCAGCTTTCTCCAGGGCAGCCTACAACTCCTACACATGGTCATGAGCAAGCTCCAGGACAACTCTGAAGAGAATCACAGTGAGTGCCTCAGATAGTCTGTGAGTGCACTGAGAGTCTGGGCCTTGCTCTTCAGGCTACCTCAGGGGACCACAGGAGTCCCCTAAGGTGCTGGGCACAACAACTACTTGTTTGGGCACCATCCCCTCTACTATGGGGAAAGGACTAAGCGCTGAGAGGGCACTCTGGGGGCTGCCATCATGTTCTCTGTCTGGTGGCTGGTGCCCCACAGTGAGCTGGAGAAAGTGTAGGAAAAACTGCAGACCTCTGGCTTGCCTAAATTCTTCACTGAAAACAAACCTCAAACATTGAATGCTGCTACTGAGACAACCTCTGTAGCAGCTCTAAGAACCATGCCCCAGATGAATTTTGTGTAGCCTGCAAACATTTAAAACATCTCACCTTTTAATAGCCTGCGTGCTCTTATTCCAGATAGTGTTTGATCTTATTTTTGTGATTGTTAAACTTGGTGAAGAGAAGACAAATGATGTGAGGTTGCATAGGGAGACCTGGGAGGGGTATTGAAGGTGTGACTGAACTGTATCAGCTTGCTGGACCACAGCCAGGAAGAGTGGTCCCATAGATGCTTGTCTCCTTCCACATCTGCAAATCAGGGCACCAGAAAGGCCGTTCTCCCCCAGTGTGACTCTTGCAACTCTTTTCCAGGAAGCCAAACTACCTGCCCAGCCCAGTGCTGCCGAAGGTAAGAGGCTATGAAAACTGATCCAGATATTGGACTGGTGGTGGTGAATGGTTCCCAGGGAGCTACCATGACCAGTCATTAGCCAAACTTTCTCTCCTTCTCTTTCCTGCACAGCAGCAACTGCACTACCCTTGTCTCCCTTCACTACTTGGTCTCTGTCCCGAGTTCAGCTTGGGCACCCTACCCTTACCTTGCTGTGAGAGAAGGTGGCCAAGAAGGGTGCCTCTCTGGGGAGAAGGGGTTCAGATCAAAGCCTTTCTCTTCACACTTGCCTCCTTCATAGTCTGCTTTCTTAAGGAAACACAGTTTATACAGTCATTTTGTCAATCTGTCCCTCCCACTTTGCAACCCATCGATCAACCAAATGGCAGGGGGGGAGAGTCTTTCAAATACATTAAATTGTCCCAGTGTCTGTAAAATGAGTGTCAAATGAGAAGATGTGGTGGAGGAGACTGAAGAAAAAATCACAGCATGAGTTTGACTCTTCGTAGAAAGGAGGCACACCAGAGGGAAGGAGCATACCTGTTCTCCCTGTGGGCATGACTTCATTTAGAGTTTGCACCTTATTAAGCAGAGCAGTCCATGCCCCAGAGAGATTTATTCTGATTTTCAGCAGTGTATCTCCACAGACCTAGAGAAAATTACACCTGAAAAACTGAGAGAACCTAAGTCTGTTTGTTAGAGATTGAGTCTATTCAGTGCTGCCGTCTTCCTCGTGTTTGCAGCTAGATTCGCCTGCAAACCCGCACCTCCGCGTGGGCTGTTAGTTATAGTAATGCAGTCTAAGTGCACGTCCTTGACGTCAAGATGTAAAACTGCTTCAGGAGAAGGAAAATGTGGGTCCTTTTCCTTTGATTCATTTTCCGACCTGCAATTAAGGCCCGTTAGTGAGATAAGGTAAATGGTGGTTTATTATCCTTTCCACTTAATAGCTGTCAGTCTTTTTGGCAGGTGTCTTTAACCAGTGTTTTACTTTGGACAAGTACAGCACCTACTGCTTGCGCTCTTGCCCAAGCAAGTGGGCCTTACTGGTGTGGATTATCTCTTAACGCACTTGCCTGAGAAAGAATTACGGGCTAGGCTGATGTTGCTTAACCAGATTTCCATTTCCATCAAGTGTCCCCCGTCACTTGACTCTCTCAGATGTCGCAGTGTTGCTCAGGTACAGTCAGACTTGCCTTAGAAGGGAATCTAGAAGGGAGTAGAGAAGGGAAAGTCCATAGCTGCTCTACTTAATTTGTTCATGATGTTATAGCCTTCTAGGTGCATCTTCATGTGCACCACTGGTCTAAACTAAGGACTACCAGCAAAGATCAGACCTCATATCTCTAGTCTCATTGATTTCCTTGCTGAATTCCATCCCGCCTGTTTTCTGTCATCTTCCTCAGGTCTTGAACTGCTCCCTGAACAACTGAATTATTTGTGTGTACATTTTCTTTGATCCAGGAGGAACCGAGAGTCAACCAAGACAGCTCCTACAAGACTATCTTCCTAAGATATGCTAATCAGGTACCTTATTTGCAACATCTTGATGAAAAAATGAAACACAAAAGGCATGTGGATTTTTAAAAGAAAAAAGTAATCTCCGATGTTCATAGCCATCTGTTTAGATTTTTTTTTTTGAAATGTGTATTTATCCTCAAGTGGATATCCTAGAAACAATATTGACTAATCTGCCAAAATCCCCAGAAAAAAAAAGGAACATTGAGCTAGAATAGATTCGCTAGCCCCATATATCAGAGCAGGAGTGGAGATTTGTGGTGATGCTGGTGGTGGGATTGCGCATGTGCATTTTTTGCCTTTGATTTATTTCTTAAAAAAAAAAAAAAAAAAAAAAAAAGGAAGAAAAGGGGACAATTAGAAAGTCCTGGCTACTCCCTCCTCTCATCAGCATCGCTTTCCATTTATCTTTATGGCATTTGGAAACCAGACATCAGTCAGTGTTTAAGTAATTGATTCCTGCTCTTTCTCAGCCAAACTGTGTGTGTTCACAGTGATGCTTTTAATGGTTTAATAAACTCTTATAAAGGACTCCTCGACTTACTCAAGAGAAGAAAAAATCACTGCCAAAAGTCTTTTCACAATAGACCTCTTGCAGTTAATAGTTATATCAATGCATTAAGGTGAAAATGACACAGGCAGTCACGCTGAATGCGCTGCAAGTGTCTTCCGGAGAGGAAGACAGTGCCTGTGTGAAGAAGTTTGAGACAAAGATGAGGCAGAAGAAAACCTTGTACTCACGTACTTCTCTTCCTGTTTTGTTCTGCATTAGGGTTCAGCTATTGATGCCTCACAGCTGCATCAACTCCTTAATGAAGAAGTCTTGCAAGGTAAAGCTTTTACAGCTCAGCTAATGCCTTTTCACATTTCCCTATCCTTCTTCTTGTGTAAATTAGAGGATTTAGTGGTGTCCTGATGGTCTTAAAAAAGCATGGCCTATTGCACTATTGCAGCCTAAAGAACAAGGAGTGCCTCTACCAGGGCTTCTTCATTCTCACAGAGCATCATTCACATGAAGTAGGTGATACAGCCCAGCCCAGGTGCCAGCAGGCTCTTTAATGCATGGCTGCCAGCAAGATCATGTACTTGTGCCTGCACAACCCCTGGGTTGCACCTTCTCCCTATGCTCTGCCCTGCACTGAGCAGTGCTGTGGAGGCATTTTCCCCCATGACATGGTGCCTACCGTGCCCCATGCTGCCCTCCTTGCTGCTGACTCTGAGCATGAGTGAGGTCCCAGAGCTTTCCAGGGGCGTGATCCTTCAGTCTGATGTGCCCTTCCCCTCCAAACAGTGACCTGGAGGTAGAGCTCACCCCATGGGGCAATAGTGCCTCCCACACTCACCCCACTCCCCCTGATTTTTTCCATTTTGTCAATCCTTGCAGACGAAATGGCCAGCCTGGGAGGAAGATTCAGCTTCGATTCGTGTAGAGGCATTTTAGCGCTGATGGATGTATCCTTTCAGCAGAAGCAATAAACTTCCCCAGCGGTGCCCATCCTTGCCTTGAGTTATGGCTGAGCAAAGCATCCCATTGTGAGAACCTGCAAGTAAATATTAGCCACAAGCCTCAATAAATAACTGTCCCAGGGCCTGTGCAGGACTTTGCCACGCGTGCCCTGGCTCTGAGTGTGTCTCTGCTGAAAGACTGAGATGAGCGCCCAGTCTGAAACCTACCGCTACCACTAGGCACTGTCTTCCGACTGCCCCACTGTGGGTGGGAAGCCCTTGGCCTTGGGGTCCCAGGCAGAGGCTGGGGTGAGGAGGGAGCGCAGAGCCCACGTGCAGCTTGGCTCTCCCGCCACATCTGCACCCACAGCTGCCTGGGGAAGCCGCGGCCCTGCCAGCATCTCTAGCAAACGCTGGTGTCAAGGGGAAGGCTCTGTCACTGCTGAATCACAGGCATGTGTCTGGCAGGCTGTTCATCCTGCCATGTGAGCCTCCCCTAGTTAGATGGATCACGGAGGCTTTTTACTGTTAACAAGACAACATTGGAAATACATTGCTGGCTGTTGTAGAACAAGAGGGCTTCTTGATGAAAACATAAATTCTCCCTGGTGTGTTTTCTCTCGCTTGCTTGCTTGCTGTCTTTTTCTTCTATGCCTCAGAATAACTTTGAGACATTTTCAGACCTTTACAAACTGCCAGAGAGTGAGTAAAAATGACCAGCAGTGCCTCTCTCTTACCAACTTCCTTCATGTCCCCAGAAAATAAATCTTCCCCTCTTCTTGAAGCCCTTCTCATCTAAGAGGACACTGAATGCATGGCACATGCGAGGAGCTGGCACAGCTACTGCTCTGCTTTAATTCAAGATGGATTTTTTTAGTCTCTGGGCTGCATACAACCCATATGCAGCGTGACCTACTCTGGCTGCAAAGACAGGAACAACCTTTCTCAGCCAAGTTTCCTGTCAGTAGCACTATCTGCTTGTACTTCACTGGAGATGGGTTTGGCTTTCTGAGAACTTTTGCCACCCCAGTTGCATAGGCAAAGCGTTGCATGCCTGCCTAGGACTCCTCGGTGATGCACAGACTTTGTCACAAGTCCCAATACATATTCCTCAGAGCATCCCAGAAGCAGTCTGTTGACACTGGTCTATGGCAAGGAGCTGTTTTCTTGCTTACAGCTCAAAGGCTGCCCGTGACTACTGAGAGCAGGGATGAGGATCAGTTCCTTCATCTCTCCTTCGGTGCCTGCTCTGCTTGGAGGATCTAGCCAAAGATAATCCTATGTGGCTTGAAGGATCTAGCCAAGGTTAATGTTATGCTGCCCCATGCACAGGGACACTTCAAAGTGCTCCAGCTACATGGGTCTGGAGCACTGGGTCTCTTTCCATCCAGAGGGCTGCTGGGCTCAGTGTCTAATGTAACCCGGAGCAAGCGCTGCAGGATCTGTTGTGCTTAAAGGCACCATATAAATACAAACCAGTTGATGTTTGTGAGCACAGGTGTTAGCAGCTGTACAGTGTACCAAAAAAGGTGAGTTTAAATGCAGTCGAGAGCAGAGAGGCTCTTGGCACACACCTTGTAACAGGCAGCAGCGACTGCACCTTTTGCCTCCCTTTACGTGCATGAAGCTGAGTCCCAGGCAGCAACCTGGGCAGTGCAGACAGCTGCGTGTAGCTCTCATTAACGGCTATATTCTTAACTAAACACACAGCTCAACTCCAATGGACAGCTCACGCTGCAGGAGTTTGGGAGCCTCTGGAGATGCCTGGCTAAGTATGCGGTATGTGAGGGCAGCCTCTGCTCTGCCGACACCGAGCTCCGTGCTTCTCATGAGCAGGGTGCCGGTGCTTCGTGATACCCAAGGTCTGAGGGCAGGCATATTTCAAGGGCTGCACAGCTCAGTGGGGCCCATTTCTAGTGTCTCCCACCACACTAACTAATCATTTTTAACCTTTGCTTTTTCCTTACTCCTTTCTTTTTTTGTTAGACCAGGATGTTGCCTTTACACCTGGGAAGTACCAAGACATGGAGAGCTAAGGACAGGCTTTCTGGATCATGTGTCTAGCAGGCGGTAGGGGTTGCAAGGAGTCATGGTGTAGTGCTTTTCCTGCTGGAAAAAAATCCACTTTGTGATGGTCCATTTAATCTGTTGCATTTGCTTGTAGCCCGTTTATTAAGGGGGAAAATAATCTCCATAATTAGATGCAGTAGTAAATTTGGGGCATGCTGATGCAGGCTTGAAATGTTTTTTTATGCTGTTTTTCAGGATATTTTCAAGAGGGAAGACAGAAGTCGTTCTGGATTTCTTGATGCATCAGAGCTGAAGAGTGCGATACGTGCAGCAGGTATGCCTAAAGAGGGATGAAGAAAGAGCTTCAAAGAGAAAAAAAAAATCCAGAGTGATTTGGATGCTTGAGCAGGGTTTGGACTAGCTGGTCTCCAGAGGTCCCTTTCCATCTCAGCCCTTCTGTGCTTCTCTCTCAGGCAGTGAGCAAGTTCATGAAGGAAAAGTGCCAGCGCAAATCTGTTATTTAGTTTGTACTGACCTCTGTTGGCTACATTCACTAAGGCTGAAAGTGAGGAAAAATGAAACATTTGGCCTGTTCTTGCCTTCTCCTGAGCCAGGCAGCGACATCTGGAGCTGCCTTTGCAGTCAGAGCAAGGAATCCAACAGATGAAAGGCATGGGGAATAAAGTAACAAGAAACAGCAGATACCTGAGACATATTTTGGTAACTGAGAGAATTTAGATTTCACTCTTGCTACTGAGGTTACCTAAGAAACATTGCCAGGTGAACAGAATTCAGGGAAAGCATATCCTAGGCCTCACTGTGCCAAAGCATCACTGTTCTGCTAGTGTAGGGTGTGATTTTAGGAACTCTTCAGCAGCACTTTGCTGAAGCCTGCTCTCCAGAGAGAACTCAATATATGTCCATGGCCTTTAAAGAGTTAAAAAGGGGTCATTGCTCACTGTCACAGGGGCCCTTGGCAGTGATCTTGCATTGCATGTCCACTTACAAAACTTTTAGGAAATGTAAGTGACTTTTCTGGAGATCTTTCCCACCTAGAGACTGCAACCACAATGTGGGGACATGATAATCCACCTGCATCAGTGATATCTTCCCCTCTACAGGTAGAAAGAAACATTTTTTTTTTCCTCCTCTGATTATTCATCTAATTTTGCCCCACGATGAGTTCATTTAGAACTTAAAACCTGACAGCTGGTTGAAGAAGCTGGAAAGATATATTTCCTATTCCAGCTGAGCCATTAGAATCTAGGGATGAGGAAATGAGACTGTCTTCTGAAGTCCAGAAAGTAAATTAACCTAAAGCCATCATCAAGCAGCACTCTGCTGAAAAATTCTCTTGTTTAGTAATTCAGCTTTTAGTGCTGTCAGTGCTATGCTCAAACCTGGAATTACAAGACAGAGTGGCAGTGCCTGTGTTACCACTGCCCTCTCCTCCATGTCTTGCCTGCAGGTCTGCCCGCCAACCAGCAGCTCCTGCGGCTACTGGCCCTGCGCTACAGCGATGCCGCCGGCAGGATCGGCCTCTCTGACTTCATCTGCTGCCTGCTGCGCCTGGAGACCATGACCTGTGAGTCCTGCCACCGGGGTCTTGTCTTTTTTCCTTTCAGCTTCTCATTACTTGCTGTAATGAAAGGCCTAAGGTCCTTGTCATGATGGCCTGTGTTGTGTGCATCTATTTTCTGGTACCCATAAGGAGCGAGTGTCTGCAAGCAAAAGCTTTGCCTAATAGTAAATTGAGTTATGCTTTGCATAAACATAACTTTTACCGTTATTATTACAAGCATTTTGACTGGAAATGTGGACAGTTTAAGAAACCAGCAGTTGCGACCTGTGGGCTCAGACCACCTTTGGAATGAACTGGGCTTTAGCAGTGTGCTGAAATGAGCATTCAGGTTTTGGCCAGTTTTTATTTTATGGCTGATGTTTTATGGGCCACTAGCGGTCAAGGGGTCAGGGTGAGCAGCACTGCTCCAAAATGGCATTTCAACAGAGTGCAGCAGAGGCAGCTGAGAAAGACGGTCTGTTTTCTTATTTTAATATTTTTATCGTTAAAAAACAGATAGCTTTTAAACATCCATATTTCCGTTATTATATATGCCACTCGCTGTAGACAGAAATTCTTATGGCTGGAGCAGTATCTCTCTTTTTTTTTTTTTTCCCAATATTAAAAGAATCCTCTTGCATACTACATGCCAGTATAAAGACAATTCCTTTAAATTCATTTGGAAAGGAATCACTGAAAGTTTCATTGCTATCTGTAATGAGTAACTAAAATTGTTCTCAAGTCTTTTAGTTATCACTTTACAGAGAGTTTGATGTGGAATATATTTTCTTTCAAACTTTTCAAATCACTGTGAATAGGATTTTTACAGGAGAGGATAACTGTGCCAAATGGGAGTAAAAAGCAATCCACCTTTACGATGATGTGAATGCAGCAGTAAAGATAAAAATCTGTACCAATCGCTCATTCTTTCAAGATGGCCAGAGATGAGACCCAAGCCAAAAGCAGCAGCTTCTTTGCAAAGCCTATTTAACTGGGGGAAATGGAGCATTCAAGGGACAGTTACCCTTTTCAGCTCAGCTGTAGGTAACTCCATTGGCTGTGAGCGCAGGAAACTTCCCTATCCTGAGGGCCTAGTGGGCCTAGCAGGCTGCAGTGCCCTGGCCCCACACCTTGCAGCCAGCCTTGTGCTTTGCCTAGAGCCAAGCAGGTGTTGAAATATTCATGACCTTACAATGATTTTCCAGTCAGAGCGGGAAATAGGATCCCAGAGAGGAGCCTGGTGAGCCTACGGAAATGCTTCCTTCTAGGATAGGCAGACTGTAATTTTGGTTCTCTTTTTTATTGCTGTTCATAGCAGCACACTTCCAAGCGAAAAGTAATTTCAAAATAAATAAAAAGAACTGAAAACACTGCATTTCAACTTTATCCAAACACTTGGATTTGACTGTTTCTCCTAGACAAACTGAAATAAAAATGTGTTCATAGAATATCAATATTTGGATGGATTTGAGTTTTCTGGCTGCAAAGTATTCCATCAGAAAACTTTCAACAGCGATAATTTCAAAGTCTGGGTGAATAACAGCAGCATCTGCATTCATATTCCCTAGCAGAAGTTTGCAAGGCATACTAATGACTGCAAGTGCATTGCTCTGTAGGGCGCACTGTGATCACTCACAGCCATGGAGGATGGAAAAGGACCAGCAAAAAGCTGCCCTGTGGGAAAATAGGTTTCATTACTTTTCCATTCTCCTGCCGTTCTTCAGGCTATAGAAACAATCCATGAGAGCGGGGGCAGCTGGCCATGTGGGCTGGAGCGCGGGGTAGGAGTCTTGTGTGGCTTTCTCAGATCAACGCCTGGGACACCTTGCTGCATCCCATGTGCCTCCGCAGGCTGTGATCCCTGGGAAAGGAAGGGCTGCCCCAGCACAGGAGCATGGTGACATTAGGCAGTGTATGAGAAAGGCCAAGTGCAGCGGAGCCTCCTGGCTCTGTGCTGCAGCCACTCTCAGCAGCTTCATGTGGGCCTCACATCCTCGCTTCCTCCTAGACCCATGCTGGTATGAGAAAGGCCAAGTGCAGCGGAGCTTCTCAGCAGCTTCATGTGGGCCTCGCAATCCTCGCTTCCTCCTAGACACATGCTTTTCTCTATCCTACCCCTAGATGCATTTCAAAACCTAGCGGAAGGTGGAACTCAGCTTTCGATGACTGCAATGGAGGTAAGGATGCATCTTCCTTTGGCATCCCTTCTCCCTTGGCTGCCTCTTTCCTTTTTCCAGATCCAAAGCAAGATGACGGAGCGGGTTAGTGGGAAAGATGCAGTGCCAGTGCCAGGGATGCAGCTGGGGGTATGGCCATGAATGCTGATGGGTGCCAAATGTCTCCCACCCTGAGGTGCATAGCGAGCAGAAGGGAGGTCTTCCCCTGGGAGCTCCCGATCCGGTTGCACAGCCTCACTGGGTACACGCAAGGCAGCGGGGGCCAGCAACAGGCTCTGCAGCTTAAGCACAAAGTTTCCTCTCACCTGTGCCAGCCTCTCCTTGCTGTGAGCCCAGTGACTTTGAGGGAACAACAAAACAGCTCAATGCCCTCATTTCTTCCTGCCCATCTGTTAACTTTGGATTGTGAAGAATCTTGGTTTTAAAAGAAATAGCAGACAAATGCTCGCTGCTGCTGTCTCTCTTAAAAGCACAGCCTGAAGGATAGCTGGCAGAACAAGGATACATCAAGCTTTCTATCAGCTAGTTTGAACCGAGGATCCTGCTGTGCACCATGGTGATATGCCAGAGTGCTGCATTTTATCAGTCTAGAGACTGTTATTTGACAACACAATATTTAAAAAGAAGGGTATTTTTTTCTTTTCTTAAAAAAAAAAGTCTTATCAGCTGCTGTTTAGACGATGTGTTTCGTTCACCAATGTGGCTCAGTTCACTGCTTCTTTGTTGCACCAAGAGCCCAGGCTGCTTTCCATGCATAGACTCAATGTGTTTTACAGGGTAGTCTGCAGGATAAACACGTTTACAGGCTCTGCCATCTCTTCCATTCATAAGCACGCAGATGGTCTCCTTTTCCAGTGCCTGCTCTTGTTACAGCTACTGCAATAAAATATCTTTGAAAGTAACATATGGAAAATGTTACTGGGTCTGAACTGTAGTAAGAAAAGCAATTTCCAAACCCCTAACCCATTTTGTGCATTTTTTGTGGAGCGCTGCAGTCACCATGTCCCATCCCTGAAAGCACTGAGGTACATCTCTGAAGCATCTCTGTAATGTCACGTGCACCTTTCCTTCTCCTTTTTGTAGTGGCTGACCCTCGTCATGTATTCCTAGAAGAATATCAAGACTCAACAAGGCTGGTAAGAAATCTCCTTATTACTATGCACACTTAGCACAGAGGGGTTTCCTCACAGCCATGGATTTGCCTGGGGGGCTCTACAGAAGGCTCCCCCTGGGAGGATGGTTATTTTTAAGAGAAAGAGGAAGCCTTGAGCTACAGCTGGAGTGGAGCTGATAGGAGCTGCCAAAGGGAAGTGAGGGCAGAGAAGAGAAACAGGCTGCAAGACACTTTCCATCTGGATGATAGGGGACCCTTTAGGAATGCTAAACATGATGCTACTAATATTTTTAGGATTTTACATAAGGATTTGGGTGGAGAATGGAAAAAAAGCGTTAGTGCACTAGTTAGAGTGTGGGAGCAGAGGGCCTGCCAAAGGCAGGGAGGGCTGTGACAACCCAGATGACTGGTGATCACTGAGTGCCCTTGGCAAAATGTCGATTTCCTTATCAACTATGTTTGAAAAATGAGTGAAAAACAAAACAAAATCCTTAGACCATCACTGCAACCTAGGGACTGCATCCAGATGAGCTTTTCTTTAGAAGAGAATTATAATAGTAAATAATATTTTAAAAGGATCTCTGGTACCACACTCTCTGTTTCTGAAGGCAGCTAACACTGGACACTAGTTTTGTTGAGAGGTTGACAGGGAAAACAGAGACTCCAGATGTAAATTGTACTCCCGCAGGAGAAAGCACGGTGGATGCAGACCTAGGGCAGGGACGGCTCTTTGCCTCTGCCCTGTGGCTCAGTCCTTGTTCGAACACTGGGCTGTGGCACCTCCGGCTGCTCGTTGCTGAGCACATGTGTGCTGGGCTCCCTGGCACCGAGTGGGAATCCACCCTTTGCACTCCCAGGAAGGGAGCCTGGGATCATGGACCTTCTGTTTGTCCAGAAGTCTCTGATTTCCAGGGGTTCCTGGAACAAGTTAGTCACAACACAGCACCAGCCCATTGCACCATGGTATATTGTTAGGTTAAATACAAGACTAGAAGGACCTTGTCTTGGGGGATGAAGTTGCTTTAAATTATTGCTTGCAAATGATATTCATAGTCTATTTGCTCTCGTATTTCCTTTCATGAATCATTCATAAACTGATCATAACTTTGGCAAATATATCATTAATCATAATTTTCACTTAACAGTTTTGAATGAAATTCTGCCTGCAGGGTGTTCAGAAGCAGTTCACTTGAGCAATTCACCGGTTGCTTCCAGGCAGTGACTGGGCAGCTACCGCACATGCCCCTCAGAGGACTGAAACTCTTTAAATTAGAGCCTAACAAATCATGAATGCTGTGGGAAAACACACCAGGAGTTAACGCTCATCAAATATTTGGAGATTTCAAATATTTTACCAGCTTCCCAACTTCTTGACATGCCTATGACAACGTGAAGTTACTCAGTCTGATTCCTTGGGAAAGGCTGGTGGTATCTCAACTGCTTTCAGCTGCTCTGAAGTACCAGGAGAATGTAACACCTACTCTGCTGGGCAGCAGTTATGGGCAACTTCACTATCAGATGGTTTGACTCAGCCTGGTGTGGGAAGACCTTGCCACAGTGCTAGCACAGAGTAGAAGTCCTCAGGTTGCCATGGGTTTGCTTTCCCAGAGCGTAACACAGGAAAAAGAGGCAGGAACATCTGTGTTGATTTTAACTTCTATTAGAAAAAAAAAACACCTTTTTTTTAGAAAAAAAAAATCTTTCTCATTAGTCGTTTCTGCAGGCTGACCTCCAGTCATCTGTGTTCTGAGCCACTCTCCCTACATCTGTTTTAGGTGCCCATGTGCTTCTCAGCAGGACACAGCCCAAGGCTGCTCTATGCAAGAACTATCAGTGGGGATCTCAAAAAATCAAACACAGTGAAGGAGTGAGCTGGGATTTTTTGTGGACATTTGCTTATGCTTGCTGGTATTCAGATGTCTGGATAGAGAGTCCTTCTCTGGCACCCTGGAATTGCCCTGGAGAGAGAGGATGGAGATAAAGGAAGAGATCCCTGGGAGAACTGGTACTACATGACTTACTTAATGGTTTCAGACTGGTTGGAAGTTCTGATCATGAGCTCCTTCCCTCCTCTTCAGGTACTAAGTGTGGCTGATTCCCCTGGCTATTGCATGAAAGCCAGGAACAGCTCCACTAGCTCCATCGCAGATGAAAAGAATACGGCCTTTTATCTGTAAAGCGCGTCTATTGCTCAGATAACAAAAATAAGTAAGACATAGTTTGATTTGAGTTCTCTCTTAATTTGTTTATGTCCCATTTTTAAATGCTAGAAGAAAAGACTGAAGAAAAGACTCTTAAATAACAAAAGGCTGTGCAATGTTTTTTGTTACTTTTTATTTAAAAAAAAAAGGGAAAAAAAAGAAAATCTTATCTATATTAAAAAGTGTGTCAGCTGCAGGGGTTACATTTTATTTGCTTTGGGAATGAAGAGAAGCATTAGAGATGCAGAACAGATTATTTTCATGATTTCCACCATCTAAATCAGGACTGACTGGGAAAAGACAAGTTTATCAGAATTGCATTCTCTTTCTCTGTCCTGATGGCTTCAAAACTTTAGGGCTTCTTCCTATATAACGCTTGTTCAGAAGTTTAACTTCAATCTGCTAAATAACTATAACCTTCCTGTAGCCTATACACCAACTCTGCTTTCATACTTCTAGCACTATGATAAAATCAAATCTAATACTCCATCCTACTCAAATACTAAGAAAAAAAAAATCCCTGAAAACTCTATTTGTGAAAATGCCAAAGAGAAAGATGCAAATGTCGATGGATGAAAGCTGTTCAAGGTTGTCATGGCAATATCATTTCACTCCACAACCTACAACACAAGTTTCCATCACGCCTTCCGCATGCAAACAACAAATTTGCTCATTTGGCAGTGAGACGTTACATGCTGGAGCAACAGCTCTGTTACAAGATGAAGAAGGGCCTCACACCTACGTTACGTTACAGTCAGTCAGATGTATTGTCCATATGCTGCAGCATGGAGAACATGAGTCACCTCAGAACATCAGTCTTACATAAACTGTAATTTCAAATTTTATCAGGAAATGTGGGGAAAGAGGAAAGGGAAAATCAGCAAAAAATAGGCTATTTCAATAGTTTTCAGTCATTTCTGAAATCCAAAATGTCTCTGAAAATAAAAGATAGAGTTAATAAAGAAAAAAAGACAACTAAAACAAGTAGATATGGAAAAATATGCTCTGCGGATTTGTTTCAGAGAAGTGTGCTTGTTTAATTTAGCCTACGATTTCAAAAAGTATATGTAGAAATGTGAAACTACTTTTGCGTGATGTACTGTCATGCAGCAGAGGGGCACTGGAGCTGGCTTAAAACTGCTGGGAATGAGCTATTTGTAGCTACACAGATTTCACCATGGGCTATTACACTACCAGGTAAACGGTATAATTCCATTCAAGACAAAAAGCCTAAACACATTTTTGTTGCTTGAAAGCCGCATCTGTAAAAACAGTAAGCTGTTGAATGTTAAGATCAGTGCATTAAGATTGGTCTTAAAGATCTTAATTTGCACACAACATATTACTTTTCCTTTTGTTATCATGCGTAATTGCATTTCTATGGAAGATAATTTTGCCTGTCATGAGACAAAAGATCCTTGTCTCTAACACCTTAGTCTTGCCACAGCTGACATCATAGTTCTGCTTTATTAAAAAGCCATCAGCAGAGAGCACATACCCCATGTGAGAATCGCCACTCAAGGTAAGGTGTAAGGTTGAAATTATGAAATCAATCTACACCTGTTTAGAAAAAACAGTTTATCATAACTTCCATAAAACTGTTTTCCAGATTTTCAAAGATACTTAGGTACCTAACTATGAAGACAAGTACTTAGGTACTTAACTATATGATTTTAAAACATTTCTGCTGTGCACGCTGCTGCCCAGCGTCCACCTCCAGTTTGCATCATGTTGACTTGATCTTCACGCCCTCACTCCAGCATCAACATTAGGCTGGTTCTCACAAGCAGCATTTAGGTTTGTGCTTCAGTCTGTGTGACCGGGTGTCTTCACCATGAACCTACAGCCCTCTCGGGTTTGTGGGTTGGAGCTTGCATGCTGATACCACACTCTGGCAGAAAGCAATAACTTACTGTTGTCAAGCCGAGCATGGCTGCCTGTCTGAAGCCTTAGAAGAATTGGTATTCCACTTGATTTATACTTCTAATCAAGCTAATTAAGCAACAATTCAGGAGGAATCCATCATTGTGACAGACTTGTTGATTAACCATCCCACAAGCAAAGTCAAGGGTGCTTAGTAGCCTGAAAAAAACAGGTCAACAGGGAGAAAATCAGTGATTTGGCCATAATACAACAGCGACTGCTATTTCCAAAAGCAACAAGAAGTTTAATACAGTTCACAAGTGCAGCAAGCAATATTAAAAATACAGGCAGCTCAAATCAGCTGTGTGGTGCATAAAGAGGGAACACATTCACGTCTCAGGTAATCGTTATGTGATTAAGCAGTGAAGGCCAACCTTACAGTCACTCTGTTAAAATCTCCGCACCTTCATCTGTGTTTGCCAGCTCTGAAATTTTAGTGTAGCCTGTTAGGTTTCAGACATTTTTGAAAACTATTTCTAAGATCCAGGCAATCTGATAATATCTGGTTTTGGGGGTTTGTTTTTGATGGAAAACAGCTTCTTGTCCTCAGGGGCACAAGTTTGGGAAGCCTAAGGATGTCCATTATTGTAAATCAAAGAAAGGGACTTCAAACAAACAATTTATTTTTAAATCTTCATGAGATTAAGATCCTCAAGGGAGTAAGATTATGCTGACGTAGATGAGATTAGTGGAGCTGAACTCAGTTGAGTTGGAGATGGGATAAAGAGTGATGAAATTAGGTGGGATCCAAAGAAACCATTGGTGTCAAACAGGCTTTGGTGTGTAATTACTGACAACTGAGCCTGCAAGCTCAGCCTTTGAAGGCAAATCCTGACATCGTGGTGTTCCCTGCCTGGAGGCTGTGCCTCAGCCCTCGCAGGGTGGATGGAGGAAGATCCCTTCCTCATGCCTGGCCTCAAGGCCTGGTCCTGCGTGTGTTGTCGGAGGAGGAGGCCTGTGTGGAGGCTGTCCCAGAAGGCACCAGCGGCAGCGGTGCTGATGCCCACACCACCAGCTGCAGAAATGTGGGAGACCAGGAGGGTCCACAGCTCATCTGGGAGGGTTTGACCACACCACCACCACCTTTGGGTTGCCTATAGAGTACTCAAAGGAGCAGCACTCTGCATGTCTCACAGTGAAACTGCTATAGTACCTGCAGGTTTACTACAAAAAAGAAAGCAGGTTATTCCATAACTGCATGCTGGGGGGAAGAAGGAGGGCCTCGCTGGCGGTTAACCAGGGACGGCTGCTTGAGGACCATTTTCTGCCCCTGACCTTTCCCCAGGACCCACTTGGTGACAGGCAGCTTTACGTACGTCACTTCAGTCAGCCAAATTCTGGCTAGTGAGAAAGCGCCAGCTACATCCCACGGGATTCTCCAAGTATATCCAAGATGATAGGTTGTAGCCCCGATATTAGCACTGTTTTATTATAAAGGAAAGCAAGCCTTTAAAATGTAAACTATTTCTTAATGCTAATTCTTTTTAAAAGAAACGAACAAAAAAAACAACCTCAGCAATCTTGAAACACTTCATGGCAGGCAGTAATTACTATTTTTCAATGATGTAATGCAGTTCTTAAGGCAGGGACCAGCCATTCCACTCCACACACATTAAACATTCCTGAGCATGGGCTATTTGGTCACAGGTATCTCTTGGGAAAGGGAGCAAAGTTTTGAACTGATTCATGTGTGTGTGTGGATGTATACATACAGCCTAGAGGGAGTCCTGTAAGCCCAATAACACCTCAGCTCTTGCTGTTTGCAGCAGTGACCTTTTTTGCTCTCCTCTCAGTACCCCAGACTCAGGAAGGTAGGGAAGAAGCTAGTCATGACAGATCCTCCATCCATAGGTACTCAGGCCAAGCTCAGTGCAAGCCCAAGGCAAATGTAGGTTTTTCTAGCATTGAGGGTGCCGGCTGTATTTCACGTGATCTCTACCTGACCTTACCACTTCTCTATAGGATCACTTTGCTGCTGTGCTGGAACTGAAACGCATCACTGTTACCCAGCAATTCCTTACCTTATGCAGCAATCGCAGATTTCCCTTTCTTTTCATGCCAGGCCCTCAGCCCCATCTCGCAAGAGCTGCTCTTCTTCAGGCACAGAGAGGTACCAGAGTAGACAGAGAGACCTACAAAAGTTTTCAGAGGAGGTTTGCCATCACCCTCCACATTACCCACCCCTGGCCCTTGCCTGTGCTCGGTGCTTGTGGCCAGTTGTGCCACCAGCCCAGCTCTGGTTTCTGCTGCCTGGCAGTGACATCTAGAGGCTCTTAGGGCCACGTCCTGCCTCTCTTGCTTAGTTCACATCCCCCTGGCAGCTGCTGGCAGACAGAGATCTGCCCCTCCGCGAAGCCCTGGATCTGCCAAATGCACACGCTGCAGGGCACTTCTGCGGCAGCATGACCTCACTGTGCTGCTTGCTCAGGGCCTGAGGCTCAATTATTCTGAGATATAAATGTGCTTCCCTTGCTTTCCTTCCCATTACCACCTTGTCGTAGCATTTTGAGGAAGTAATACTGCCTCTGGGAGCCCAAAGATCACAGAGAGTCAACCCATGAGTCTTGCTCAAGGGACAAACATCCTCACAAGCTGGTGCTAATAAAACACATACAGCTTTTACCTCAAGGAAATATCATTCCTTTGCTCTCTAAACCATATGTTAGACCCACTGCCATCCAGCGACAAACCTAGCACTGCCACTGAAACGTCTCCGGATCGAGGTTTGCAGTGCAAGATGAAAAATTGTTGTACAGCCGGTAGTCTTAAGTTTTTAAAAATAATGCTTTCAAGACAGAGAGTAAATTCATCAGCCCGATGGCCTGAATAGCTCATCCTTTCAATACATGCATCTCCTGAAACATTTCTCGGGTTTGAGCTGCATGCCTACCACGCGAAGTTAGTGTACACGAGGGGTTCACAAGAATATGTTTTCCTTAGCTCACACACCTTTGGCTTTGCAAGTCGGCCTAGCAGGTCACAGACAATCATCTAGCTCGATGAAGTGGCATCCTCCCCTGACACAAGGACAGATGCTAAAACCACGTTCGAAGGGAAGCAGATGCGCAGACCAAGCCCCACAGCCCTGTGGGGCCAGGAGGCAGCTCCAGCTGCCTGCATCCCAGCTCACGGCCATGCCCAAGGCAGGGTCAGGCAGCCTCCTGGGCACGCTGGCAATGGAGGGAAGCTTCTCCGAGCGCGGAAGTATAAACGGAGCCAAGGACCTCCTGGGGAGAGGTGGGGAGAGAGGCGAGTCGTCACTGTCAGAGATGCCTCCCTGCTTGATGTGATGCTTTATATCCCTCTCGCCTCTGCTTGTTTGTTTTGTTTGACTGAGGGAGAAAAATCCGGCTGCAATGATAGCTCTGAGCCCCACACAGGGAGCAGTGCAGAGATCAGAGGTGAGTGCTGGGAGCTGCTGCAGCACCCTCAGGTCTCACGACCCGAAGAAACCTCCCGGTCACCTCTGTGGGGGCAGCCATTGCACCACTAGAGCTGCTGCTTAGCAGATCGCCAGTCATTAATCTACAGGACTGTTAATGTTGTTCCTTTTTTTGCTTGTTTTTATTTTGATGTTGTTTTTTGGTTTTGTTTTCCTCCCAGATAACCACCCCACACCACCTGGATCTCAGAGGTGACAGTAATTGTGTGGAGGACTTACTTGTTAGCTTGTCTTGATCTTATAGCTAGATTTCAAGAAGTAGGGTTAAATTAGAATAATGTAGTGCTAATCAGAAGGCGTCTAGGTTTTCCTTCTTCACACTTCTCTATCCATTAAACAGCACATTCATAAAAATTGTTTTTGTTTTTCACCCTGGTGCAACTCCACTTGGAAGAGTTACTACCTCTTCCCTGAGGCTGGAATTGTGTCATGGCGTGCTGCTGGATGTGAGTTACATCCAAGAGGTTACGTGCTCAGCAAACAGCGTTGGTCTGCTGAGCCCCAGGTGTCTCACTGAAAAAGAGAGCAGCTAAATTGGTTGGCATGTTAGAGAGAGGCTCAGGAGATCCTCTGGTGTCCCAGCGGATCCATCACTGCCAAGGCCTCTAGCATGTGCTCTCCATGTTGCTGGGCCTGCAGGGGCTTGGACATATTCTCAATGGCTTACAACAGAGGAATTTCTGAGTCACACATAAAAAAGAAATAATTTCTCTAATAAACATAAGGCTATTACTGAGATGGCCTTTTTTTTTTTCTGTGAGATGCTAAGCAAGAATCTCTGGCTATTTCAATATAATAATGCACTTCTAGTACAGCATTAACAGAAGATAACTGACATAAAGCTTTTATACTGATATTCATGGCTTTCAAGGCACTTTACAGATGAATTACTTCTCTTACACAGATGGCAAAGCTGAGGCATAAAGAGTTACTGCCTTTTCTTTTTACCTAAGAACCTTCATTAGAACGGCAAGTAAAATCAAACTCAGAGCCAAGGTTTCAAAAAATCCCTAGTGTTTTTGACAGAGCAACTTGAGAGTCATTAGAAAGACCTGGGGTCCACTTGTACCTAGTGGTAGGAAGTGAGCAGCAGAAATTTTGGGGTCAGGATGAGATTTTTTTTTTTTCTAACAAGATCTGCTCTGATTAGATAAGGATTTCATTAATCCAGGGATATGCCATGTCATACATAATACAGGAGCTCAAGGCTCCCTGAGCACAATGTTCTCTTCTGGCAGGCGATTATGGATCTGTGAAATCTTGACAGGTGATGGTAATAGCTACCTGGATGACAGCGGTCTCTGGGGAAAGGTGTGATGCTCTTTGGGCACAGTTTGCACAGGTGGAGAAGGACACATTGAGAGTATGGGCAAAAAATCATCATCACAGTCATCACGGCGTGCTAGTGCTAAGCTGATCAAGCTTGCTGCTGCTGACATGGTCTGCGCTGATTGCTGTATATATCCAAAGCCATGTTTACTTATTAATTTATTAAACCATTTTTGGGAATCCAGTTGCGCCCATTCTTTGGAGAAACAGGCTGGACCTTCTTCTTGCAAAACAAACTAACTTTTTTTTTCTCTTCATTTGTAAAATGGGCAGATTCAATAAGATCTGATAAATAACACAGATATAAGACTCTTATATTGCTTACATGGAAGGGCTCCCATGAGATTAATTCTGTTTTAATTTATGATTTAGATGTGTATTTTAACTACCCAAATGCCAGTGCGAAGACTTTATCTCATTATACAACACATTTATTCTCGCTAAATGCTGTTTCTCTTGCTCTCACCTCTGGAAAATTTAAACATAGAAACTTCATTTGAAACGATCATTTAAATAAGGGTCTGTCTACCAATCTCCAAGTAAGAGCTTGTTTATGCAGCAGCACAAACCTCTGGCAGTTTCAGACGTGCTCTGCAGATGGCAGGATTGAACTGCAGACTTGTTTTGAGCTCCACAACTCTTCTTGCTCTTAAAACCAGCAAACAGAAAACTTTCAAAGAGGAGAAAAAGATGCATGCAGCATCTTGTGGGGATGACCTGCAAAATAATGTCAATGCACAGCTGGCTTTTGAGGTTTAGAAAAAAATCCTTTTGCAAACTAACTTGTTTCTCCACAAACAGGCAGGGACCAGCCAGCATTGCAAACCCTGGGATTGCTTGGGGATGCTATCCCCTCCTTCCTCCACTTCCGAAGAGTTGTCAAAGGCACAGGGAATAGCAGCCACAAAAAACGAGGGTTCTGGGTGGCTTCAGGTTGAGGACTGACTGAACAGATTAAGATTCCTTAGCCTGGAAAACAGGTGACTGTGGAGAAGATGAGGAAAAGGAATGGGGCAGAATAGGTGCACAAGCAATGAGACTCACCAGAAACCAGAGCAACCTGGCGAACCTCTCCAGCCAGCATATGTCCCTTCTGGGGTGACAAGGTGTGTGTAAGTTCCTCCCACAAAACCTACTTTCTCTTTGAGGAAAAGCAACCTTTTTTTTTCCTATTTTAATTAAGCTTAATTGGCAAGATGGATATGGCCCTTATCTGCAGCCTTTGCTTCGTGCAGCAGATCTCCCCTCCCCTCTTGAAGGAGCAATGAGCACAGGGGCGATGGTGGCAGCGTTTGCTAAAGCCAACCGAGTAGGAATCACAGGCTCCTGCCACTAAGCTCTGGATTGTCTTGCTGGCTGGTGCAGCCTGATATTGGGGCCGGGTTGTTTTTGCCTGCGGATGTGATGGAACTTTCACAAAGTGTGTGTGGAACCTGGGAGCTTTCACAAAGTTACCAGGTCTGATATTCCTGAATACCAGCCAGGTGCACATATGAGTAAAGAATTGCTTGAAGATTCAGGTAAGAACCATGCAGAGATGACATGTTTCAGACTGTGTTGGCTACATGGTCTTTGCAGGCAAAACTGCAACTGTTCTGTTAGCAGGAGGGCAAGTCTCAGCCCTGAAACTGGAACAGCCTGCAAGTGACTCTCGTTATTTGTGATGATATTCAGTAAATGGGACCCCTCTTGAAGGAGGCAAGATGGGCATCTGCTAACTGGAAAGTAACTGAAATTCTTCAGCTTGCTTAAGGAATGAGTCCGAAGTCCTTAAAGATGAGAAGTTGATCCTAGTCTTTGAATATAATGCAGTATTCATATTTCCTTGGGAATAAAATTAATATACAATAAAAATGCAGTAATGTCTAATCACAAAAGTGCTCCTAGAAGGGAAAAGCTTATGTGATATGATGAGAAATTATTTGGCACAGCTTCTTTTTATTCCTTTTGACGGTACAGTGAAAGGGTCTGTTAAGGTAGAAGTGGCTACAGTTTGGCCTGACCCTGTGTGGAGTCCATGCAAGCACACTGCATGAGGGGGACAGGGAGGCCAGGCTTCTTCTTCTCCAGATCCTTAATAATCTCCATGTTCAGGGTCTGATTTTTGTTTATTCTGAATTTGCTCAAAGCCTGCGTGTAATCTTTCTTTGGGGTGGGGCAGCATAATTTCATTTATCAAACTTATTGTTCATAATTGCATTTGCCTGCAGCCAGCTCTCTAATCTGCCTTTCCCAAATCCCTCACGATCGCACTGGTATCCAGCGCCAGCCGCCACATGAGCAGGGAGGGATCCAGCAGGGCAGCCAGGCACACATGTGCGCCTACCTGCCCATGGTGAAAACGCAGCCATCCTAGCCTCCACATCCTAGCCGTCACATCTGCCTCCAGAGCTTCGTGCTGCTTCTAGTTTCCAATGGTTGGAACAGCTGTTTCCCTACTTGAAATTTCCTACTTGAAGGAGAGGAATCTTTAAGCTGCAAGGGCCAAATATGTTTTGGGTATCTCTGGCTCTTCCCCTGGTGCACAAATTGATCGTGCACAAATTGATTTTCATCAAATATCACCAAGGACTTTTGCTGATACCACGCTCTGTGCCTCCCACACGGGTTGTTTCTTCCACTCTGAGGAGCAGATGAGGTATCTTGACCCTGTTCTTGGTCTCCATCTTCGGTCACGTTGGTCCCTGCGCAAATATGCCAGAAAGGCTGGTATTAACTAATGCTTGCAAGAACAACATCCTTTAGGGATGGGACTTTGACTAGGCACTAATATATAAAGTTTGCTCGACGATATTTTTTTGTTTGTTTTTTAAATGAAAACCAGGGGGACTAGATGATGGAGAAGTATTGGATTGTGTAGAAATTTCGATAGGAACATTAAAATGAGCAGCCTGTCAACACTGAAAAATTAGATCACAAAAGTCATCTAGGAGGAAAAAAACAGGAAAAATATCTGTCGTTTTCAGAAATAAATGCTTCCTCTTGTGAATTTGAAATGCCTTTTTAAAGTTCATTTATGACTGCATTAGAAATCAAAGTCAAAGTGAAAGCAAAGTATATTGGATGATGCCATAAAGTTTTCAAATGAAGTATCTGTAAATGGGGAATTTGGACACTTTCAGATTCTAATGCAGGAACAAACAAAATTTGGACTCCCGTAATTCTCTAGAACCTCATTTTTCCACAGTTTGCTTAGTTCTTCTTGAAGGATGGAGTGCAGAGTGAGTGGCTGTCCTAGAAACTAATGATGAAGAGCCCTTTTTTGAAAAGGGTTTGAGGGAGGTCAGAGATTTTTCTAGTTCACTTGCTTTCAAAACTTGAAATTCCATCATAATTAACATTAACTCCCTCTTCCATCTCCAAAGCAAATAATGGCTGTGAAAATGCTTTAAGGGTCAGATGGATGCATACAAGCAGAAGGTGGTCCTGCGAGAGGACCCACAATGCTACTTAGACAGAGACAGAGCCCTTTCCACCAGCTTACCTGCAAAACTTGGCTCTGCTGTTTCAGGTGAGATTTTTTAGCTCCTGGCCTGCAAGTAGGACATCAAAAAGATGAATTTGTATCTCAGAAAGCAGGCTTTCAACCTTACATGGCTGCCATACACATAGTCCACTGCTCTATTCTATATAGCTTGCCCCAGCGTTATGTTACCCCTTTTTCACCCAAAGGAGTTAAAAATAAGACACCTTTGCCAAGTCTCACTGCATCACTGAGTAGGGAGAAAGAAAAAGCAAGGTTTAGAAGTCAGGGTTAACTCTCTCATGGTATCTTCACCCCAACAGACTAGAGAGCCCCATCGCTCTTTCTTCTGCCTCATGCCTTTGGACCACAGGATCCCAACTTCACTACGGCCCGCTGACAGACCACTTTAGTCACACCTGAGGTGCTCTCAAGACAAGGCTGAGGTGCATGAGCTTGGAACAGCACTGTTCCTCCTGGCTGAGGTCCATGTAGTTTGTATGGTCCACTGCAAAGAACTGCTTTGCCTTTCCATCTCGTAATTTGGTTCCTGATGCAATCTAAACAATAAATATCACTTTAGGCAGCTTTCACTTGATTAAGATACTCTAACAAACTGTGTCCCAAAACATGCTTGAGCATTTTTGAACAGCATAATGAAAGCACTCTAAACAACAAGGCAGAGGAGGCTCTGGTATGGCAGCTGCCCCGAGAGTCAGTTAGCTTAACTTCGTTATTGATTTTCCCTGAAAACTAAGTACAACAGAGAAAAGATTAAGGCAAATAGATGATAAGCATGAAGAACTTCTTACACTTGAAAAGTGAAACTATAATGATTAGAGGAGACATCTCAATAGCATTGCAGTGCCCAGACTCAACTAGGGTTTCTCACTGAGTTAGCTCACAGGTGTTTCTTATCATAATATAAAACCTGTCCGTTTTTGTAAAGAATCGCAAGGAGATCAAAGGCCATCTCCCATTTATCTCTGTAGGAAGGGGCATGCTATGTTCCGATTACAATGGGACTGAGAAGGTGCATGTGGATGTCAAACAGAGCAGTCAGGGCTGGACCTCAGCTCTGTGCTGTTTGCAGGAGATTTTGTCTGTGAGGTCTTCATTAACCTTATTCTATTCTGGATTGGGACTAGTTTCCTATTTGTCATCTGTCTCCAAATCAAAATCTTAAGAGTCACAGATAAAAAAAAAAAAAAAGTGCAGTGCTTCTCTGATATCAAACTGTATGTCCTAATTAGAGAGTGTGTCACTTCCCAGAGAAGGAGCATGGACACAGACTGACCCCTAACCTCTATGTTTTTGTGCTACTGCTATATGCTATACTGCTAGATCCCTGAAGCTTTGCCTAGGAAAGTGATTGCATATCTTTGCTCCAGAGAAGATAGAAGGAGTAATGGAAAACACTTGTTTTGGATCAAATTGGTACTGACGTAGACCTGCCACTACTGTCAAGCTGAACCTTTTCACCAAGCTTATTGTGCTTGTCTGGGCTCAAGCCAGGACTGAAACAACATTATCGAGCTATCATGAAAAATTGTGATGACATTCCCAATGCATTTCTGTGTGAAGATGTTTAGATGATTTGGATAAGGATGCAGCATTTTGTCTGCTTGTTTGATTCAGCTCAGCACACCTTAGAGAATAGTTATCTCCACAATTTCGCCTCTCTTGTGCCCTGCAGAAGGTCGGTGCTTCACCAGGAGGCAGTTCTCCGCTTCCAAATGCAGAAAGCAAACAGCAATATTTGTCAACTCCATTTGTTTTGTTTCAATCTCAGCTTTAAAGGTTTGTTTTTGTTCTTTTTTTTTTTCTCTCATTCAGGCTCTTCCTTTATTTTTATGATAGTGCAGTTTTCATTTCCAGCTGCCACAACCTGAACGAACAATGGGAGGAAAGGACCCTGCACCTCTTTCTGAATTGCACAGCTGCAGCTTTGCATTTTTGAAGCTTTAGTACCTAGGGAATGAGAAATGTCAGTATTACCCTATAGTTTTCCTCGGGTAATTTTTAAATCCTCCAGCTGTCAGGGTAATTTAAAGACAAAAAAGAAATCAAGTTTAATCATAATTTTATGATTTTTTTTTGTCTTTCACAGATGAAGATCCCCTGGCTATATGTTAGATAGATAGTGCAAAGGCATTGATTTGTTTGAGAGTTGCATTCCCTGGTGTGAAGTCTCCTTGTCACAGTGAAGGAAGAGGTGTTCCAGACTCTAGAGTCAGATCCAAAGATTGCATTTGCCTGAACTATAACAGGTAAAGAGAAGTGAGATTCAGAGCTCCAAAAACCCAGAATATTACTAGTGAAAGGATTCAAGTACTTCACCTCTGGGCAAAGCAGGGCTATGAGTCTGCAGCATAGAGAGGGAGGGATCGGAAGGGACTGGAAAGGACATCGATTTTCTTGGAGGAGAGTGAGCAAGAATGACCTCAATGCAAAAATATCTTCTCTCTCTTTCTGTCCCACAGACAAATATAGACTTACATGTTATGCAAAAGCAGTCTTAGAGCATGTTTGGAATGGAGAACTTGGGAGGCAGATTGCTACCACTTGTCCTCACCCTTGTTTTTGTTTTTTATTTCCCCACTTCCTTTTGTCCCCCTCCTGTGTGGCACGTCCTTGACAACTGCCACAAAACCATGCCAGGCCATGAACACCCCAACTAACATCCACAACCAAGCTGGTGCTTTGCCACTGCAGCCATAGCTGCCCTGGGCAATCACCACCATATCCTTCACACATTGCTAAATCCGGGAATGGCACCCACAAAATGAAGGGCCCTGAAAAGTGTCCAGCGTACCATATTGAGAAGTGTTAAACCACACAGAGAGGTGTCACCAAAGGCTAGCCAGATGAAGGGCTGGAGGGGAAGTTCAAGGACACTTCTGTCTGAAGCCAAAAAATAGCCAACCCACTTTAGCTTCAAAACAGAAGAGTTGGCAATAGCAAATTCCACGGGGAAGGTGGCTGATAAAAGGGGAGCGATGATGGTGGTGACAGCAGCTGCTCCCCTGCTGAAGCAGAACCAAGAACATGCTTCCCTCACCTGCCTCTGCACCAGGAGGAGAGGGAGGTCTCCCAGCTGGCCTATCTACCAGCAACTGCAACCCATAGCAAAGGCAGTAAGAATAGTCACTGGTCTTGAAAAAGAGACTTATGAGGAAAGATTGGTTGATTAGGTTAAAGAAGAACCCAGGGAAGGTCAGGAGGCAGGAGATGAGAAAAATGCCAACACTGAAGGGCATCATATTGAAGTCAAACTTTGAAAAGATCTTCCTAGCAGTAAGGGTAGGAAAATGCTGCATGAGATTGACTAGAGATCTAATAGCTGTCCATCCTGGAGTGTCTGTAGGAACTGGTTAAATAGCATCTGTCCAGAAATACACACATATAGGCAATTATTTCTACTGATAGCCTGATTGCTAAGCAACAGACTGACTAGAATAATCTCTTACTCTCCTATTCCTGTGTTAGAGATTGAGATGGACATTTTGGCCCAAAGGCAAAAGGTAGGCAAGGGACTTTAGCTCTTCTGATCTTCTCTTTTGTTTCATAATCCTGTGAATGGCAGAAACTGGAGGTCTTCATGCTATGCCACCTGTATTCCCCGGTGCCATGGGATACAACACAAGCCCATGCACTTCGGAGACACTGGTGGCTCTTCAGGATTTTAAAGCTTAGACAAAATAACTGTTTGATCTGCTGCTGGGTGTTCTGAGAGCGATACCTGGTCTGTGGGATTGGAGCTGGCACCTTGGGCTAGCCGTGATTCAGGGAAACATGACATCTTAAAGGGCATCTTGATATTTTTCTATACCTATCTTAGGAAAAAACAAAACAAAACAAAAAACTTAGGAGATAAGGTATCCAGACGCCGAATTTTTTTCTCAACAGCATTGTAAACAACCACTGCATTACTTCAGGTAGATGTCTTTATATTGTAGGCATGGCTCCGTCCGTAACCATTATATGAGATAAACAATCTTCAGGAGTACTAATTCACATAAGCCAGTTCATAAAGCAGTATCCTGAGGTGGACTAGAATACCATCTGCCTGTTCGAATTCAATAGAAAAAAAAAGGAGGCTTACTCAAAATAATATGAAATTCCCTTCTCAGAGCTGTTCACAGCTTTCATATTTATACTCTCACCAGGGTCTGAGGAAAGAGACTTGCAAGTCTTGCAGAAGACCTGTGGCTTGCAAGCCAAGGTCTTCTAGAACACATTGCAGGGCTGGCAAGGTCCAGAAATAAATTCTCCATGGAAAAAACAGTGAGTCCAATCCTTTCTAAACTGGGTAGCTCTCTCTACATTGCACATCTCTCTGAATCCGTGCATTGATGTTCGGCACTCGTTTGGCTTGGACTGGAGTCCAGAAGGCTCCTGTTTATGGCTATTTCTAGGAGCTTTCCCCAACACTCTCAAGCCCTCTGAGGGCAAGTCGCAGCTGTGTTCCCACAACACCATCAATACTTTGAGCTAGAGAGAACAGCTTTCTTTGTGCTACACATATATCCAAAAGCAGAGGCATGATCTGGCCATCGATTATTAAAAAAGTAATAAATAATAATGCTAATGATGATATTATTATTAATAACAATGCTTCCTTTCAACCCATCAGTATAATCCGTGTCTCTTCAAACCCCCAAAATACTATAGTTGGAAATGGCCACAGGTATCCTAATTCCTAATTTTCAATGCTCAAGTCCTTCACTGTGTAGGTCACTGCCTCCAAGGGCTGCATTTTTCTTTTTTCTTGGAAGAGCCTTGTGCTGAATGGATGGAAGAGCGCTATTCTCTGCAAAACCAGTTGTGTCTGATTTCCAGGAAATCAATCATACGAAACAAAACCAAAGCAAACAGATCAATCTCTAAACAGAGAGTCTTTTCTCTGTTTTTTAAAACAAAACAAAACAAAAAAATTACCTTCCCTAAAAAGTAACAGGAAAAAGTTATCTCTAGGCACTTTTATTTTCACTCACAGTGGGGAAACACACTAATTCTCCTCCCAGATTTTCTGTGAATGAAATGAAAAGCAAAGCAATTAGACAGGAAAAGAACAAACCATTCTTCCAAATATAACAGCCACAGTAGAGCTTTTGTAAACAAGTGAAGCTTTTTTTCCTTCCTCACAGTTTTGAGAGCTCAGCTATCTTGTGAGAAATTGCAAAACTATGAACAAGCACAATACCCCGTACGTGCCCAGCTGCTCTGCTCCCTAGGGAAGATCTCCAGACCTCAGACCTGAGATTCGTGTGCCCACAAGTACAAGGTTTTTTTTTCAAAGATTATGCTTGCTCAAAATTCAGTTTTATGTTAAAAATATTACATCAGTCAGAAAATGCTGAGCAACTGAAATAAATACCCTTTTTTCCATGAAGCCACTGGTCAAGAGGGTGCAGCTTGGCAGAATGGAGAGCTGACCAGAGGTACCACGTCAAATGTATTTCCCCAAATAAATGACTTGATAAAGATCAAAACTGCAAAAATTTCCAAAAGCAGAGAAAACAAATTTCAGAGAAAAAAAAATAAAAAAGAGAGAGAAAGGGAGACTTTTCACAGCCTCTCTTAGGCATGTATTCTAGGAGAAAATAACAACTTATTGAGTTTAAAGTGTTTACACACCTAGCAAGATTGCTCATAAGCAGACATCTAAAAAAGCTCTTCAGGATTCTTATTCCATAAACATCCGATACAGGTTTCACTTGAAGAAATTCCTATTGATAATTCCTGAAAAATATATCTATAAAAACAATGTGCCAGTCTTCAGGGCAAATGGTAACAGTTTGACCACTGACACTAAATGCTCCTCTCTGTGTAAAACCTAGGCAATTCACATTCCAATGGCTCAAGAAAATGCATCACACGTTCAGTCTGCCCATATTCCACATTCAGTACAATTTCTTGGCAAACAAATACAGATTTTTTGAAGTATTTTTTTCTCTGAGCAAAGACAGTATAAAATATATTTTTGTGTGAGAAGCCTGAAGCCAAACAGTGATGGATACCTTTTTGTTACGATCAGTCATGTAGAAGAGCTGCTCGGTGAATGTCATCTCTAAATAACACCTTATGTGTTTGAAAAATGATGTATATAGCCATTCAGTGTGTCTTTGGGATAATAAAAGCCTTCAGATCAATCTCCTTATAGATTTCTTCATCTGCATCTTCAGGATCTGATGACAGGAAACCTTGGCTACAAATCTGTTGTTGCTCTTTTGAAACATTTTATAACTGTGCCATATTGATAAAACCTGACAACAATTTGTTGTTGTTGTTATTGCTTATGTGTTTATTACTATCAGCACTATCAGTTTTAGAGCTATGGGGACACAGGCACAAGTCTGCATGGAGGAAGCCCTTATCTCCAGCTCCATCCTTCTCTGAGCAAGGGTGACTGACTGACTGACGGACAGATATAGTCCGAGCCTTCCCCAGCCATTGCCTCTCCCTCTGCACTACCCTAAAAATGCAGGTTCTGGTCTTCTTAAGGACTAGCTGTCCCTTCCCCCTTCCAGGATGCCTCTAATCCTGTTGTTTCTCTGCCCAGGTCACGCATACTTCTGCTGTTCTCTCTGGGGCGAGCATAGGGGCTGATTGGGGGAAGCCAGTGGCCCAATAGGTTTGGAAGGACTTGCTAAGTAACTTCAATTCCCTATCTTTAATTCAACATTCCCTACTCTGAACTGTTGATCTTTATTCCCAAACAATATTCTACCTGATATATGCCACAAGGGTTCAGACGACAGAAGGCCCACCATGACCATCTAAGAGGGGCCAGAGCTCCCAATGGTAGGCTGGGATTGTCTTTCTGGCCTTGACTGGGACAAATTAATTGAGGAGTCTGAAGAGCTTTGCTTGTTTATGCTGAAATTCTTGTGTCTAAAGTATACACATACAGACTGGCTGTGGGCCACCCTCCTCAGAGCACTTTGGTGACGTCTCTCTTTCTCTTGCTCTGTGGCTTAAAAGGGCTGTCTCCAAACACCCTCCAGCACAGCAGAGCAAGCAGAGCTGTCCAAAAGCCCTGCCACTTTGCTCTAATTAAATTAACATCCTTTATTAAGGTCATTGACTATTAAAGCTAATTTTCTTCCTGAGAGTGAAGGCCAGATTTTCAAAAGCAAGATACCATACGAGAAGACTGAGGCAATAAGAGCCTCTTATGAGCTACCTTTAGCTTCTCGCCTCTGTCTTCATTGCCAGTCAACTGAGATATGCCATCAGTGCACACACGATCTGTAGATCCCAACCATTTGGCCATCAGCAGAGGATGAGTTCACAACCATCAGTATAAATACCTTCTGCTTGAATTAAACATAACATTAAGCAGCATGGATATTGCAGACTTCTACCATTTCAGGTTGAGTACAGGGATTCAATGTGATTGTGAGCAAGGCTTTGGTTTAGCTCTGCTAGAAATGACCCATTAAACATCTGATTGGTCATCCAGCTCTGCATCCAGACCTGCAGCTTTCCCTGTATGACCAAACTGTGATGCTATGAAAATCTGACCTGTTTACAGATGTCCTTTGCACAGAACAACAAAATTTTCATAAAGATCATGTGAAGCCAAGAGTGATATCTTGAAAGAAACCCACTTAAATGTATCTTCTTGTCTCTTTGAGTCTATAGTACAGGAAGTAATTGCAATAAGTACAAGATTAAGTATTATGAAGCTTCTAAAAATGAGCTGGGTGTGTTAGAGTCTCTAAGCAAAATAGCACTTAGGATCAGAGCTCTCCAAGAATATAATCTCTTTCCTTTCTTTCCCTTTAGCTCTATCCTTTTCCCCCCATGCACACAAAAAACCCAACATTCTCATCATGCTGATGTCATGACACATCCAAACAATGAAAAAAAAAAAAAAAAAAGTCAACCCCAAATCTTCCAGACACGTTGAAGGAGCACAGCCCGCACAGGAAACAAGCACATGTTTTACATCAGGCTGCATCGGGTTGCCAGGGAACCAGGAAATCAACATGATGTTGCCATGACGATGTCACTTCATCATCATTCAACACACAGCTCCAAGGAGGGCAGCGAGGAGTCAGTGTCCACATGCGGGATCAGGGAAGATGTGGGAACAAGCAGAACAGTTCCTGTCTTGCTGCGGACAGGGGCTTGCTGCTGCCACAGCCTCTTGTACGATGGACACATGCAGGGGTGACAGGCAGCTCCATTATCTTCGCATTTTAACACTTAGGGAATTTTCCTCGTGTTTTCCAAATGATCTCCCTCCCAGTATCATTGACCACAGCTATGGGCAGCAGTGTTTACTAATGGGCAATCCACTCTGCATAACACGGCAGTGCCCTCCTCCCCTATTGCTCCTAGCTAAGGACAGCAGCAGCAGCCACGGGGGTGCCTCAGAAGTGGGATGAATACAGGAAAGAAGGCTCCATTTGTGTGCTACTACACAGGTTGCTTTACAAGCTCCCAGGACTGCTGGAGTATCATTACTATTATGCTATGATGATCATGATTAGTAGTACCAAAAAGGTGACAGTATTAAAGGCCACTATCTTCGCATCACTATCTAGATCCTGCAGTGCTGAGCACTTTAGGAATGGGAAACACCTAAAGGGAAATTAGGAATGGGAAATAATTTTAACTAGAAAATGAGTATGTAGTTAACCAGGCCTGGTCTTTGACTCATTACCAATCCCAGTGTTCAGCAAACCCAACCACCACACTGTGGCACTCGGATAAGCATTCCAGCGAACAAAATTCTCGCTGGAATATCCTTGCTGTGGAAAATAGCTGCTGTGATCAACAACCAACCTTAATATCCTCCTCCACATTCACCTTTTGGCTCTTGAACTATTGCACATTTGCAAAAAATAGCATCAGATGCCAGTTCCTCAAGAAGGACAAGCGCTGAAAAGCATGGAAAGTCTTTAAAGAAAACCTGATAGCTAATGCTGACCCTAAACATCCTGAAAGGATGGCAACTGGTTTGTGACTAATATGTAGATGAAAAAGGAAAAAGATCTCAGATTGTCAGACAAGTTATTCACACCTGATATTGGACCAGCATTGGTGAGAAAAAAAGTAACAGAGGATGGAGGGTCCTACACTTGAGATGAGGACCTGAAATGAGTAACTTTTCAGAGATGATAAAAAATAAAGCTGCAACCTGATGGGACAGAAAAAGGGACAGCCAGAGCACTGGTGTTGAGCACTACAGGAAACACCTGCACACATTGGTGCTTGTGAGGCCAGCCCAGGAGCTGCAGGGACTGGGCTGGGACCATCTGATGGTCACTCTAATGTTCGTCATCCCTTTAGGGTTGTTTAATTTGGTTTAAGGGTGACTTTTTGGTTTGAACAATAAGCAACCCTTTTCTTCCAGAAATCCCTCTCTTCTGCTGGAAGCCAGGCTGGGACTGGATCAGAGAGCCCTATCAGCTTGGAGGATGCTGTTGTGGACACAGCCTGAGTGATCGAGGGTGTCAAGAGGGCTGTGACATGTATCACTGCAGTAGGTGAGAGCTGCAGGTTGGCAACTCTGCCTTTAGTGATGAGTCTCTGGAGATCTGAGGCCACATGGTCCAGAAACCACAGCTGAAAGAAAATGTTCACAAAGAAAGCACATTTCTAATAGCTTTGACGACGAGGTATTAAATGTTACGAGACTCCCTTAGCAGACTCTGTCCAGATAATGACTGTGTCCCAGGGAAGAACTCAAAAATGAAGGAACTTATCCAAGAAAACAATGGGAAACAGAATAGCATATAGGAATAGCAGTATGGGGACTTGTTTGCATGCACTGTCACCCCCTGATCCTGTTGGAAAATCCTCCCAGTGAGCTTCCCGGCTACTCAGTCCTGCTACCTCTCTGCCTGCCCCACTCCGCTGGCTCCAAGAGCAGCCATTCCTGAGTGCTGGAGCCACATGTAGGCAATGCTGGAGCACTTCTACCTCCAAAAACTCAGTATCTGCTCCAGGACTGTGTTCAGGGTGGAAGATCTGAGATGCTCAGCACTTAACCAGTGCCGTGGGACACTCTGAATCCTGCTCCTACTGATCATTGCTTTTATCTCAGAGCAAGGCGTACTGCGATGGAATATAAATGACAGTTCTGACTCTGTCGGCATGTGCTTTGTCTGGGGACCAAGGAAAATGCTTGCAAACAATGAGTGTTCTCTCTCTCTCTCTCTCTCTCTCTCCCTCGTAAGGTTACTGAGTATCTGCCTGTGTGGTAAACACATCCCTAGGAACAATATTAAGAAAATGGAAAAATTCAGATCATTTGCCAGTCTGCTCATGTTTGGAGCAGAACCCTGTGTTGAGTTTAAAAATAACCTTTAAATTTCATTTAATAACTTCTATCAAAATCCTATCTGAATCCTAATGCATTTTTTTTCCTCTTCTTCCCACATTCCACATCCATCTAATCTCAGGGAAGAAAGACAAAATATTGTCATTACATGTCCTTCATCTCTCCGTGTGGCTTTTTGTAATTTAGCTGGTATTTGACTCAGCCATCTGAAAGAGCAAATCTGAACACCACACATTCATGCAGCTTCTTTCTTGGAGAAGTAAAGGAAAATTGCTGGCACCACACAAAAGCTTCTGTATTTTGCTTTCCATGTATATTTTCCCCTTTGTGCTCTGTGGCTTTTCAAAACTACCAGACTCACCCAACCAACACAAATCTATTTTCTTTCCATTTTCTTCTCTCCTGCTTTTTTTCTCCTCCCCCCCCCCTTTTTTTTTTCCCTTTCTTTTTCCCCCAGAAGGAGGCTATGTTTTCATTTCCATTGGCAGGAATGGAAAGCAACATGCTACACCAGGACTCAAGGCCTTCTCACAGGCTTTTCAGTTTCCTGTGAGTGTAAGCAAGTGGCAAAGCAAATACACGAAGGCATCAGGCCAGCCTGATGTTTTTGCAGCAGAAGAGTATCTGTGGTTTCATAAAAGAGCAGACATCAAGAGAGGCGTCCTTAAAGGGGCAAATTAGAGGAAAACCTAGAGTGGAAATACAGAGAGGTGCTGCCACATGGTGCGTTGACAGACACATCATTAGGACCATCAATGAGAGGAAGAAGATATTTGTACCTGCTCTGGGTCCCAAATTCAAAGCCCTGTATTTGCACCTAAGAGAGAGACTTATTCCACCGAGCCCCTGCTGCAATATTTCTGCCCTTTCTTAGGGAAAGCTAATTAAAGCTCAAAGATGTGGGAAAAAGTCTTTGTTGCAAGCTTATCACTCAATTTATGTTTATGTTAGAGCAGAACATGTTTTACCCTGAAAAAAATAATGTGGAATGATATTCACTGCTGTTTTATCTGTTTTTTCTTGCTTCACAATCACATCAGAGAAGAAAAAACAGTCAATTCCTGCCCCAGAAAGCCGCCTGAGTCTTAGGTGCAGCTGGAGAAGATAGCACATCATGGGAAACTCAGAGCAGAAGCAGGCTCTGGTTTTAACTAACTGATTTGTCATGGGTGAATGTAGCAGAGTGGAAAGTCCTACATCTGTTAATATTAACTGATATTATCAGGAACTCCTCTGACCATCAAAAAAAAAAGTTTCTCTTGGGGAAGGAGTTGAAAGAAGTGCTAGCTTGGTGACCTGAACCAGCAGTTTGCATTTGTAAGATCCCAGAGAAAAAGAGAAACAAGATTGTCCCCAGGATGCCAAGAAATGGGGAGAAGTCTAAGATGCAGAGCAGCTTTATTCCCCTTAACCCTGAAAATTAAACATGCCATGGTAGTCTTCTTTTTATGCCCATCAAAAATTGAGTGTTGCCTCGCATGGAAGCAGGAGAAGGTTTGTCAGCAGTGCTGAGAAAAGGCCAGCTCTGTTACTGTGAGATGTTTCCCTCTGCCCTTTTACTAAGAAGATGAGCTGGGCAGTAGTTTTCTATTTCTTTACCATTCAACTCCCAAGTGCTCCAACAGGCAATGCAATCTGTGCTTTCAAGCCTTGCGGTGAAGCTGTGTTAGAGCAGGCGATGGCACAGAGAGGGAGCCACAAAAATGGCTTTCAACAGCTGGCAGGGGGAAAAAATAGCTCTGCTGGTGCATGGCTATAAAAAGGTTTATACACAATAGTTTGAAGGAGAAAATTGACTCCATTACAGTCAAGTGGCTCAGTGCCTTCAGCTGTGTGTGGACACTTCTGATTCACAAGGAAATTGTTTTGATGCCTTTTGTTGTGTTTCTTTACTGGAGTTATGCAACAAATGTGTCCAGCCACCTGTTCTCCAAACCGCTGCTTTCCTGAGGCCTTTTGGGCTGTGAGGACAAGTAACAACTTTGTTGAAACTCTGCATATAGTTATAAATCTTCCCTTGGGCCTTCAGATGTTTGCCCAGCTGCTTTTTGAGCTGCTTTTTGTTTGATGGGTCTTCTCATTTTCAGCTCTGCGGTGGCTGCTCCTGTTCCAGGTCCTCAAAGGGGTGAAGGCAGAACTGGAGTCTTCCTTCAGGAAGAAGATAGGTGATCTGGGCTCTGCTCTGGACACTGAGAAAGTATCAGTCCGTGTCTTTATGTTTGTTTTTCTCAGATGATGAGAGTGTACCTTGTGTTGCTCCACTGGCCTTCTGACTCCTGATCTCCCTGATGGGCAGCAGAGAGCACCATGACTAAGTATAACTGGTCTTGGTTTTATGTCTTTGGTGGTGGAGCATCACACAGACTGTCTCATAAGACTGTGAGTTCAGCACTGCTTTTTTTTTTTTTTCTAATTTTCAAGCAGACACTTCATTGACGAGTTGTCAGGGACATCTTGACATCTTTGGCTGTCACATCCCTCTGCTGACCGTACTCACTGCACCCATGGCAGTCCTGTGCATATGTTACCATCTTTGGCACTGAACATCAGGAAGCCAGAAGACATCTTGATTTACAGAACTTGTTAAATTAGACCTGGGGTGGGGATTTCAACTTCGCTAAGTGCTAAGGGTGTTAGTAGTTATGTATCTGGTAGAAAGCTGTGTCTCTAGGTAGAATGGGGCACTCTCCCTGCTGCCATGGACAAGGGCATTGGAGTGAAGTCGAGAGCTACGTGTGGAAATGGCAGTAGAGTATTTGGACTGGTGCTCGAGCCCTGCTGCATGTCACACAAAAGCACAGCATTTCGAGTGATTTTTGGCTCTGAAATTTCTATCATATTGGTTGTCTCTCTCTTTGTAAATTACTTGTTTTGTTACTGTCACATACATTTTACATACACAGACCTTTCTGATTTATACATATTCCCTATAGGAAATTCATATGCTAATTTTTCCCCTCTACAGGCAAATCCTATCAAGTTGCTAATGGAGTACAAAGGTTGATGGAAAATGAAGTTTTCATTTTCATTTTAGAGCAGCAATCCCAGCAAGCAAATGTAGCCAAGTGAGGTTGACATTTAAAGCAACTACTGAGATTACATTACTGAGATTATATTTAATATGGATGGCTAAATCTTTCAAACAAAATCAATGCTCTTTTACTTAATAATGCTCTCGCCACATCTTAATGAAGGCTCCTTCAGTACCAGGTCCTATTTTTCCACAGTCATTTCATTCTATGACATTGCTGACTGCATCAGATGGTACATAATGCTATTTTCGTCCGTTTCTATTGGATTTTATGCATACCCATTCCTGATTTGTCATTGGCAGGATCAATTAATCAAGAGAATCTTAGGGGAGAAACATTTTTATTACTAAGAAGGAAGGGGAATTCATTTAAATTCTGTGTCTTCCTGCAGCAATCAACATATATCAACGCTCTCCACCAAGCATGGACAGGAAGAGAACTAGACCCTTTGCCACATGAGTTATTTGAGAAAAAAACAACAGACTCTTGATAACCTCCTCCCCATTTACTTCTGGAAAAGGCCCTCAGGTTGTCTCCCAAAACAAGTGAATAGATGCTAAACAACCAGGCAAGGATGCACCCTCCAGCACTCCTATCCCAACACTTGTGGGAGCTGGGGATGTGCAAAGGAAGAGACAGTCAAGGACAGGCAGACTCACAAACGTTCCCTACCAGCTCTGCTAGTTGGTATTGGAGACCAAGAATAAGTTTAGCTGGATCCCTGGTCTGACACTGTGTTTTTGCATTTGGAAATAAAGTGTGGCTGTGCCTGAGAGCACTGTCAGCCCTAGAGGAGTATGCAGGTCCCGTGGCAGGTCCATACACAAGACTGCCCCTTTCACAGGCAGATACACCAAGAAGCACAAAGCTAGCAGTGAAACACAAGAAGCAGTTGTAACTGCAAAGAAATGATAAAGATGGGAAAAACTGTTGTCATTCCAATAAATTCACATTAACCAATGATAGAGCACAGTGTAAGAAGGGCAGTGTAAGCCCTTCTGAAAGCTGAGGAAAAAAAAAAAAAGAAAGCTAATTTATACATAGCTCTTTCCTGGCTCAGTGTGACATGCCTCCATTCAGATCCCTTTCAAGCTATGACTGTGCTGTAGGCCCAGCACTAGTGCACTCCAGATGGTAGGCTATTGGCCCCGAAGCAAACTTTAGCTATCACATTTTCTCCCATCGTCATATCACAGAATATTGCACCTTCTACTCCCTTTGCTTGGTTGTCTTAACGTTTATCAGTGGTTTTCCTCTGTGTGTGTACTCTGCTTTGGTTGCTCTCCTCCAAAATGCCACGGGGCACGTACGAATACTCCCTCACCCTATCAACTTCTTCCTGAAGTGTAAGAAGCACTAGAAAACTTTGCATAGTGCCTTTTTTGCTAGGAGACTCAAAACATCAAGCCCAAACACTTCTGAAGGTGTGGGGATTTACAGCCAAATCTGAGCAAATCTGAACCTGGCTTTCTCTCTGGACCGTGGGGCTGAACCAATGTCTCTGCTACCCAGTCCCATAACCTCTTCAGAAGCAGCTCTGGCTGCAGGGTCGGCTCTCCCCCTAAAGGGACTTCACACACACATGCATTTCTCTATGCACACCTGACAGAAGGATCATGGTCTTCCTACTCAGCAGACAGGTGGCACAACTGAAAAAAGAAAACCAAACAAAAAACAGACTATTAAAACATTGCTCTGAAAGAAAAAAAAAATACACGGCCCATAATCCAGTTTGCCATTTTTCATCCCCAAATCTGTTAATCCTATTAGAAGATTTATTTATTTATTTATTGTCAGCAGAAAATCTGTTGGGTCTTTGGTGAACTCTCTGTTCCTCTGGTCACCAGCTCTTAATTTTGCAACGTTAAGGCATAATCTTGCCCTTCTTCTTAGCTCCTGCCAGCCTGTCTGCCCACATCTGCCCCTGCCTGCTCATGGCACATGGTCCAAGTCCTCTGGCATTTGTGTTTTGCTGCAGCAGGAGCCTCAGATCAGCTGTGGACACAGCCACATCTTCCTGTGCCTTTGCACCTGTCAGGTTCATTTGATGATCAGTGGTTGCTTAATTAGGATATGTGAGCTGCTGGCGCTGCAGGCAGATGATAAAGGTAGGGCTTTTGTGTCCTAGTGTTTAAAAATAAAAAGTAATTTCAGCAGCCATTGCAGAGAAAGAGCGTTCCTAGCAAGGCTATCCTGGGAAAGCACAGGGGACGGGGGGAAGGAGGGATTGAGAGGCAGGAGTGAACGGTTGTGACAGCCGAGTTATCTTCAGGGAGAACTGAAGGGAGCAGAAAAATGTGCGCCATGGACGCTGCCAGAACCAGCTCTCCTCCAAATAAATTACCTTGCTGCAGAAATATGCTCCACAGCTATTTTTGAATCAGCTCTTTTCCTTGGTTGCCATGGGACAGAGCTTCGTCCCAGAGGGGCCACTCAGACCCGGGGTATGTGCTCAGGCAATTTCAGTTTGCAAGGATGGGGCTGTGGAGGGGAGCTGCTGCTCCAAGGTTACACCAGGGAGAGCAAGAAGGCCTCATCTAGAGTCCAGTGATGGGCACGGAAAGCTCTGCACGAGGAGCCTGAGCGCTGCGTGCACACTCAGGTGGGCAAGAAAGGCGTCCGGGACGCCTGTCAGCAGTGCCACCCCTGTGAGACGGTAGAGAGGAGAGTAAAAGCAAGGCAGGACAAAGGCTTCCATCCCTGCCTGGAAATGGAAGACCAGAACTGCAAGGACATAAGAAAGCAAGGGAAGAAAAAAGGCCTAGGGACATGTTAGAAACCCCCTCAGAGAGCAGCCTGGCTTGCTGAGACATTGCAAGAGCACTGGGATGACTCGACTGCCCTTGCAAGATCTCAGTGAGCAGACACTGGCAGCTGCTGGACAGAGAGGCCCAGGGGGCACCTGAGCCACGTAGCCAGGTCTCATAGGAGAGCTGAATCTCAAACCCTAAGCCCTGGATTAGCCCCTGACTTGCCAGCCCCACTGTCTTTTCTCCCTGCCTTGCAGAGCTGCCCTCTACCTGTGCAGCCTCCAGAACTGATGACCCCATATCAGCCATCCCTCTGCACGCCCCGTAGGTGAGCACAGCAGGGTGTTCCCAGCCAGTCTGTGCTATGCAATTTGCAAAACTCTGGGGCCATAGACAGGCTCCAATTCTGTTTTTTCTTACAATCCATAGCTCAGCAGGATCCTCCTCTCAAGACTTAATTAATACTAACCATAGAAATAGGGAAACTGTATTATTCCTTTAGGTAATTTCCATCCCAACATTCTCGAAGGAAGACTGTTCTTCAGAAGCACATAAAACTAGCAACAAGAAAGCATTTTCTGATTAGGTTTTTCCAAACCATAACAAAATGAGGAGGTCCTAGATGGGTCAGAGTGAGTGAGCCCTTGGGATTATTTTACTTGAATCAAAACCAACAGTCTGCTAACCCCACTTAGAGGGACATACAGTTTGACAGAAATGCGTCACTAACTCAAAGACTCTATACAATTTACCTCTCTGTAATTCTACTGTATTTGAAGAGGATTTCTTGTACCTTTGCAGTACAAATGACAGCTCTTAGAGCTGCTCATGCCCACCTGAACAGTCATTAAATGCAGATATTCGTTTGCCTCATGTGTCCAGTGATGAATTTAGTGAAGTAGCTCTTCAGATGAGAGGACTGAAGACCTTTCAGGGAGCATGACAGGGATTCAGAGCAACTGAAGAGATTGATGAGCCTCAGCTTCTGCTCCCCGTCACTGGCAGGGAGGTTTTCTATTCACCTTAATGGAAGGCCAAATTTGCTCCAGTGCTCAGAACTTAAGAGCTTAAAAAGATGAATGACATGTACTGGTTACTGCAGCAATGCAGTATAAACCTGTGGCATCGGGACCATTCTTTGTCTATACCATATTTGTTAAATGGACAAACAAATCTACTTACAATAGTAGAAATCAAGCAGCTAGAGACTACGCATTATTCTCTTCCTCCTATTCCAGCTGTCTAAAAAGTTTTTGGCATCACATTTCTTCATGGAGAACAGCAGATACATGCCTCATGCTTGTTGCTCACCTTGATGTCTTCAGCGTGATATTGCTTAACTGGAGGATGCTGCACGCTGGAATTTCCCCCCTCCACTGGCACTGGGTGTTCTGCAGCCTAAAAATAAAGTATAGTCAAGACGATCTTCATGTCCATTTCAGTAGCTTTATATCAGGCCCCTTTGAAGTAAAGCGCTGCCTGAGCTATGCTCAGACCCAACACTGCTCTGGCAGGTCCCACATTACTCTTCTGCTAAGCATTTACCCTGGCCCTTCCCCACGGCTGATCAGTTTTGCCGCCTGCAGCCTGTTGGTGACTGAAGCTCTGCTCTAGCTCATCCGCTTTCATGTGCATGTGCTACATCCTTGTTGATCTCACCTTCACATCTGCCAGTTCCCTGGTAACATGTCTCCTACTACCTCTGCTGAAGGTATCTTTTCCTGCAGGTCTCAGTATCCTCCTCTCCACTGCAGGATGGCTGACTGCAGTCCACTCATTATCTGGTGAAGTCTGGCAGGAGCTCTCTGCAAATTTCAGTCTTACAGTTGGTGAGGGGGGTGACAAAGTCTCCTTCTGTTTTCTTGGCAAGGAAATATGACTGGATCTCTGAGCCAAACAGAAAGTTGAATACATGTTGGCTTTTAATTCCAAGGTGAACCAGACACACTAGTCCTCATAACTGAGCGACACCCCCATCAGAAATCTCTCCTCAGATGGTTCCTGCAAGCTGTCTTCTACCTGGGTTGAGTAAGCACCAGATGAGTGTAGACATTTGGGCAGCTAACCATGTCGATAGACAGATATCAACAAAGCATCAATGCAAACCCAGGCTGAGGAAGATGCAGAATGCAAATTTCCCATCAGTGCACTTAGCAGAGCTCAGCACAGATGGTGCTGATCAACTTCCAGATCAACTTCCATGTCTGTTATGAATCAAGGACTGCCACGGCCCATGATTGAAATTAATCATTTTAGTGGTACTATACCCTAGAAAAGAAGACACATTCCCCTTCTATTCAAGCTTCTTACCTGCTTGCCTCCTGTAGCAGAAATGCAACCTGGTGGCTCTCCCCCTGCACACACAGGGGTGCTGCACACACTGGGGTGCAGCAGACACAAGGACACTGAAAGAACCAAGAGCTGAAGAGATCGCCCTCAAAAAGCAAAAAACCTCCAGTCCAGGCCTTCCTCTGCTTTTAGGCTCCTTCCACTCATACTACTTCCCACGAATGCCGTAGCTCATGAAGTTAAAAAGCTAGAGATGACAAGTGCATGCAGCATCCTTCTTGCAGAGCTGGACCTCTGTGAAGCCAGAATTGCAAGACTTGCTGGAGAACAGGGAAACAGGAGGTTGACTCTGCAATATGATGGTTATAAATTGAAACAGGGACACTTCTTCCTCTTTAAGAATTAGCTGGACATCAAACACAGCAGAAGTTTGAAATGAGGCTTGGAGCAGCTTGGAGCTTGCTTTTTCAGGGGTGATAAGCTTAGCACGGCTGCCCCAGTCAAAGCCTGGCCTGGAAATGCACATCAGTGCCCCCTGGCCTTGGTTTCCTGAGATCTGGACAATGACCTTCTAGAATTGAATCATATTTTTAGGTCCTTCTCTTTGCTGATTCATTAGGGGAGCTAATGTCCTCCAAACTGCTGGGCAACTGACCCTTGAGGTGCGTACACCATGCATTCCTGATAAATATAGACTACTTCAATTACATAATCTTTCTAATAAGCAGCTTCTGTACTCTTTTGTGAGCATGCAGGGGACTAGGAACCACAATGCCGCTGCCAAGCGTGTGAATGGATGCCGTGCTATTTACTTTATTTTGACTGTCTTCTATTTTCGACGACTTCCTGTTATCTTGACTTAGTGAATGACTCAGTAAGGTTCAGTGGCCCTGGAAGTACTCCAGGTTCGGAGCAGTCTTTCTGCCCTGTGTATTGCCGGGGAGCTCGCTCTGGAACAGGCCCATGAGGTCTATAGGCTGACTGACTGAAGTGGGGAATGCCAGGAGGAAGAAAATTGGGGATGGCGCAGCTCACGGGTGACCCAGGGGTGCAAAATAGGATCTTTCTAATTCAAGGCTTCTCAGTGTCTTTGACTGGTTTCGTTCATTTATATATGGCGAAGTTTCATTTAGATGCCTGTTTTAAAAACACACCTTAAATCAGAGGTGACCTCCAATTAGCTATGAGCAAGCAGGAGGACTGGGAAGATTTGGTGCTTGCACTAGCATCAAAAGGAAGTGGAGCAAAGCCTTTTTTCTTTCCATATCAGCCTTTGCTCCAAAGGACTTTGGAGACGCTCAGCTCTTGAGTTTCCTCATGCATTAAGGCTGTATCCATGTCCTCCTTTCCGTCACTGGGCCAACAGCAAAGCAGATGCGCAGCATCCCACGGCATTGGCTTTCCAAGGAGGAGTCTCCCTAGCCAGACCTCCTGCAAAGGGAGCAGGTTGGAGCAGTAACCTGGATAACCCTACACATCAACTCCCTGGTCTATGAGATGCCCTTTTAGCACCATAGGATGTACCCCTGCTACCCGGGAGGCTTGGTGGAGGGGGATTTTGCCCTGCCCTCTTCTCGCTACTGACAATCCCTTTGCTTTGTTCTGCTGTGGCTGCTACCAGCAGGCATAGGTGTGATGAGTGAGATGATAGGCCTTGTGTGCAGCTCCTTAAGGACTGCCCCGCTCTGCAGGCAAGTGGGGGCTCAGCCCTCCCGCCGCCAGGCTCTGGCTTCCGAGGCTGCTGGAATAAGGACACAGCAAAGGATCGTTAATGAGGACACAGTCAATGTGATAGCGGTCAAATTCCAGCACTCTCTTGCTGACTAGTCTGAGATATTTGTTGCTTAGATGAAGGCTTTTAGTAATAATGATCAGAGCGTGAATACAAATAAGACCAATCAGGATTTCAAGAGTCCTAAGGAAGAGCTTCATTTGTTTCTTAATGGCATATTTCAGAGCATTCTGTAGATCAGGAATGACAAAGGATTTTCTACCTAGGGGTACAATGCTTTGTCTTTAACACAGAAAGAGATATTTGGAGAGCACCTCACTAGGTGTTGGAACAATATGGAAGGCTAAAAAGGTTCATGAACTATGTAATAAAGATTGTTTTTATGTCAAACATTAAACCATTAATGGAGTCAGGCTGTGTTTCTACAAAATTAATGTCTGACAACTTTAAGACTGAGACAGTACTGTAACAGACAAATGACAAAAATATACATATAACCATAAAATATTCAAAAACAGCATGAAGCACCCAAATAATTAATAGACTTCACAAATGCATAGGTAAGTGGTATTGTAGCACAGTGATTTATAAACTGGGATCTCTGTCTCCTTATGATACTTAGAGGAAGAGATCTGTGAAGAAGAACTAGGAAAACCAAGTCTGTCTCATATCAGTAGGTTTCTCTCCACTCCTCTCTTAGAGAAACGCTCAGGGAACTCCTAATTGTAAAACAGCAAAAGCCTCTGTAGATAAAAAGTCACTTTTGCATGTTTTGTTTGGAAATAGGAGGAGCTATTTCCAGCAAATGCATTGACCATTTGTTTGGCCTTCCTCATCCAAGCTGGCAGTGAGAGGCATAGAGATGGTTACCAGGCCACAGAGACAACTGAAGTGACGGTCCTGGCAAGGAGCGCTCTGCCCATATTTGTTGTTCCTACTATGCAAGCTCACAGTGTGTCCTGTAATAACTCTAGCAGCTTCTGTGCAACTGCTTACAGCAATGGACATAATTAAAGATCGAGTATTTCACTGGCTTGGTTTTCCCCCTATCTTTATCTAACTGTTAACAATCAAGTCTCTTCTATTTGCTTGTATCTTCCTTTGCCAGATCCAAATGAGAACAGAGTGGAGAGCTGATCCTAAAATGAAAAGCACAAATTTTTATGCTTTTACTCTTTGCCAGTCTGAAATCATTTTGGGTAATGCAACTGCTTCTGGCACCACGCTGACCAAGTGCGTGAGAAAAAGAGCAAACGGTGACAAGATAGACTTGTCTGTGCTCAAGGATGCAATTCTGAGGTGGTGAAAGTAGAAACAGGAGAAAGCGAGGAGCTTGGCCGTCGCCTTCCTTCACTACCATCTCAGTGTCATCTAAGCGTGCACTGAACATGTGCAACGTCTCAAGGTTCACAGCAGGCAGCAGAATTACCTGGACTCAATGAGCCAGGGTGCTAGACATTTGTAAACAGATCACAGCAATACCAGTGATCAGAAAGCTCTGCCAACCATCTCCATTTCTATGTCAGTGCTTGAGCCTCTGCTCCTGGCCCTGCTTCCGACCCCTGCTGCAGTGCCAGCCATCCCGGCCTGCCGTTTTACTCCTCTTACCAACAACGAGGTTCCCCCACGGTGCAGCCTTGGGAAGAGCGAGCTGGGGCCCCATCCTCCTGCAAGGTGTTCCTGGTCCCACCAGGCAGTTAGCAACTTCAGAGCCCAGTGCGGGGTCTTAGCAAGCCATGACTGTGGCAGAAGGTAAGCAGGAGGCGTGTGACGCACACACCCGGCTGGACACAGACCTGGGAATACAACCCAAACTGCATCTGCCATCAGGTAGGAGCTGGGCCTTCCTACCTCTGCCTTCCTCCATCTCTCTATCTTCCTTCCTCTACCTCTGGACCTTCACCAACGCTGAAAGTCTTGGTTTGCAAACAAAAAGTTGAGGACTTTTTGTCTGTAGGCTCAGTTGGAAGCACCTACTGCAACCTCTCTTGCTCATCCATACTATTCCTATCCAATGGATAATAAAACCACAGGTTCCCTTCTCATTAATTCCTAATTATGTCATTCTCATTTGTATAATGCTTTCTGTCATTAGCAGGAGAGCGCTGAGACTGTGCCTTTAACCAGAACATGTTGTGGAGAGGCAGACCCAAGCACCTTGCTGTGATCAGGTAGGGCATAAGCTCCTTACGCTCACTTTCAAGGCTCCTGGAAAGGATCACATCCTTCCATGGTCAGGATAGAGAAGCAAAATCTCTCCAGGAGCTCAACATCTGCATCTGTAAGGCTGGAAATGTCACACAACAGCAAGGATAGCAAAAGCTCCCTACCATTAACCAAGCATCAGAGCTACCACAAGGTCAGATTTGCCTTTGCATGGCTAAAAGCACCCAAGTAGAAGTGCTGGACTGCAGAGGCTAACAGCAACTACTCTGTTTCTGACAGCTAATCCCCTGCGGGGACATGGAGAAGGCAACAGAGATTACCCACTTCCATGTGGACTCCTGTCACCATCATTGCTCTTTACCAGGGACTGGCAAGAAAATGTAAGTCTTCTGTGAAAGACCTGGCTTGCTAAGATCCCTCACTGAGCTTTTAAGTTTCCATGTCAGGCAGGAGTCTGGCTGTGACAGTGTGAGAGCCAGAATAGCTTTATCTGCCCCACCACAAGCAGTGCAGGACCAAAAGGGTAGCTGAGTGTCAGCTCTGCTCTCAAGTTAGTCAGAGCCAGCACCAAGTTACAAACAGGAATGCTCTGTGGGCTCAGCATGCTGGGCACATGCCAGGGATTAGGACAGACAGCTGAATTACTGAATCTGCAATAAAATACATATAACAACTGAGTCCTTCCTCCCCTGACAGTGTGGCATTTGCTGCCCATCATCCGGACAGCTGCATGCTAGTTATGTCCTGCCAAAGTGCAAATTCCTTGGGACACAGCCCGCCCCTCAGTTCCTGTCTGTATTTCACCTAACCATGGTGCTGGTTCCTGGCTGAGGCCTCTGGGCGTCCCAGGAATAGCCTGTCACAGGCTGCCTTTTGTGCATGAACTGCAGGGAAAACAGCCACAAGAAAAGTGCAACCTCAGACCCATGTGAGTGTGTGCCAGAGGCTAGACTCATCCCTCCTAACAGTAAGTGGCTTGGTCATTCCCTGTGCCTATCCTCTGGCTTGCATTATCCATACGATCTGCAAAGAAGCTGCCAAGAAAATACAGGGACTGTCAGTGAGGCTGCCAGCTGGCAGCAGCACCTCTATGAAACCCTCCTCTCTGCTGTCCCAGTCGGGATGGATCGGGAAGGATCGGGATGCCTCAGGATGATGCCGTGTCTCCAGCAGTCCTTGTGCTGGTCCTGAGACCTCCACATCACTCACGCAGCAGCCCAGCAGAACTACCTGAGCTCACACAGGGAACCAGTGGCAGGGTGAGCAACCGGATCTGGCCTGTCCTTGTGCAGGTGTCCACCCTGTCAGCAAATCTCTCCTCTATCACTCCCCTTTCCAAAGCCTAACCTTCATCTTTCCTCATTCGAAAGCTCACCTAATAGTTTAATAGGACACATTTGAAAGCTGTGGCAACTTCCAATGTTTTATGCTTCCTTACTCAATAACGACTTGAAAAATCTGGTAAAACTTGAAAAACCTTTCTTAACTCAGCAGCTCAAAGCCCACATGGTTTGTGGGGTACCTCCTCTCCTGAAAACAAGAGAGGATTCAGCTGACAGGAGAGGCTAGGCACAACAGGAGGACTCCGGCAAGACCCCACCACGCTGCAGACATTAGAAGGGTGTAGCTGCATCTCCGGTTTTCAGGAGTCCTAGACTCTGGCCTTATCAGCTGGACCACCACATTGGATTCATTTTTGGCAGTTTCCCCAAGACCATTTGTTCAATGTTCTCTTGGTTTAAGACACCAAGTTATAGAGGTTGTCACCAAACATCTTCCCTTCCTGCTCCTTGGAGGAAGAAAGGAAAAAGAATGTATGGAACAAGAAAAGAATCAGAAAAGTTTAGTTTGCTGTAAAAACAGGTAGTTCTGAGTTTCCCTGGTTCTGTTCTTGTAGGGATCAGAAGCAGCATTAGTTTTGCCCCTGACTTTTGTGTAGCCGGGGTTATACATTATAGTCAATCCAGCCAAACCCTGCATGGTCAGAGGAGACCCTCCTTCCCGCATCCATAGAGATGAAGGTGTCAGTGAAAGCACTGGGGAAGAGAATGAAAAATCAGGGCCCTTTGCTTAAACAGCTGTGCAGAAGAGCACTTCACAAGTGAAATGAGTTTAAAGCTGGTCCCAGAGAGCTCTCCGAGCAGCACTGAGATCAAAGCCCTAGGAAGCAACTTCAAAACAACAGCGGCTGCTGGGCAGAGGCCGAGCACCATCTCCAGTTAAATCCTTCCAGTAGGAGAGACTACCAGATAACATGAACATAGTAGCTAGGAAGGGGATAAGGATTTATCTCATTACCATGGAGGTGGCATGGAGAGGGGAAGCACCCTTCTGCCATGCAATTCATTGGCTGTTGGGCTGAGGCAGCACTGGGGTGTAAGGGATTTTGCAGGGATTTACAAGTTTCCCCTGAAAGCCAGGCATCTGCCCAGCCTGCTTAAATGAAGCTTACTGACAGCACCAGATTACTTTATCCTTAAAGGAGGCAAAGCCTCGCAGCGTTCCAGGAACAAGGAGCAGAAGCTCTTTACATGCCTAGAAACCCACATTTGTACAATGAGGAACCTGAGCATGGAAAGAAAGGCTGCATCACCTTGCCTAAGCACAGGCACTTGCAGGCAGCACCAGCATTAGCTGGGTTGCCTTAGGTAAGAACATAAAAAGACTCCTCCTGGAACAGGTCCTGCAGCTCAGGATCAGGCCCTACTATAAGTGAGCCAATAGAGGATTTCCTTTAACTCTCCACGTCCTTTAGAAGACTTTTAAAGAGGTGAGTTGCTTCATTTAGGCCCTTCTCTCCAGTCTTCTAAGGTGGATGGCAGGCTCCTAACCCAGATAAGCTCCAGCCACAGACTGGATCCAACACACTTGCCTCACCAAGCACCTCTCTCCAACCAGCTCAGACGTTTTCCTCCCAGTTCTGCACATTCCCCTACCTCCCGCTCCGTAGCTCTTACCACAGTCACCGAAACACGAGCAGGGGAAGGATCACTGAGCGTCGCCAGCCTTCCTGCTCCCCTGAGGCAGCACACACAGGCCTACACACATAAACAACGTAACACATTATTAGACAACAACCATTCCTCTCTGTCTTCGCTAGTCACTTACTAGCTCAAGCTGCAAGGCGAACTTATGTTATAAGCATAGACCACGCTCCCTCTTCTAGAAATAATCTCTGGCCTAGACAAAGGTCTGTGGCAGTCAAAGGTCTAGGGAAGTAAGACTAGACCTTTGGCCTGTTCATCACTGAGCAGGAGTATTTTGGGACAAGTAGAAGGCACAAACTGTGCATATTTGAGCCAAAGGAACCAAAGGAAATGACAACCAACAGTCTTTGCAAAGGAAGAAGCCCACAGAGTAGGGCTCATTTTGACTTCTGGAGATCAATTCGGATGCTCCGAGCATACAGAGAAATCCCGAATATCACCTCCCACTGGAAGAATAGCTAGCAGGATCTCTCTCTCGTTATCTTTCCAGGTAAGCGGGTGTTTTGCAATGGTTGCTAAGGTGCGCAGCAGTTACTGCAAGGATTGTACCTGTCACGTAATGAGGACCACACCATCTCCTGAGAGACCCAGCTCTTACTCTTCCCATGCTGAATTAGTTTTCAGGCACTGGATAGATAAATCAATGAGCCTATAAATTGAAGTTACCCTAAAAATGGGTCCTTTAAGAAAGTGAACCTTGCCAAAGACCATTTTTGTGTCAGTAATTACTCTGGTGGGAAGAGGACATGTCTGAAATGGAATCAATACTTAACATGCTCTTTCAGGGGACAGCTTATTCTCAAGAAATAGCTGCCAAAAAGCAAAGCAGAACTGAAATTGAACTGTATTTCTTGTGTGCTCAAAGGTTTCTGCATCTCTTTACAAAAATAGGCCAGAAGAGAGGTTGTAGACAACCACCTCTTTCCAACTTCTTCTGAGCAGAACATGAAGATATCATTCCAACAACCACATACTTTCCATTGAGTGCCTGAACGGACACCAACCTGTTCGAGTAAGTCAGGATGACTGAAGAAAAGGTTTGTTTCTTGTGGACGGATGCAGAGTATTTCACACAATAAAAAGAAAACAGTAAAATGAAGCACAGGTCTTTATGCATCAGGTCTTTATTGTTGCTGTAGGGTAATTGATACATGGTTAAAACATTCTAACATAATCAGAGAACTTTGAAAACTAAGGCTATTTCATAGATTTGTTGTATCCTGGTGTTTCTTTTCGTACAACGTACATATAAAATCAAGTTATAAAAACAGGGATCTTGTTCAAATATCTGAGATGATGTAATGCACAGAACGAGGGACTACATGTAGTATGATCAGCACAACACCTTATAACCGGCCTGGGGCCCTGCAGTTCTCAACACAAGAGAGAAATGTCTCGGTCTGATGTTCTGTTCCCCAAACCCATGCTCTTTTAGGACAAACACTGATGATGGGATTTCAGCCTTCTGTTCTGAGCAAAGCAACCCATGATTGTGATAAGGAAACATTTGATTGAGCAAATGAACAGTATACTTAAAGGCAAGAAAAATATGCCATTTATCTCCAATAGCATCAGCTAACTTAACCAACGTGTAGGTCCAGTAGAGCAAGTATTACCACTACTACTAAACATTCATAACTACTAGGACTACAAGAGAGCATGGGCTTTGAGAAGATGTCCTAACGAAGCGAGACATGTCTTGGTGTCAAAATGTTCTCCAGGAAGGATCACTGCGTTTGATTCCTGGAGTACAAGCACCTTTAATCTAACAGCATTTTGAAGTGATTTACCTGACATATCTTAGTGTAGTTTGAATAAGGAAACAGGATAAATGAGAACAAGATAGTCTCCCAAAAATCTGTGTATTAGAATCTTTTGAATAAAAAGTTACACTTTGACCAAAGAGGGGGGGAGGAAATCACAAAAAGATTTTGTTCTAGCTCCTTAATCACTTTTTAAACAAAACAGCTTCCATATTCACTTTTTTTCCTTTGAATTCAGATATTTTTCTGTTTAGCATTTCTAATCGAGCTGCAAAGTGATGCCCATAATCTGAAAAATTACATCTGTCTCGAAAGTCAACACCCTTCCTTGTGAGAGGATTCTTCATTTAACATGTGCTACCCTGCATTATGGAGTCAGTGTAAATGTAACATTTACAGCTGACAAGAGTATTATTTCTGTTCTGTCTAAACATATGAGAGAAGAGGAAGAATTACAAATTTGCAGAATGTTTACCACATTACACTATGTTACATGTTTGGCTCCAGCTGGATAGAAAACCCTTTGTAAGGGTCAATTATTGGCTGTATTTTATTTCATGTTAAGAGCCAACTCTAATAAAACACAGATGTAAAACATATTAGAAATCTTCCATTACTTCATGACCAAGACTCACACTGATGTTCCTGATTTTTTTTTTTTTTTTGATATCACAAAGTTCTTCTAAGGACTGAAAAAAGTAGAGCTGGTATTTATGTAACCGATGTACAAGCTGTCCTCTGCACTTCTCAAGACTGCTTTAAGGCTACACGTGTAGGGTGGCCATGGTTACTCCTGGTCTGAAAGCACAACCATGACTTCGGACAGATGAGAAGCCTTTTAGGGCACTTTCTTGAATTTTTCCCCTTGCTATAAGAGTTACCTGATAAGTGCAGGAAACTGAATCAAAGCAAAGTATCATGCTAAGAAAACCCATGCTATGTACATGTAAGCTGCAACCAGGCCTTTCCTATCACTGGAACTAGGTTTAAAAAAGCCATCCTAGTGCAGAAAGAACCTCCCTCCACTCATGACAACAAAACACCAGTTATCAGTCTTTAGGAACTCAAATACAAACATGAAAAACATTGTTATGAAACATAATCCAAAATATAAACCTATTTTTATTCATCTTTAAGAAAAAAGGGAATTAAAAAAATAGAGTAAAACAGATGGCTTCAAGTACTTTCTGAATAAGAAACAATTATATATTATACGCATAGATTAAAAAATAGCTGTCACCTTACAAGGGACAGGTAAATAATAGGCTGGTGATTCCTTCCAAAAATGGCCTTTAATCCAGACGTATCAAATGACATGCTTAGTGTCCTAACTCAGAAGAAAGCAGAGGTGCCTCAATGCTGGGATGGTACCTGGGAGCTGCAGCATGGCCCCGGGTACAGGGGCCGCCCTCCGCACACTCACGTTTCACCGCAATGCACCCCGAGTTGGGCCCCCGTGAGCGAGCTCAAACAAGCCTCATGCAATAACCACAGATTCAGCAACTTCAGGGAAGCTCTGTGGCAATACAGTCAACCAAGCAGTCTGACGTTGTCTGAGACTGAACAACAAATCGAAACTGAAGCATCCCCTAAGAGCTGGCAATGTTTATCCCATTTACTATGTGACCGCGAGCATTATTTGCATTACGCATGATAGGGAACACGACTGCCAGGCGTCTTGTCAGAACTGAAACCTCAGACTTTCTGCATGTCATGAAAAGAAGGGAAAGTGATTTAGGAGGAGTCCAAAAGGGAAAACAAATTGCAAGAGGGTGTGGAAAAGAAAGGACGCAATCAGTCGGTCACAGAGAACATTGCGAAGGGAAGAGGTAACTCAATTTGCCTGTGCTGTGCTAGTCTGAAACACATTTCTTCTCGTACCTATGCGGAGACAACCTTTGCATGAGATGCTTTTCAACAGGTCTGGCTGACACTCAGAGAAAGCGGTTTTTGTACTTACAAAATGGGCACCTGAAATGTCTAAGGAAGCATTTTGAAAATGAAAATAAATGCTTCAAATAAAAAGTACCTTGCCATCTTTGACAAATTAAAAAACATTTTCACACAAATAATGTCTACAAGATGACCCTTTAAAATACATTTGCCAGCTAGTCATACACATTTAGACATCTATTTTTGCTTCTATCAGAAAAAAAAAAAAAAAAACATACTACTAAAACAAAAGACAGTCCTCCCCCTCACCCCACTCTAAATACTATAGTAGGAACACATCTTCCAAAACTAACAGGAAGACCAGGACAATACAAAACAGTGAGAAATCAATCCAGCTGCACAGGTCTAGTAATACTCAGATAAGACTTAAACAGAGGCAGAGCCAGCACAGTTTTCTGTACTACAGCACAAGACAGCAGGGCTTATAAATTCTTCTAAATTCTGATTTACTGAGCCAAAACAGATTGAATAATAATAAGCTCAGTAGTGTTTGGGAAAGCTTATGAGAAAGTATTTTAAATTACGTTTCCAACATTTGACATAGCAAAAAAAGAAACTTAACAGCTATCATCAAACCATCATTAAATTTCCTAGCTTTTTCAGTCTGGTGCTCACTTTATGACAATGTGATTATACAGAAATCCTGTATCTGTCTCTCATAGCTGGACAGTTTGGATTTTTACATTAAAGTTCAGCACATATCACATTTATTAACATCCTTATGATTGTTCAATAATCCAGCAGTTTGTTTGATAATTACAGCAGAATGCAGGTTACTAGCTGCTTGCAAGAGCAATGTTGAAATTACATTCAGAGATAAAAACTATCATTTTCATGTGTAGCAGTAACTAATGTTTTTCCTTTCCTTTCACAGAATTAAGTGCAAATGTCTAACAAATAATGTCGATAGTAAGAAAAGACAATTCTCATGCAAAAATTCTTCCCCATTTACAAAGTCTGCAGTATGTCTCAAAAACATCCATTCTTACCCTTTCTTTACCCAAGAACTAAGTGCTTTTCACTTTTGTGTCACATATCTGCTCTTGCCCTTTAAAATACTGATGACAAGCAAGTTCAATTAGTTCCAGCCCACCAAATATTTTTTGCTGGACAACAAAAAAGACAATCACGGCCACAAAATACCACCGTGCGAAGCTGCACGTGTACAGTAGCACGAACATACCCAGTGTGAACACTGTCCAGTAGAGGAGCGAGGCGCACTTAACCACTAGGACCCTGAGCTCAGATTTGCACGGTGGGATAACGCTTCGCCCCGTCGCATCGAAGCACCTTGCACCTTCGTAGAACTGCCGGAGTCTCTCCTCCTTCTCTTCCCAACGCTTCTGGCACCAAAGCTGCAGCTCCTCCTTAGCAGTGGGCACCGTCTCTATTGGGTACCTCTGGACGTGAAAGTGAATCTCCTTGGGGAAGTTTCCATTCAAAAGGTGCTTCTCTGTCTGAGGAATGTTCTGGGGGTATGCCACAGTTATGTCATGGATAGCATCGAGATTGTTACCTGGAATAAATATTTTTGAGAAGATCATAAATACAGATGACGAACGGTCAGAAACACCCATTAGCTTCAAGACATGACTGAGAACTGTGGCAAATCTCAAAGGTATGTTAGCTAAGTAGAGTCTACTTTCTCTTCTGAAATCCAAAAGGCTGAGAAGTCAAATATTTCCCTATCATTACCTGTTCTGAATGTAAGCAAAACTTTTTAGAAATAAAATGATATTCATTTATACAAGCTAAAGCAGAACTACAACACAATGAGTAAGAGAATAAAGTTGAATTGGAAGGAGAAAAGATGCACGTCTGGTCTTGGAAAAAGAACGGAGTATGTGAGCCTAATCTTCTATTACAATTTTCCAAACATTCATCCCTGTACTGCCAGCTGAAATTACCTTTACTTAGTCCAATACAACTTAGTATATATTCCTGTGAACACTGAAAAAAAATCCAGTGTGAACTCTGATTTGGAGCAAGCAGCATACACAGTCCTAATGGAAAACACGCATGAAAAATACCCCAAAATAATTATCAGAAGTTCATTAAATTTAGTGCATCTTATAGAGGATAAGGAATATCTCTGTAGCTCAGCTGCCTTTCCAGAGTACTCTGATTGAAACGATTTCTGTACATCTGACCAGCCAGTCCTCTAATGAAGTAAACTGCTGTATACTGCATGCCAGGGCTGGTAAATTCAAAGCACCCTGTAAATGAGGGAGAAGCCAAGCTTGAAGTGAGCTGAGCATACTGAGCTATTTGGTTCAAGTGAGGATAGTTAGCTACTTTAAAAGCAACCACAGATTGGAAATTAAAGGAAATACTACTGAAAAAATACACTGCCAGTATTGCCAATGTTGCCAATGCCAGTATTGCCAGGCAATTTGCAATTGCCTCTCTATAAAGACTAAGTTTACACACATGCGTTTTCTACGCTTCCTCTTTATCCTCCAGCAACATGTCTGACCAGACAACATTCTCTATAAATTTCATAAAGTAAATTCTGCTAGTGTAAAACTGAGCTAAAAATAAGTGCATGATATACTGGATGTTGCATAACTGTTAAGTTCTGCCAGCAGTGATTTATCCTGTGTTGCTGTTTCTATTTTGCTTGCTATCTCAGGGCAAAAGGGAATTGCAGACTAAATGCCGTCTACGGTCGCAGCAACGGAAGACTTTGGCTCTCATGGACAATGTCACTTTTTGCAGAGACAACAACCTGCTCTTCAGTCCTCCCCCTTTTTCATCTGCTCCCCTTCCCAAACTTTTCTGCCTTTCTCACAGATCTAAAAAATGGCAGAAACAGTTTGAAAATGTCACTTTTAAAAGGCCAGTGTTAAAAATGGTATATCTAAAGCTCAAATATCACAAGAGCAGGGAAAAACCTCCTTGGCTCTTTAGATTGCTTTACAAACATAATGGTCTCTCTTGGAGAGTTTTGTGGCAGGTTACTTGTACTTTCAAAGGGCTGTAACTGGCTCCTAGCATCCTTACTAGAACAAAATTCAATACTCCTGCCAAGCTACAGGACCATACGCTACCTGGGCAGAGAACCACTACCTTCTGCATAGATAAAACCTTTCAGGTATTTTTTTTCAAGAGATGCCAAAATTGAATGCATCTTGGTAACCAGTTTTTACTAAAGGAAGCTACAGCCAGTCTGCTTCACCTTTGTGCAAAGCATGTTCCTTTTTCTTCCAAACAGCTGGAATCTCACTCCTTGCCCTCTCTAAACATTTACACCATCACAAGGATTACCATCAATCTGCAGGATATCCCCCCTGGGTTCCTGGCACAGCTGGGGAAGGGCTGCCTCATGTGATATGCAGCCCTTAAACTCTGTCTTCCTTCTGATTCTCCATAGTTTCACAGGTTCTTATGGCACACAAAAACCTACCCGCTTTTAATTCAAGAGAGAGGACAGGGAAGCTCAGTCTTTGTGAGGTTCTTACATTAAAAAAAGAAACGCACAAAAACACACAAGAGTTTTGGGCTGAACAAGTTTCTCACTCAAGTTGCAGTCCTTAGTCTTTGCAGCTAACAGTCTGCTTGCCATTACTCTAAGGAACATGCACGTGTTCTTGGAAATAAGGCTTTACACATACTGTCCTCACTCACCATGACAACTGTGCTGAGTGCTAAACACCTTAATATGCTATGCTGTGTATTAGATGACTATGATACGAAAGCATTTACTCATGTCCTACCAATGTCCACTCTATTGTTTCTGTCTAGAGGCTGTCAAATAATAACAGAGAACAAGATTTTTTTCCCTGTTATTTTTAATATACTTCTAACTGGGGCTACTATGCATGCAAGTTTCCTTTAACATGTTGTCTTTCCTTGCTTGAAAACTCACTTGGCATTGGTCTGAGATATATGGATGCCCCTGGATCAGAAATCCCTAGGACACATACAAAGAGCACTAGCATACAGACCCCAGGCAATACATCAGAAAGCCATTTTTTGGGCACGTGTGAGTTACTACTAAAGGTCTTGCACATAAAATCTCGTTCCCAAACATACTACACACATCTTACGGTGGTGTATCTTGCTAAACGTGGCTACACGATTGCAACCAACTTGGCACACTGAAGATGCCAGGGCTCACCGCACACATGCAGCTGGTTGCATCCCCTCATCAAGCACACATATTTCAGTCTGGGAACTCCTGATCAGAAACAGGAAGTCTCTGCTCCTTTCCTAGACAGGTATGTTCCAGGAAGGCTTCACTCCGGACTGTAAAGGCCTTGAGGAGTTAGGCTTTCTAAATTATCCAGAGATAACTCAAAGAGCTGAAGGTGGTAAGGTGAATGTTTCTGTTTCTGCACCACAAATGGGGAAACTGAGGCAATGGCTGATGAATCACTCAGCATGGCCAGCTTGAACCAGCAGCTCCTAACTCCGAGCTGCAAGGTTTATCCATTAAAGTATATTTTACACAAGAAGAAATTAAAGTTACTTCAAAGGTTTGTTTAGCATATCTAAAAGCACAGAAACATCAGAAAGAGAAAAGACTATAACAACAGATTTCATCTACCAGAGGATTAGAGCTGTTTGCAATAGGTCCCTTGTTTGGGTCATACATATTTAAAAACTCCACACAAATGGCAGCCTGAAGCTTTAATTCCCTGGCAGGGCAAGCATGTGGAAAGGGTCAGCTTCAAACAGTTTTCTACAGCTGCCGAAAGAAGTGTGTCCCTGCTATCATTGTGCAGTAGGCTGCTAGATCAACAATGCAAACTTATACAGAAAAGGTCTTATGTATTCTCTGCTGATCTGTCAATGGTATCTTTTAATATGAAAAGGGTAAATACATCATTGCTAAACTGCTACAAGGGAACCTGCTTTAAAAGGAAAAAAAAAACAAGCAACCCCCTCAAAACTTACTGCTGCAGAGGAAACACGAGCACTCCTGAAGGACGAGGGAATACCCCTTAGTCTGAGTGTAATCTGTTTCTCAGGAAAATTTTAACCTGGATCCTTGGCTTGACCAGCATTACTGTCTTTGCCTCCCTCTGAAGGGAGGCACCTGAATCTACATGCCTGCTTAAAGCACTTGCTTTTGCACATTTTAAGGAGAAATTGCTCCAAGGAAAGTCTCATCACTCCACTACTCTAGGGAGTCAATAATCAAGCAGAGTGGGTGCGTTTGCTTGTTGTCCAGAGAAGCTGCCCATGACTTTCTGAAAGCTTTTAGTGACAGCAGCAGGACCTTCTTCATCATACATGGTTCCACAAACCACTGGAAAGGAATGAAGGAAAGAGGAAATCAATTAATGTTCACAATTTGGCATTTGGAATCTAATTAAACTTAGAAAACTCCATTATGGCAAAAAATTCAGACCAGTAGCCCAGGTATTCAGGACAAAAGACACCCACTTCAGTAGCTTTATATTCTCATGACTTTCCTCATGCAGTAGTAGAACTACACCTCCTTCATACCTATGAATAATACTCTGTCCTACACTCCAGAAAAATACCTCGGAAAAAGAACGTTGCACTACAGTGCTGAGGAGGGGTTACAAAGTTTTTCTGCAACTACTGTTACATAGCTTTAAACATGAGCTAGGTGATTAATAAATGCTGCAGCCTCCATTCCGGGATGGCAATACACCTCAAAGGCACTTTGCTCCATCTAAACTTCCTGCGTTCCAGTCAAAGCTATTTATATTTCAGGATCTGTTATTACATGACATGGCTTTGGGTAATTACAATGCGGAGCTGGTTGCTTTGGACACTGCTCTTGCAGAACAAGCCATCCTCACCAGGCCTTCAGCCGAAATAACAGCGCCAACAGCAAAGGAAGCCTTGGGTGCCCCCCTCCCCTGGCCCTTGGGAATGGGGGCTCCCCTGTGACAGCATCACGAGGGCTCAGGGACAGGCTTTGTCTCTCTGCCTGGGTTAACAGCAGCAGTTTAAGCGCTTAATGCACCTCCAAAGAGAACACTGCAAGCCAGCTGCAAACCTGCAGAAGCAACACGGGCTGAGGGGGCTGTTTCTGCAGGCTCCCCACGTGCCCGTGGCCGCCCGCGGGAGCCGTAGCACTACCCTCCTCCAGGCAGGGCTCAAGCGGGGAGCAAGGACTCCTCCTCGCGCGCGGCTGGGACTGAGCCATGCCGGGCAGCTCGCTGCTGTGCAGGAGGACCCGCACAGGCAGCGCCCGGGGGCCAACGCGATCAGCCCAAGCAGAAGCTTTTCAGGCCAAAATGACCAATGATGAGCCAAAAATGAGGAGAGGCCCCAGGCAAGGCGGCCTAATGGAAGTGCTCAGATCGCCAGCAGCGCGGGCGGGCACCCCAGTCCCTCCTCACGCATCAGCAGGACTGCAGCTTTTGCCCGTTTGCCTCCTGGGTGAGAAGCATCGCAGCTCTGATTTGCCCTGCTTTACTTACTGTTGACACTACCTTAAATCACACAAGGATTGTACAGGCTCTTCCCCTGCACGGATCCAGTAGAGAAGGCCCTATGCACAACTGCAGTACACTGCAGAATGGGGAGCTCACTGGATCAATGGGGATCAATACTATAGGCACAATAACCTTGAAATAAACAGTTCTGCAGAGAGTGGGACTTACATCTATGGCCCTTGTCCCTTCTACCTGCCACCATGATACAACTGCATCTCCTTCTCTCCATAGAGCACCATGCATTCCCTCCATCATACAGCTCCACATGCTCCATACCTCTCCAGGCTTCCATAAAACACCACTTGTGGCTTCCCTATTCCTGCTACAAATCTTCAACTTTAGGTACACTTCCTTAAGAAACTACATAGAAAATGGCTTAGCCTTTCCTTAAATACACTGATCAGCATCACCGTCAAGCAGAGATGGGAACCACTTTAGCAAAAGTAGTTATGGCTTACAATATCCAATTATTGTATGATAGCTTTGACAGAAAGATACATTTTGGTGCATTAAAAACAAAAGCCATCTAAAACTGGGAAATAATGCTATCGTGGCTCCTGAGAAAAGATTTAAGTCATTTTTCTCTGAGAACAGTATAAGAGGGGAGCAGCATCAAAGATTTACAGCCCCTCCTGGGAAGTATCATCCTTGTGAAGATTTAGAACTTGAGGCAGCCCTCTTCAAAGTGGCAGCATCAGCCAGGGTTAAATCACTCTCGTCTCAGCAGTTATTGGAAATCTTTTTGGGCTAAGTGTAGCAATCAAACAAGCAAATAAACAAAAAAAACGGAATGATCATGCCAGCCTTGATTAAGGGCGATCCTGCATATCGATTCTCTCTCAAGCTAAGTAGCCTTCCGCCGGCACGGTGATACACAGAGACATGACAGCGCTTTACCTGCCGACATGAAGGAGTTAAAGAAATAGTGCTGGAAGCCCTGGGGAGGGAAAGTGCTGGCTATTTTTTGCTCTGCAGAAGGAAGCGGCTGTGCTCTAGGTGCTACGCTTGGGAATACAGGACTACCAGGAATGGCTACGATGGACCTCCAGCCTGGCTGGTGAAAAGAACGAGATATAAGGACTTCCTCATAGCTGTCGGCATATGTTACTTGCGCTTAATTCTTTCACTAAATATCTGCAGCTCTCACAGTTTTTCAGTTTGATGCTACAACTTAATGCGTAAAACAATAGCTCTAACTGAAGTGGGGAGGAAGCGGGATCTGCACCGACTTTGAAATCTACTGTAAATACCTCAATTGCTTTAAGGCTGAGAGGGAACATTAGGTGCCTCTAAGTTTATCTCCTGCATGACACTGGCTACAGGACCTTATGCAGAATGTTATTTATTTTTGCCATGGGATAGTGTAAGACATTGACATCCTGTGTTGTCCTAATACCTTTTAGAAGAGATGGCCATTCTTCTAATTAATAATCCTGAGGGCGGAGGGGAGCAAAGGTAAGAGAAAAGCACTACCTTCTTTCTATACAGGATGTATCTTGCTTTACCTCCCAGACTCTTTTTCCTCTTACAGCTCCGCTAAATTAAAGAGCTGCCTGTGGTCACGTAGATAAGTGCAGGCCTCATCTACCAACCTCTTAACTTGCTCTTTAATAAACCCGACATACTGATCTTCCTAAATCTCAATATGAAGTGTGCTTTTTAAATGCTCAAATCCCTCTGCCAAGTCTCTGAATCATTTCAAATATTTCAACATACTTTTCAAAGTGTGGGAACTGGAACCAGACAGGCTTCTCCAAAGTGGCCACCTCAGGTCTATAGACCAAGAATTAATATCAACTCCTACTTGTTATTTTTCTCCGTGCATCCAAAAGCAATGTCCTTTCTCATAGCTAAAACTCTGCTTTGGGATCTGATTTTTCACCCTGTTTATTGACCATCAAGTCCTTTGTGTTATCTTAGAGGGAAGTGGAGTCAGCAACCTACCAGAAAGCTGACACCTGACAGGATTTACAGCGAGAAGCAAAAACCATGGGATCCTCCACACGTGCTCCTCTATGCTCCAACCCTGCAGGGCAGCTGCCTTGTGCGGGCACGAGAAGCAGCTCAAAGGGTAACGGGGACCTCGTGGGTTTCTCCCTGGTTTCTGCGGCATTTCTAGCAGAAAAGAAAAACACAGTCTGGAACACGATCCCTGAAAGCTTGGTGACCCTGGAGTTGAGGCAAGGGCACGCAAACAGGCTACGTCAGAGATTTTCCACTCTCCCCTAGCCCAGGACATGAGCTCCTCACATGCCCATCTGGTGGTTGCTAATCAGCTTTAACGGGTCTCTCCCTCATCCTCACTGTAACTCAAAAGATCAGGAGGACTGCACTTCAGCAAAAGGTAATTTATCCCCATTTCTCACTATTAATTTATTAGCATTATTACACTGAACTTAGAATACCAATAAGGACTAACTGACTACAACTCTCACAGACTTGGTGATGGTTTGTAAAGGCTATTTCTCTTTAAGTGGAAGAGATGTTGTCTTCTTCCATCTGGCAAATTCACTCCTTCAAAACCAAACCTAAACTAACACAAGAAAGAAAACATGATAAAAATCAGCTACAGTGAGAAAACTCAGTCCTATGGGAAGACTAGGGAAATATAAGAGTCGATCAAGAAGTATAATAACCTGGTTTGCAAAAGAAAAGATGTACCAAGCACTAAACTAATTCTAGGTTCAAGGATCAAACCATACAAAAATGCTGAGGCACATGTCAGGCTGAAGTGAAACACAGATTTAGCTCTTTTAGCTGCAGGCACTTTTGCTCAGGTCCCTTTTACCAGAGAAATACAAGGCAGGGTCCTGGTCCTGGATTTTACCTGTTTAACACTTCTCAAACTCTAACATTTTCAAAATTCAACTCCATCCTTCCATCTCCATAGACCTGGGCCCCTGACTATTACCAAAGTTGGAGGTCGCTTGGCTAAAATGCTGTGCACCGTTCGTGAGTAGTGCTGTCAACACATAATGACTAAAGGCTTCAGGCATCAACCTTGCTACGTGAAACGGCAAACGAGGCAGAGGTGTCCGGCAGGGAAGAGCCAGACCCAGCTGCTGCGACAGGGAACGTGTTAGCGTCGCGGCTGCAGGGACGAGCTGCCAAACGGCAGCTGCCCCTGGGTCTTCTCTCCCATGCTCTGAAGGGTTGTTTTACAAAACTGCAAAGCAAAAGCTGATCGAGCTAAAAATAAAGTACAAAATATGCGGAGAGGAGGGAGTGAAGGGATAAAAGGGTTGAAATAACAAGTTATTTTCAGTCACTAGGGATGACCAGGCATAACTGACTCACCACTCTTTATCATTCCTGAATGATATTTACCAAACCCAGATAATAAAAAATATCATGTTTACTCCTCCCTACGCATAGTTTCTCTCTTCCAGTCTTCCAGACTGCATGGGAATATACATGCAATTTAGTTTTCACAGGCATATCAAGTTAGAAAGGAGAGAACGTGTCATTTTAAAACTTAGAGTACACTACTACTTATCCATACGAAAAGGTATATTTCATATAATAGCTGGTATGCATCTCTTCAACTCTAATATGCTTTAACAGAAATTTTTGGCAAACAGCCAGTAAATTCACAGTTATGCTTCAGAAAAAGATGATTTACCATACTGCAGTGAAAACCTTTTAAAAAGCATCACAGATAGTCTACTTTGCGTTAACAGGGTACATTTATAGAAAGGCAAATGTATATAAATTAGGAAACTGCTGAATTTAAAAAAAGTCATCCAGGTATTTCTGGAAAAGCAAATATGATAACTAAGCAAAAATAAGATACCAGTTCAAATATATGCACTTAATGTATACTAAATATATACACACACATAATGCATGTACAAAGAACCCAAGCTTATTCTTATCTTTTAACATAACAGCTTATTCACCTTATTCTTATGTTATTTGATGGCACTGAGATCTGAAAAAAAAAGAAGTCATCCAGCTATATATATTTTTTCCTCTCTACTTGGACCAACAATATCTTGTCTGGATGGAATTAACCATCCAATCTCTAAAATTAAAAAAAAAAAGAAAAAAAAAAGAAAAAAGAAAAAGTAGTTCTTAGAGGTTCCAGTTGCAGCTGAAATTCCCACTCTCAGTTCTGACCAGTCTCATGAGTTAACAGTAAAGCAAGCACCACAACACTTACATATACAACTGCCCTATCAATTACGTTCAGAACTACAGTATGTTCCCACTGGATAATCAAGGCAGCTGTCTTAAAATCTGGAATTCCTGGAAAATAAAAATGCTCCTTTTAAAAGATGCCAGGAGTAGTAGTACATATGAACTGTCATGTTGTAGCACAAAAGCATATGCTAGCTTTCAGCATTCCAGTTAAAATATAAACATTAAATGGACTAGCCTTTCAAATTACCCTGCTCATTCCATTAGATGTTATTTATTTCCCCTAATTCTTCTAAAGCCACTGTTTATACTCATTTCAAATACAGCTATTTTTATAGTTCTAGGATTCACCAGGATGCAGGGTAGGAATTTTTTGATCATTTTACACTGAGGAACATTATCACACCATCCTGAAGACACCATCCCCAGACAGACCTGCAACTTATTTTGAAATTTGTCTTTTGCGAAGGCACCACAAAACCAGAGTGAGGCAGAGACTAAGGAGGAGAGCCAAATAATTCACCACAGATATTCAGAAGAAAACAGTCATGGCAGTTGTTTCTCAGTGATCTACATTAACCAATGAATATCTGAATATTTTCAGAAAGGTGATAGAGTTTTAACTTTTTATCAGGTCCTTGGTTAATGTCAATGTAAGGATGCTGGTAAGAGTAGCACAGCGCCATTCAACACTATACTGCAATAGTAGGAGTAAGCAAGTAAATACTGACTATAAAATAACTTAAAAAATTTTTTTTGGCTTCTACATCCATTCTCATCTGAAACTCTGATAAGAAGTACAACTGACTTTCTTTATCTTACTCTATTTTGCACTTTTCCTTCTTTTCTTTGGGGGAAAGGGGGGTTCTGGTTCCAGTCAAGCAACCTTCTGTTAGTTCAGTGCAGTTTGCTATTTATTTTTATCACTACTCAAAGTCAACCACTAGAGAGTACTCTTTAGCTGCTAGTGACCTTACACGGTTTTTTAACCCTACCCTCCGAACTGTCCCACACATCACTCATGGGTAACACAGCCTTCGGAAGCAAGCCAGAATTAGTAGCAACCTCCCCTGCCCCACAGGGCAATAGTATTATTGACGGGCTAGATGATATACCCGGTACCATAATCTTTTGGACACATAACAAAAGAGAAAATACATTCAGACTTCGAAATACAGTATTAAAAATATTGCCCATACCACACCAAAATACTAGATGAAAATGTACCCTGAAACAAAAATAGAATATAAACCAGATGTTGAAAGAGCACCTGCTAGCAGCCACCTCAAATATTTGGACTGAGTGCTTCCACATGCATCCGGAGCCAATCTCTTATATTTCATGCCTCGCTGATTTGTTCTATTGCCATTCTTGGTCACAGCGGTTTGTTTTCCTTTCGGGGTACAAAGCAAGAGGAATGCAGAACAGCACCAGCAGTCTGACAAGAAGGCATAATTTCAGCAGGCAGACAACTGTTAGGTTTTAACTTCTCTCAGATTAATATATATACTAAAGTCACATTATCCTCTTGTTCCAACCTTTTTTTTTTTTTTTAAATCTAGGACAAGGATTTGGTTTCTGAAAACATTTCATACTCTACTGTTAGAAGAGACTCTGGGCAGAAATGTCTTGTTTATTATGTGAACTCACAGCTGAGGTATATTTACACACAAGCAAATTCATCTATATGTTTCAGTGAGCAAAATCACTTTGGGGAAGAGAAGTGCTTGAGTTTCAATTAAGCAGCAAAGCCCTAGTCCTGAATTAGCCAAAAATCAGGGCTACTAACATTCTTTAATATTCAATATTTAATCTTTCTCTCTAGATGTAATGTAATTCTTTAATTTTTTTACGTATTTTTCTTCACCTGACTGGCTATGTAAATCATACAGCTAACTGATACAAGAGCACAGAGCACTGCAAATAACAGGCATTCTGAGCCATGGTTAGATGCACCGAGATATGAACTTATTGTTCCCAGTCTCCTAGTGCTAAAACGGTTTCCACCAGACCATGATACACAAGTGGACAATCTTATTAAATTTAATCAGCCCAGTACTTGGGGGAGCCATATTAATCAGAAAGGGATTTAATGAAAAGCTTCGACACCAATGAATACTCTTTAATTACGGCTGACTAATATTTACCCACAAAGAAGAATTTGTTTCAGGATTAGTGGGAGACCTGGAAGAAGCCAAAGACATCAATTTAATAATGCAATGCCTAATTAAAGTATAATGGAATCCTAATTGTGATATAGGGCTCTCTAGCACACATGATTTATTCAGAACAATTGCTTTTCATTGGGCTCATTAGGGAAAGTTAAACAAAACACAATAGTAAAAAAGAGAAGGGGAAAATGGGCAGACCGGAACCTCCAAGTTGATAAAAGACAGGGACGTATTTGTCAGCCTGAGCACCGCCATCCCTTCACAGTAAAATCCTGCAGTAAAATCCTTAGCGCTTTTCCTCCTCCTTGACATAGGATCAGCCCCAAGCCATGCACTGCAGCTACTTCATGGAGTTCCAGTAGTAGAAAGGTGCCCAAAGCCGCAAGGTCCGACAGCCTTCGGGCTCTCTCGGGACCCCATATCATGTAACCTCGTGGCAAGAGGGCAGAGGCCACTGGCGGCCCAGTACCATAGCTCTGGCCCACTGCGAGGTCAAGCACTGACACTGGCACCTACCCTGAGAAGAGTTGCTGGAAGGGGGCACCTCTTTACTGAGCACACGTGCTGAAATCCCTGTGTGCACACCCTTCTGCTCAGAGCCTGCTGCAGCTCTTTGCTACGTCTCGTTCTTCTCTGCACAACAAGCAAACACCTACAAAAGCTGCTGGTTTCACTTCTAGGCAGTAGTTAGACATTTTAATGAAAATGTAAATTAAAAGTCAAGCGTCACCTCAATTTCACCATTTTCACTGGGCTTAAAAAACCAATATGTTTCCCTTGTTGCCTGGCAGCAGAGTCTGGAACGTGGACTTTTCCTGTCTTGTGATAACGCTTATGAAGAAAAGGCTTTCATGCAATGTGCTGGTAATTAGCAGAATCTGCACAACTACAGATTTGAGGGAGCATATCTATTTATTCGTATAACTCATTGCATTTGACCAGGAGGCATTTCTTTAAGAGTGCATGGCCCCACAGGTTAGCCATGGCATGTCCCCAAGTAGCTCAATAGCTCCTTTTTTTTTTTTTTTTTCACTCCCTTCAAAAAGCTGTTAAAATAATTCTTATTGCAAAACCAAACACCTTCTCCTGATGGCACCCTGATGAGACCGGTTCTCTGGCCCCCTTGTTCTCTCTCATTCATTCGAACCCAGGTGAGGCACATGCACATTTTGTCTTGTGTCAAACTTCTACAAAGCATCAATGCAAAGAGCACTGAGCTGACCCTGCACACTTTTCTTCCATTCACTGGCAAAGCACCAGGAAACAAGAAGAATAGAGAGAGCTGTTCCTGCTGCTTCTCTGCTCTGCACTGTCCTGTGGATAGAAAACAGACACAGGGAGCTCTAGTAGGAAATTATCTTCAAATAGAACTGCAGATCAGCGCTTCAGCTGGGGCTCCGTGATGGTTAATGAGCGATGCAGGAACTAGCTGCTCCAACAGAAAATGCCCTGAGATTGCCATGGAAAAGAAAGAAGGGATGCTGAAGCCTGTGAAATCCATCAATACACAGCATCATGGCCTCATAGGCATTTAGGCCATTGCAGACATTTTAAATGGCCAACAGCAGAAAAATCTGTTTTTATAGAAATAAGCAGATCTACTAATGATTTTGTTCTAACTAGAGCTGTTCATAAGGATGCTTAGAGGAAGTTACAGGCAAAGCAGTTCTTTGAATGAAAACGAGCAAAAACTGCCGAGTGTCTGAGCATGTAATTCCCGTGCCCAGATGGGAACTAAACTCTGAGCATTCACCTTCTCACTTGGGCAACACTGCCATCCTGCCAACCTCAAACGCAAAGCCTGAGCCTCGTCCCAGGGACAGCAAAAGAGAAGGAGCCTGTGTGCTACTGCTTCATCCTCAGCCCTGGTCTCAGGATCACCAGAGAACTACTTATCCCAGGTGAGAATGGCATAGCCTTGAGCCCAGTGGGTCACTTCGCTCCAGGCAGGGCAGCTAGGAAAAGCAGGCTGATGTTCCTGATCTGCATATGGTGTTAAAGATGTGGGTTGCAATGGTCTGCTGCTTTTTTATACACATCAGAAGACAATCCCACGCTGGCAACTGAAGTCAGGAAAATTACAAATCTCTGTGGTACAGGCCCCTTTCAACAGAAGGCTAAAAAGGCTGATTTCCTGAAAATACCTGCTGTAAACTTACATCTCTGAACTCGGATGTATCAACATCTGAACTCACATATTAACATTGCCCTCGCATAGCAATGCACATCTATAGTCATATATTTAAGTGACTAACACAAAAGTAACTATATGGTCTTATTGTAGAAACAGCCTTCCAAACGTTAAGACTGACAACAAAATTGATTCAGCAGACTAACAACTTGCGCTAACACATGTGTAAGTGGACTACACACCCAAGTGACAAATTCTTTGATAAGTTTCTAAGATATATTGTATGTCAAATCAAAATACAGTGTTAGAAGAATGAATATGCCGCTACTATAGCAAATGTCTCAAAGAGATTACATAATGGGATATTTTTCTAGCATAGCAATCTATGATCTGAGAAGTCTTCAGAGTATCGCTTTCACCAACTGTAGACATGAATGAGTAATTCTATCCATAAAGTAAAACCCTGGCACACTTTGGCGTTTTAAACTGACAAGTACATTGAGTTACGGTGCTGCCTCTGATGAAATAACTTTGTAGGCAATAAACCCAAAATAGAAGTGAATTGGCAAGTGTCCATTTATCTGCACTAACTTTCAAAAAAAAAAAAAAAAAAGACAAAGAAATACAGCTTCTTCCTTGATACTAAGAGCACCAAACTAGGTTCTGAGGTTTTTTAAACTCATCTATTCCAAAATGGAAAACTGTTGGAGGTTGGAAAGGTTGTCTAATTTTACCATACTCAAGTCTTGTTTAAGGTCATGTTGACAATTTTGCAGAGTTACAATGACAAGACACATCTCCACTTTGCTCCCTGAGCCACGCTCTCTCAAGGGAACTAGCAGAGATGCACATGGCAGTAGACGGTACTGCTCCCCCAACAGGCCGAGACCAGGTTTGAGGCTGAGGAAACTACCTCTTCATGGTTACTTACCTGTACGATCATCTTTCTAGGACTAGTTGTGGGAAATCTTTGCTGGGATTGCCAGGGGGAAAACTTCAGTTGTGTCTAGCATGCAAAAAAAAAAAAAAAAGCAAACCTCTTCTTTGCTGCACTGGCACTTGGTGGTCCTCGTCACCTTCAGTAATGCTAACATCATGCAGGACTCCTGATCTTCCAGGATCCTCCATAGAACAACCTTGATGCCACCTCAAAGTGCCTCTTTAGAAGGGCATGGGAGGCTTCATATAAAGCCTGTAGTGACATTACCTGCTGGCGCAGCGTGGAGAGCCCAGCACCGAGCCCTGCCAGCAGCCTGGAAGTGAGCGCGTTGCCAGAGCCACGCGGCCAAGCACGGCCAGCCTGACTCAGGCCACTGAACCACTGATGGCCTCTGAGAAGTTAAGACCCTACATCTTGTTTTGCCATCTCTAATAGGTGTATAATTATATCTACCTACATTACCGACTATTGACATCCATTAAAATGGATTTACAGTTTATAAAGCACTTCAAAGAATATGTAATAGTACTCAACATCTTCTAAAAAAGGGAATATGCTGAAAGCGCAAAAGAATAAATGGACAATTTCCTTCTTTTGTTCTCTACTACCAAAGATACACTTCTATTACAAATAATCAAGCTGGACCTATGAGGTATAATATTGAAATATGCTATAAAAACAGAAGTCCATGCCCTAAACCAAAAAGAAGATGGAGATTAAATGCTGACAAAATACATATTATCAAGGAGAGACACAAAACTGATGAAAAGTCCATCACTCTGTCCTGAAATCAACAGGACCTGAGAACCAAGAACATCAATGCTATGGCCCATCTATATAGCTGCTTCTGATTTACTATATAATGTTCTTCTCCCTTCATGGTCTGGAACTGTTGGCCACTACCAATACCTGTCTCATTTCTGCATACTGAAAAAGGGAATAGCACAACTAAGTATCACTAAATGCACGATGCTCTGAATTCTTGATTCTTACGTCTACATTCTCAAAGTATACTGTTTTAAGAAAATATTTACTTTTTTGGTTGTTATGGTGATCATCTTTTCACAGTGGTATGTAAAAATAGGAAAGGCTAAAAATAAAAACCCAAGGAAACCTAAGGGACTAAAAAAGGAATATGTCATGCAGATTTGTCTGTCTTGGAATAAATCTGCATATAGTGTCCTGCAACAGCACGTTTTACAAAGGGAATTAAAGCCATGAAATTAACATTTTAATGAAGTAGAGAGACCATTGACGTCAGGACTACTCACTGATTGCTGCTTCCAGGTGGCCTAATGAGATGAAAATGAAGTTTATATCTTTAGCTAGTCTAAGCCAGGCTTGTTTTGTGACTGTGATTGAATTTAAATGAGAAGATACTGCTGTGTGCAAACATGCCTAGGCTGGTAAGTAGCCTTATCAAATCTAGGCATAATAAATGGTTGATTTTTAAATATTTTATGTTAAGAGAAGGGATTTCAGCCTTCCTTTCATGATTCAATAGAAGTGCAAAGCCAAAGTTTTATATTTAATTCTACAGTATGTCACAGCATTTGTACTGGTTGCTCCAGGAATCCCCATAGAAAATTTTTACTTCCATTTGCTCATTTATCTACCATCATACAGAAAACCTTCTGGATTACAAAGGCGAAGTAGAAAATCATAAATCGAGTGTAGCCTGTGGATAACTCATGCTGCGAGTTTTTGGCACTAAAGGCATGTGAGACATTAAGGTCAACTGATGGAAATGCAAGACCATCACACACTGCAAAACACATAACTTCAAAGGAACTACAGCACATCATAAATTCCATGTTTCTAAATGCCACTTCAGGAGTCGCATTTCACTATTAACTATAAACAGTGAACAGACATGTATAGATATTCTTCATTATTCCCTATTAGAAAAATAAATCAACAGTAGTTTTGTTTTAAATACTGCACTTCAAATTACAGAATGAGACAACCATGGAGGTAGGGATATATCCTCAGAATGCCAGAAAACTCAGAATTCAGGGAATAAATTTCATATTATTTGACTTTTTATCCTTGTTACAATCTTAAAACAAACTAAGCTCTTCACTTCCAAAAATCAGACTTAGTTACTAAAAGTTACTTCACTGTACCTATTATTTAAGCATATTTCTCATTCTACTCCTGGATTCACACATCTGTTAAGTAGTCTTTGACAGGCCTAATTTTTCACTTCATAAGATGTCCTGAAATGCAATCTGCTACTGATGTTACCAAGCCAGTACTAGAGAATGACACAGGGCAGGAGAAATATATACATAACAAAAAAAAAAAAATGCCTGACCCCCCAATTCAGCTCTTCTCCTGAGTCCATAAAAGACATTGAAGAACAGCAATGAGACCCCTAATAGAAGAGTTTCTATTTTGTCCATTGAACCATATCTGGTTCTATATTCATAACATGAACAAAGGTAATCAAAAATGAGTCTTTGTCCTTTCTAACAGCTTGGAGCTTCACAGGAAAACACTTTGCACATTACCACCATTGCTCTGCAAGTTAGGATTACTATCATTTACTGTTGTTATCAGACTGCTTGGAAACCTTTTATAGACACCAGCCTTCCAAACAAAATACATCCCTAGATACAGTATGTATGTAAGTATTGCCCACGCCCCCCCTTTTTTTTTGGTCCCTGTGAAACAAGGGCTATCTCATAAGGACAATATTTCAGAATTCAGTTACTAGGTTTAAAAGATGTCTCCAGATGATAATGAAATATCCATACCACAATTGAAGCTACTTCTGGGTCCTCTGCCGCAGATCAGGGCAATCTTCCCGTCTGTAGAGGTGGAGATTTCCAGAAATCTCTTTGTTTGAGATCTTATTAGACTGAAGCAGACTGAAAATGCTTGGAAGGACTTCATGAAATTCATGCTATGCCCTGACCTGGGGACTTAAGAAGCCAGGAAAGTGACTGAAGCAAGTTTGCCAAGAGAAAAAAATGTCAGAAATGCATTTGTGATGTTCTTGTATCATCAGAACTACCAGCGTTCCCACAGGCAAATAAAAGTGTATCTGAGCTCAGGACCAGGACTTGAATATGGAGACCTCCAATCCAACTTTTCCTCGAGCAGCTGAGCCCAAATTCTGGATAGAGGGTTGGATCTCCATGTGCCTGTTTAGAGTGCTATGAGGATAAAAATGAAGCCTTTTCAGTATGACAGAAGACACATTTCTCTTCAAATAAATATTTTAAACAACTTTTGGGATGCAAATGATACAGCTAAATCAACCCTATATTAAGGTTGCCTACAAAAGGAGCGATCTGGCCCCTTCTGCCCATGAGCAGATGCTCCTTCTGCTCCCCAGTAGCTGGCTCTGGTACCCCAATCCTGCAGGGAGTCCTTTCAGCACAGGCAGCTGGCTGAAGCTGCAAAAGAGCTATGTGGGTCCTGGGGCTCCCAAGCATAGCGTATTTTCACACTAGAAGACTCTTCCTTTATCCACCAAGGAGGATTAGCACTGCTCTTCAAGATGTGAGTGCAGGCATATGCTCTTATGGCAGGAGACCCAACCTGCAGCTCACATCTGTTGGGTGGGTAAGATGCAAAAAGAAGATTACACAGAACACAGCGTCCTCCTGTAATTCATATCAATTCTGGGCCAAGGGCTGAAACATTTTTTCTTCATTATTCTACTGTTGCCTAAAGTAGCATTTTCCTTTATTAGTTGCTATTGCCTAGAACTGCATCTGGAACAAGTTAGGTAGCCAAAGGAGGGTAACAGACATGAGCTCAGTGTGTTCCTAAGATCTGATTTTCAGAGATAGAGCACACCTGCCGCTTCCGGCATATTCAGTAGATAGGTCAAGCCTTCTGAAAAAAAATCGTGATCTGATGGTGATAAAGCCACTCAGGAAGGATGCCACTGCTTTCCACGCACCACTTCAGTGCTCTGGAGGCTCATGACCATTTACTCCAAGCACAGATCACAGCATTTCAGCCCAGGAGGTGACGAAGACATGAATAACCTCAGCAAGATCCACATCTGAGAAAGATCTTCACAAATTCCTGGCTAGCAACGTATGGAAAAAACAAAGGCACTGAACTACAGCTGTTACTTTTCTGAAATGGCCGAAGACTCAAAGAGAACCTCCATGCTACAAATTCCTGTAGAAGCGAGCAGCACTGCTCCGCTCTCCCGATGGTGCAGGCACTTAGGCCATTCTTCTAGATGAAGGCCCTGTGTCCACTAGTTGGACATGCTGCTGTCGTTCCGATCCAAATCTCTACTGCTGACAAAACACACACAAAAAATAAGAGCCCTACCTGGATCAAAAGCGAAGAACTGTATCACAGCTAAGCAGTGATAAAATTCTGGTATTCACACTTTCCGATCCCTCCACCCAATATCCTTAAACATACATTTATCTAAAGTAGGAACAATCCCAGCACATTCCTATATTTGAAAGCTTCCAGGGCAGACGAAAAGCACCCCATCTGACATCTGCACACACAAAATGCTCCCTGTAGGCTACAGGAGACACTCAAGGAACAGAGTGGGGCCAGGGACAAGAGAGGAAAAACGGGTTACCTGCCTCCTCCAAGCTTGTGGAGCTTATCTTTTGAGAAACAAACAAAAAATATCAGGGGTGGAATAGCCCCTTAGGTTTTTCATTCCTCACCCAGTAGGAAAAATATTTGTAATATTTTGAGTTTTGAGTTGTTGCATATTAAAATTACAAAGCTGTACTTCAGTATAGCATCGTCTAATTTCTACAAGAATTTCTACCCATTACCCCATTCTTTATGGATGCTCTTAAGTGATGAAGACCTAACAAAATTCTTCTTACTACAATATAAAATATAAAAAACTACTTGAAAGACATACTAACCAAATCGTGTCTTCAGTAAACAGTACATTTCAGGGTTCCGGTGCTTTTCAGTTTCTAAATAAGAATTTCTTCTGAATGCTAAATACATACATTTGTAAGCTGACAGATCAAGCATTTGATGCAACATTGCTAACAACAAATACTAACATTTGATGCAATGTAATTATATCCATTTACAGAAAATATTGTTGAAAAGCAGCAAAGATTTTCTCGAGGAAAACAAAACAACCACAGTACATCAAATATTATACCTAAAAAAAATACACTCTTTTGCCAGGTCTTTCAAGCATTGGCTCCTTGATTTTATACTGCCTTACAAATGGCAAAGTATTTGACCAAAGAATTAGTCACAGTGGTAGAAACAGTGGTTCTGAACGTAGCATTGATCATAATGAACCGTGTGAGGCACATACCTGTTCTGTAATAAAACTCTGAGTAAAGGTGCCTATAAAGAATCTGCTTCAGTCAAAGAGAAAGAAAGTCTCATAATCACCATGGCATGAAAACGACAGCCTTGAACTAGGCACAGGCATTCTCTTCTATGACTTCTGCTACAGCTACGAAGAAGTATTTTTAAATGATAGCTAACTCATTTTATACGTCCAATATCTGGAAGATACAGGTTTTTATTTTGTTGTTTTTTGTATTTTTTTAAAGGAGAAAGAAGAAATATTTTCCCTGTACATAATGAGTGCAAAACACCATGCATGCTTAAACCTGCCTAATTATCTTTTTGCCTTTATGAATGCATCTAGAATTTCCATCCTAAATTACACATAAGATCCTTTACTATAGATGATGTGACTCACCCGTGTAAATGTAAATTGCCAAGAATGGCTCACTGCAGTCAACTGCATGGCGGGCGCATTACTGGCAACCCTGCACATAAATCAGCTCAGGCCTCCTCTCCTACCTCACAGTCCAGTCTCCAAAGTGTGGAAACTAAAAGACATTTTTTTGCTGCATTTTGGGAATATTCCTACCATGAGCAAAATAAGCAAAGTTCAGTGTGGAAACAGATTTCTGCTTGGCAAGATTAGTATCTTTTGGCGTGTTTGCCACGTAGCTACTATATATGGCAGACAGGAATTGAACATCTTAGACCTGGTGGGAACCTGCAGAAGGTTATTAGGATACAAGGCTTTATAACAACTGCCAGTTTTACAGACGGATCCCAAAACAGCACAAACTGATTCCAGGGAGGTTTCTACTAGGACAGATCACATGATTCACTTTTACAAATATCCCAAACTGCTCAGCTCAGATTTGTAAAGAATTTCTCTCATACTTCATTGATTGCTTCTGAAAATTCACTTCCAAGAATAGTGAATCCATTTCTTTTTATGCTTTAGCTGAAGTTACCAACACTTAAAGGTGTCTTATTGCCATCCAGTCAGTTCCTTAATGTGTAGCTCTCGTTTCATCCAAAGAAACACTATCACACAACTAAGAGAGAATTTTGTTTTAGAGAGAAAAGTAGTCAAATACAACATACTCTGCCATTCTGAACATATTTTTTCCATACATCAAAGCCTACTAAATTAGAGCTTAGAAAGGAATGTAACTTGAGTTTAAAGAAAATAACTATTAAAAATACCAGCTTCAGATCTTAATAATTTCACATACATAAATATATACTTAGCTATATATCTTAGAAAGGCAAGCTGAAGATTTTTGTTATCGTTGTTCTAAAATAAAAATTAATTCAAATTAGAACAGCTACTGACAGTATTCTATTAATTGTGCAGAATACAGCTGGTGATGAAATATGATAAAACAAAAATTAAGCATTATTTTTATTTGAGAGAATAGCTAATAAAATATATTGTGTATAAACATGTTTCAATGAAAGAAGATGCTTGCAAAAAAATGAATTACATAGCGAATGTTGCTTGGATTTTATATAAATTGCTTTATTTTTGTTTTCAGGAACCTAATGTACTTAACAGTCCTGAAATGAGATGAGCATAGCTGGCTCTGTGTATTGGTGCAATCCCTTGACCACAAATGTAATTTCTAGATGGTGATCTATAATTTAAAGAAACTCTTTTAACCTCTCATACCTGTGTATTTATATGCACAGTCACCAAAGCCTCGATCGGCTTACAAGCCTCCTGTGCACGCTTATTAACTTCCACCGTGCAAGCCGTCTCTCTTGTGTCTCCAGAGTTCCTGCCATCCACAAACCCTACTCCTTGCAAGCAGAGGAAGCCATGAACTTGCCAAATATGATTGTTGAGACGGTAAGTGAATAACAGAAGGGCTACCTTACGCAACACTACATTATAACATTACTCTCTCTTCACAAATAATATTCCATTTGACAGCTGCTGAAGGAAGAACGCGAGCACTGCGGAGCTTTTCACAAGCAGCCGCTGAGGCAGGTGAGTGCGCGCACAAGGTGACATTTTGAAAGCCGCACCTGTGGACACCTGCAGAGTTTGCTGTAACCGCATGTATCTTCAGTGCTGTAATTTTTAAAACCAACACTAAAGGTTATTTTGATGGATTTGACTTATCTCATGATTAAAAGCATTACCTCTGACATTTACCAGAAGGAACTCCTAAATCTTTGTTTTTAAAATCCACCAGCAATTGTAGGAGAACCTTAGCTTTTTTACAGTTCTGAAAAGATTTTTTTTTTACAATACTACTTTCAAAGTTGTTTCCTGAAAACTCTTAGTTATCACAAAAATGTTGACATAACATTTCCAAACTATTCTATGTTGATATACAGAGTTTGAATTTTATTAACAGAATTTAATGTGACCAAAACCCCAGTAGGGTATGCTGACATTACCCTCCCTCCAGCTGGTCTTCTCTTTCTGAAGTGTCTTCCAGTCATAAACAGGACTCCATAAACAGGAAAAACTACTGAAAAGCCTACAGGATCATGCACTACAGACACACGCATCCTTGCAAATTTGTAGCTTACATTACCAACAGCTGGATGAAAAACACAAAGGAACATTTCATAACAAGATATAAAAACAAACAAAAAAAACCTTTAGCAATTAAACAGTGTTTGGTTGAGAAACTGAAGCTTATACATCCAGACTTAAAACCAATAGATTGTGCAGTTGCAGACACAAAGATTCTACAGAAAGACAGCTGTCATACTGATAATCATGTTGCATATAAAAATAATAAAGAAACAATCATTTTCATGTCTCCTGAAATACAGCTGAGCCTGTGGAGGAAGAGGTAGAATACTTTTGCCAAATGGACAGAGGAAAAAAAAATTCAGCATGGGATGCGTCCAGAGATAGAGGTCAGAGAGAAGAGAAAGGAGAAAAGGTCACATTCAAGCTTTTAATAGGCAATAACATTTTCTGGAGAATATAATTCCAAAACTATTTGGCAAAACTTCTAGACATCCATCAGCATGAGCAAAATGAGGGTCAGTTGGCTATTCTGTGAAATATTGAGCATTTTATGAGTCATAAATCTAATAAAATGTGGATGTGCTGAATTTACCCCACTCCCAAGTCACACCCTTTTTTGGTAACCTCAGTCCATGATATTCTTCAATGCATCAATAATGGGAACCCTCCAAAAAACTAAACTCACAGGAATTAAGACTGAATGAAAACAGACAATACATGAATACCAAGTCCCATTTAAGGTAACAAAAGAATAGAGCAAAAACGGCAGACAAAAGGAAAAAGCAGATATGTAATTTTTGCTGCAGGGTTGTAAATAGTGATGGGAGAACCAACTTTACGAGGCTCCCACAGCTAAAGGATCAATTTAGCAGCTGTTTTCCTGAATATCTCTGTTGTGAAGCTGAGCTGATTCCCCCCCAGTCCCCACATAACACTATGGCTTGGCAGAGCAGCCCGCGTCCCTCCAGCCGTCTGCCCTTGACATGGCTGCCAGCACCTACCAGCGCTCATCTGGCTACAGTGAAAGCAGGGAAGATCTACAGGTTTCTTGTATGCAAGACCTGAACAGGCTACTGTGATTATCTAGTCTGCATATGGCAGATCGTAAGCGTCCTCTGAATTACATTCGAGGTGTAAGATGACATCTCACAAAGACTTACAGCACTTACTTATTTGGGAGATCCCTAGTTGGGCTTCCTAGTTGCTATTTCTTTTTTTAAAACATCTTTGTCTAAAGCAGATGGTTAAAGACCATATTAGGAGTCTGAACAGTGGATCCACACTGAATTTGTTGCATACTTTGCCTTAGCAGTTACAAAGCACTTTCCTGTAAGAGGCCCTCAACTACTACCCTCACACACCTTCTTCTTTGGAGGATTCACTCCTTTGCTAAGATTTCCAAACACACTTGCAACCACAATTTTAGCAGCTATTGCTCTGTTTCCTGAAGCCTTCAGACAGAGAACACTGCCACACCTACACAGACAGACACACACACAGACAGACAGACAGACAGACACACACACACACACACACACACACACACACACACAAACACACAAAATCCTGAAAGAAGGAGTCGGACTTTTTGTGAGCTGGTAAGATGTGGAGTGGGAAGATCTTACCACAACTCGGAAACAGCTTTGCAGATACTTTCCATTACATTTTTAAGCCAGACCTGGAAGAATCTGCAGATTATACTTTTACTATTTAAAAGTTAGAATGAGTCACAAAAATAAAAGTTGGGTGGGGCTTTAGGAGAGAAGGGGAAGCAAGACCTAATTCCGCAAACCACCAAATATAAGCTTTAAATAGGTTCCCTTTTCAGGAAAATAAGGCAGAGAAAAGAGGAAGGGAGACTGAGCAGAACCAACACTGGCAAAATGTTGGTTTCCTAAACAAAAGCTTTACATAAGAAAGCATATAAAAACCTGTGATGGATCAATGGACTTTTAAAGACGTTTTAAGGAAAAAGCTCCCAGACTGAGGCTTTGAATATCAAGTTCCAGACAAGAACAAAAAATAGGGTTATTTTTTGTTTTTTTTTGGTTTTTTTTTTTGAAAATGAGATAAGAAAGGCTATCACTATTTTAGAAGCATGACTTAGCCTCTCTTTTGAGGCCCTTCAAAAACACATTTGTTTTTATATTTACTTATTACAACAGCCTTTTGTGTCTTATTTCCTCAAGGGTTTTCATTCATCAGATGTTCTCAGAGAAGTTACACGGGTCAGCACAAAATAAATTGATTTCTGCAATTCCCAACAATCACCATAAATGATTTGGTATTGTGGGTACAAATAATTAATCTTCAGATCTTCAGGTGAGCTTCCATCATGTCTACGAAGTTTTCTGTGTACAGAGACTCAGCTCTTACAGCCCTGTTTAAAGTGTCCATGTGCTAAATTGCTATTATGTAATCTTGCTCATAAACACTACAGAAAATGCAAGGCTGGTAACTCTACCAAGCAATTTCATTAGAGTATAAGTTATTTCATTTTTCTCTCTGAGGATTTTGTTTGTCTGAGGTAAGGCTGATATTTGATACAAATATCCTGTTTGGCAGTAGATGCAACACAGCATAAACTATGCAATGATTTTATCATTTTTTTTTTTTATTATGGTCATTCTAACACATGCGCTTTGGCTGACATTTAAAGTTAAGTAGTTTTAAGTACAGGATAGTAGTCACAAAGAGTAGAAACATATGAGCTCTTTTGTGCTTACACCTGATTATTTCTGTTGCTTAATAAATCTCATGAGAATTAAATAATATAAAATCTGTATATATAGAGAACAGCATATATATATTAACATATACATATATATATACACACACATGTGTATATATATAAAACAGCATATATAGTGATGAATCTCTATAACGTATGTATCTTTTAGCATTACCAGCACACATAGCTTCAACAAGGTAGGGATACTGGCCCAATGTCCTGCTCCTTGGGTTAAGCTGTAGCACGGCCACTGCAGTACACATTAAATGGCTTCAAGATCTCCCTTGTTCCCTGTTGCTTTAGAGGAAAGATCTGCTCCCTCCCCTCATGACCACTGCTATGACAAGTATTTGCAGGCCAAATGGTTAATCATATCAAAAACGAATTCATTCAAAAAACAGTCTTTTTCAGGTGTTTTTCACTAGTGGCTCTGCTGGTTTAGCTGCACATAAAAAGTGGCATGGGTTACAAATGCTGGAGGTGGAATCATATTCCTTTCTCCCACCCTGAAGGTGTAGGATTTGTTTTAGAAACAAACTTGACTTAGGAACTGCTTCCCCAACTGTTTTGCTAAGCTTCAGCCGGAAAACAAAAACCTGAACTCTGGCAGCGCAAACCTGAACATTCAAGTTAAAAGCAACGTATTTGGACATACTAGGAAATACTTGACCAGTGTAAACCTGCAAAACTCTATGCATTTCAGCAAAGCTGGACTAAACCTGGAAAGACTGGGCAAGGAGAAAAGCAGCAGAGTCGTCCTGCGGTCAGTGAGAGCCGCCTTCATTCTGGAAAGGAGCAAAGGATCTTTACTCATAAAGGGCAACACATTATTAGTAATTAAATTCTTTGCATTCTTTTCAAGAAAAGAGATTTCATATTGCAGGGCGGTATCCTGACAAACTGGCCTTAGATGGCTGGATCGAGTCTCCACGCTGCAATGGCAACAGATTGCACATTTTTCTATCAAGCAAAAATGGAACTAGGGCAAGATGTACAGGCCAGATTGGCTATTTGATCTGAAATAAAGTTCCTAAAGACCACTGGTATGGTAGTATGAGACAGCTCAGATGTCAAAAGCTCATTTCTTTTCCATAAAGCAGAGCTACTACCTCCACATTACAACTTTCTCATTCTTTCCTTGCAAGACCTTGCTGCAATTCATTTGCGAACACCAAGTTCAGATCACTTGGATGAAAATGGTTTAAATCTCCAGGCCTTTTCAGCCTCAGACTATTTTTTCCAAAAGGAAGCAGGGGTACCACAATTTCAGCCAAAGCAATTCAGCTATATCAAAGACTTGAGGCTATGGAAAAGTTGTTGTTCTTAAAAAGTCACCAAAAAAAAAATCTGATGGTTTCTTCTTTGGAGAGACCTATCATCTGCAAGCCTTGGAACAGGGACTTGAAGTTTGGCAGGAGACGGTTATTTGTGTAGACTTTTTGCCAACTTCCAAGAAAACATCCCAAATTTGGCCAACAACTATGAGCCTTTGAAGAATCTTAAGTCTGCACATGTTCAGCAAACATTTTATAGAGTTTAGAACTAAGATTTAAGACAAATTCGTCCTTAGAGAGTGTTGCCAGCTGCTGGTGTGCAGCCCGTGCACCATTCCCCGTGCGTAGCCAGTCACACGGCTGCCCTCACCGCTCCTGCACGGGAGCACTCGTGCAGCACGGGGAAGGCAGCAGTCTGCCTCCGATGCAACAGGGACAACTATTTGGTAGTTCTGGAAGGAAATCTGAGAAACAGAGCAGAAACATGGGTAGAGGGGGGGTAGCAGCAGCATCTACTGCATGATGGGACTGTTGATTTAACATTTAAAAAACATTTTAAAATAACATAAAAAAATCAAGGGCAAAGAACATTAGTTAGTAAAGTTAAACACCCTAAAGCAGGAAAATGCCAGATCTAAGGTCATCACTGCCTATGTAACAGATACTGCCTGCAGTTCTGGGATGATGTATTACTTTGCCCCAGGACCTGAACTTGCAGTGAATTGGGACTATGTCACCAAGGAAGATTGCAGGAGTTCTGCTTCATTTGCTGCAGGAGCAGAAAGGCCTGTGGTGAACAAACTGCAGAAGTGGAGGGGGGACAGGACAAACACAGCTTCAGGGAGTCGAGCCTCACCCCAATCCCAGTGCTAAAGGGAACCCAGGAGAAATTAATGCTCTTTTTGCCTATTGCACCAATAGCCTTTAATTTCCCATCTTCTGGCTTGATTGGCTGGAGCATTCCCAGATGCAGCCAGGGAAGCCGTGCTTTGCTCATAGAAAGTGCCGAAGAATACTGAGAAGTCAGCCCACAGGTGACTAAAAAAAGGAAGCTTCAGTTCCCCACACGTACATGAATGAAGACACAGGGAAAATAAAGCGTGAAACATTACAGCAGCAAGCAGTAGAGATGCTTATAAGGAAATTCTGTTTTAGCAGAAGAGTTTGAAGAGTGCAGGCTATGCCCTGGGGGCCACACACTGAATGATGAGCAGAATATTTCAGAGTGGCTCCTTCAGTGAGCACTCAGTGAGGCAGAGGATGTGTGTGGGGAGAATGGCACGTGATCAGTTAGTTAAAAAACAGATCATCTCATATATACACACGAGAAAGCCAAATTAAGGTTCCACAAACAGCCCTGTGTCGTTAGCTGACTTTGCAGTGTCCAGTTTTCCAAGCATTAGAATGTTGTTCATTCCTTTGTTTTTTTAAAATTATTTCTTTGATGGCTTGTCTCATTGGAATAAAATTACTATTCCCTCAAGAAATCGAGGGAAAAGAAGTCCTTTAAGATTTAATGATAAAGCCTGCAGAAAGGTGATAAGGAAATGAAATCTGGCTTTATCTTTTAAGGATAGAAACACATTCTTTCATTAGCTTTTAAATTCAAAGCCCAAACCTGGTCTGCGAAGGAAGACTCAAATTTTGTAATGGCAATGTCCCACTCTTAGAGCTTACCTTTTTTTAAGGCAGTGCTCAGTAGCAACTATAAAGTTGATGCACAATATAATTTTTCTGATCTTGTTCCACAGACATTTATAAAAACAAAATTATTCACTCATTCTAGACTTAAACTCCATGAGAAAAATGCAGATCTTAAAATAATTACGGTTTGACCATGTGAACTTGCAGCATAAATGTTAAAGCCCCATCTACAACCTTCGTACATGCACACTGCTGGTGACACAAGCAGTCTTACTTGGGGCCTTAGGGTATGCATTCAGTTAATGCTTCTAATTTTTAAGCAGTTGTTTGCACTTAGGTAAATCAAAGAGCCCCAAACCTTTGCAATGCACAGGCCTGTGCCATGCACAGGAAAGGGCCGTGTCCTGCGCACGGCTGGCGTGCACGTCCCACCACGCAGAGGAAGGGGCAGTGGCTCACGGCCAGCCGGGAGGACGAGGAGCGCATTTGCGGTGCCAAGCTGAAGCCCCTGTCATGACAAAGAGTTTGACAGGCACCGGGCTAAGTGCTTTGGGATTTGTATTTCAGAATTAAATATCCATATGCTCACCACTGAAACATGGCAAAGGCATCTGTTCTTTATCAGTTTCTGAAGTTTGTTTACTAGTGCATATTAATATACATTTAATAACTGCTTGAAGACACTCCACCACTCATCAAGAAATAATGGCTCCAGGACTTTTAAAAACTCCATAAATAATCTATGTCTGCAATTTTTTTAAACAATTTTCCTGGGCAATGTTGAAAGAAATACAGAGTACACAAAAAGTACATAAAGAGACCAGACGGTCACTGCCCTCTGTCTAATAGTTAGCAACAGAAAGCCATGGATAAATGCATCTTCGTGAACTTTTCCTTCTCCTTGCTCCTCCTCAGTGTTTTTCTCCTCCATTCAATCATGAGCAATGAGTTTCTTTCGTGCAGGTGACAGGCTGCCCCTTGCCTGAATCCCTGGGGAGCTGCTCCTCGGAGGAACCGCTCCATTAACCTTGCATGTACAACAGCGTCACCTCTGCCCGTCCATCCACAGACATGCACAACTATGAGGGAAAGCTCATTTTTCCCTTCTTTCCTAGTGGATGCCAAAACCTTCCTTACTCCCTCCTAGGGAGCACCCATTCGCCATCTCAGCACACTCTGGCAAACAAACTAGACCCTCTGCAGGCATCATCTGTGGCTGCTGATCACACTGACTCAACACCAGGGCCTTTAATTTTGAAAAGTCATTATGTGGAAATGACACCCACCAAAGAATTAGCTTAGCTTCCAAAAGACTCTCTTGTCTACGCAACACGCTCTAGACCTAGGACTACAGTATTACAGGATATAAAACACGTGTTAAAATATCTATCCAAGAAAAGACAATGGAAGAATACAGGCACTATTTCAAATGTGAATTTGCTGCTTTGTTCTATTCAAATGCAAAAGTTTGTTGTTGCTTATTATATTGCCACTTTAAACCTTGCTTAATTTACATAAAAAATAACTAGACCGTTCTTTTGCATGTACCAAGTACTAATGGTTAGCTATCTATGTATATTTAATATATTTCCATGTCACCATCCATTGCTAGATAATTAGTCCCTCGAACTCTTACTGTGTTTCAAATAGTGACACATAAGAAGATACATCCAGTTTCCATTCAGCAGACGAGTAGCAATTTCCCACCCATCTTCACCTCTTCTCTGTCTTGATATATATATATATATTTTTTTTTTCTGAAGTCTTATATCTACAGGGGATGTGCAACAAGTTGCGTCTCATTTGCTGAAGGGAGGCCTCATCTGCATCTAATCTAATCAAGGGAAATGAGTATTTTGCACAGGCAACTAAATGCTGCCCTTCACTCACCAGGTCATCCTACCTGTCCCAATATACATGACTGTTACACAGAGCGAGCCTCACTAACATTTAGAATAAATACTCAATGCTATTTTGGAACATCAGGATTTTAAACTTTATAATGTATAAACTTTATACAAATGTTTGTCTTGCACAATAACACATCCAGTTACCTTATCCAGTACAATCAGTATGAAATTTTCCATTAACTTCAGCATGTGAGGGATTCTCAGAGATCTGAAGGCCAAGATGGGCACTTAAAATAATCTTAACATAACTCTGTACCAAAGGCAACAAGAATTCCTTCAAAGGGCTCCTACATCTCCTTGTGGTAAGATATAACTGCTGTTTTTAGATGAAACTGCAGATGTTTCCACTAAGCTGAAGTGGTAATAGCTGAGGCACAGATTCTACAGCAACGACTTTGCCATCTCCCATGTTGTTAAAGGTACTTCAGACAATGTACAGCTTTGGTCTTATGTTCCATTCACAACTGCTAATCTTGGGCTAGACATCAAACAGACCAAATCTTGGCTCAGGAGGAAGACCCCCTCTTTATTTGTTCTTCCTTTACAGAGCTGAGCGGGTGTTACAGTCACTTTGAAGCCCAGGGGAGGAGGAAAAAAAAAAAAAAGGCTACAGTTAACTGCACAGTTAGGATAAATACTAGTTTTCTGTAAACTGCCAAGTGCCCCATGCATTGCTCTAATAGGGACCTGCCTATCCCTCACTAAGAAGCACTCACACATCCTCCAGCAGCTTTAATGCAATATGGATCTTGCCTTCAAATCAAATAGATAGGACCATTCAAGCACATAACCCATTCCAAGCGAATCGCTTTGAGAGCCACCAGTGGGCCAGCTGTCACCCAGAATGAGAATTTGGCAGGGGGGACCTTACTATTCATATCTGTTTATAAAATGGAGTAGAGCAACCCAGAGTGGCCCCTACTGAAGAATCCCAGCCCATCTCTATCTGTTAGTAAATAATGGAAAACAACTGAACTCAACCTCACTTGTATTCCTATAAATTCCATTTCACTCAACATATCAGTTGCACTTTAAATATGGTAGTGAGTTCTACTGACAAATGAAAGGACAAAAGGCTGCATCAAATACACCTGGTACAACAGTAAACTACAGCACAAACAGCTGGGTAAGAAGGCAGGCAATAATGTTGAGATGGAAATGATAGTCCTATCACAAGTGTCCACCATGTGGCAAGAAATCTTGTCCATGCTGGACAACTTCCAGGCACCAGGACAGCAAAGACCACTTGAGGAGGAACTTGACACAGCAAAAACCTCACAGTGGCTCCATAAGGGACTTTTTGACCCTTTTTTTGATGTGGAGTGACTTTATCAGGGAAGTTAGCAAAACATCACATTCTTTATACTTATGAGGGACCCAAGCAAATTTTGGCTTCTTTTAAGAGGAAGAAGCAAGCTGAATGCAGTGCTGCCAAAGGATTAGTAACTGCAATGGCACCACAACAATTCAAGGCTCTATGAGAGCTTGCCAGAGCAAGACTGTGGTTGAGAGCACACAGAAAACTGAAGAAGAAATATCCAAAAGGACAAAGGCACCAAAAGCCTGAGCTTCCTCACCTCTCAAACTTTAGAATTGTTCCTCTCCTCCTTCTGCTCTCTAAAAAAGAAATAAGGATGTAGCGGCAAAAATAGAGAAGGAAACTTAAGGAATTAACTCTCTCATGGAGAAGTGGTGAAGACATGAATGACACTTTCAGGCCCACTTCAGGCACAGACCATCAGGGTATGCAGTGGACAAAAAGATAGTGAAGAAGGATTAGAAGGATTACCTGGAAGGCTATTGACTGAGTGTTGACCCAGCAGGGAGGCGCACCAGGAGATCCTTCAAAAAATCCTAACAGTGTCTTAATCAAATTTGTGGAGAAGACTAAGAATTTACATGGTCTTTTACATGCTGTAGTAGCATGCATAGTAACTCACCTAGAAGGTACTTTTAGCTGATAAAGATATAGCTAGGTATCAAGTTGAAATTTAAGCACATGACTAAGGGTGGGGTACAAGAATAAAGGCATCAAATTCCAAAATTGCTCTAGGCTGCCAGATGGTCATCTCCACTCAGCAGAACTGAGCACTCCGTCTTGAAATTTGCACTAATTTGACTGTTCTGACATCAGAAATGCTCTCTTGCCTGTAGTGACAACAACTGTAAAAAGGCAAACTGCTTCCTAGTCTACCCATTAATTGTCATCAACTTGCATGGGATGAATCCAATTAATCTCTCTTAGTTGATGAGCACCAGCTCTTCCAGACCACCTTGTCTTCGTCTCATTTTACCTTCGATGATAAATCAGAAAGCCTGTGATCTTCATCTGAATTTGCCCACAAATGTAAAAATATTTTACATTTGTTACTGCTCTTTGTTTTTGACTGAAGTAGACTATTATGGAAAAACAACAGAAAGAATAATTTATCTCATCTATGTCAGCATTTTGTTTCTCTTGTAACTTTAAGCAATTCCTTTGGTTTATTTCTATTTAACCAGGCTCCCTAGTGTATTTATCTGGGTCTGAACATTCTTTTGTATAAAAAACATTGCTGAAAATAACATCTTATGAATTGCAATAACAGCCTGAGATAGATGCTTTAACCCTACATTGTACATAAAAAGTCCCTCATAACAGTCACATTTAGATACTCACTGAAATCAACCAAACACTTTCAAACATCAGAACTACCTCTCCAAACACTTTTCTAATGATCAGGAAAAGTTAGTTCTCAGAATTCATTGTAATGCTAATGAAAACCTTTTTTTCATACTGCCTTAGTTGAAGGATATCCTCTCCTTCTGTTGCATTATTAATACCATCAAACCACTGGAAAACTAAACGCAAATGCCAATTCACTTAGTGCTATCATTCAGCTCTGCAGAATTTTCCATTTTAGCTACAGTATGTGCTGAATAACAGACAAAATATATTTTACATGCACTCTTTAATAGCATTTGTTTACCTTGTGACAAAAGCCTGACCAGCAAATTGCTCACGTTCTTACTTGCTTACAATTGGTATCTCAGAGTGTTTATTATTTTTAAGAGAATTTTTTTTTGCGAAAAGTCATACTTTTGGGATTCAAACTATGCTGGTGTTCCTTTTTAAGATAACTGTTCTTGATATTTGTCTACAGCAGACACACATAGCAAATTCCATGGAGGAAAAAGCAGCATGACATTTCTGCTCCATAAAGTAGAAACACAATTTTGTGACGAAAGTCAGCAAAGAAATATATACCACTTGAGAATTAGAACTTTTTTAAAAAAGAGAATGAAATCTGAGAGACAGAAGATGCTTATTCAATAGCCCAAATAGCCCATTTGATATAGAAGTGTTCTCTCTGGATATTCTCTGGATTACTCATAGATGTAAACCACATCATTGTATTTATAACCTATGATTAAAGAATTGGATTTGTAAATCTATTATCACAGTATACACTTTCAAACTCCTCATTTCTTTCAGCCATCCCCAGTATTTCCGTCCTTTTGCATTCAACACAATTCTTCTACTAAAATACAGAAAATATTTTAGGAATGTGTTTCTGGATAGCAAAATATCCTGGGAAAACAGCTAAAAGATACAGCTAAAGTGGAGCTTCTATAGAATTCCTGAAAATGAAAGCAACATTTCTAGAGTTATAATCAAATACTCTCAAACTCCATCTTTCTCAAAGCCATGCAGTTAAAAGCTCACTCTTGTTAAAACTTTTCTTACGTTTAAAATGAAAAGGCAGAAAATATATTGTTAAATGTTAAATATATTGTTAAATGTCCCAAGATAACATCAGACTGGCAGGTCCATCATTCGTTCTCTCACCCAAATGCATACACCACAAGAAGGCTACATTCAATCTTTTTGAATTTCCTACTTCTGAACATCTAGTCACCCAATCTGGACGTTTTTCTTATACTTCAGTTTTGAAAAAAAATATAGTACTTTTGGAGGCCACTTATCTTGTAGGGCAAGACGGAGCTCCCAGAGTGGTGGTCCTGGTTATTTCTGTGCACATACCTACCTACTCCGTGGCCCTTCCTTCAGCTAGGACTGGGAATATTCTCCAACCAAGAAGCCCACAATACTCTGAATAACAGTACTGCTACCCTGGCCTAGGCTGCCCTAGGATATTTGCAGGCTGAGTGAACTCACTTTGCTCCTATTCTGGACTAGCTGAAATCCACATTGGCTTCATTATCACAAATGCATTGACTTGGGTGTAAAGCTGTCTTAATGTTTCCATAGCATCGCCAGCCCAGAGGGAGTAAAATCATTTTGCTTCCAAAAAAACACATGGGATGTATCCTTACTCCATAAACTCAAAAAGGCTAAGTAAGATTTGTTTTCTCTAACTGTACTATCAAAGTTTAAAATATGATCCTTCTCCTAGACAGCTTGCCAAGAATGACGGAAATAGGCCACCAAACCCCCATCTGTATAGATAGCTCTATACATACACAATATACTGTACCTTGAAGGAATCACATGAGTCATAGGCTCATTGCATTACATTCTTTCAGCATTTGGCTGTTTGCTTCTAATGAAGTCTATGCTGTCCACTGCTATCCAAACAAGACGACATGAAAAAGAATACGCTGCCGATTGAATACAATACATGTCAGATAATACTGAAAAGCATGAGACAAAGTCAAGAGAACAAGAGAATTTATCCCTTCAAGGAGGAAAACAATCATCTGGAAGTGTTCTTTACTAATGGACAACTTTGTTATTACAACTCAGAAATTATGTATGCTTTTTAAAATGAAGCGCATGCTTAGTGTGCATCTGAGTGTAATGTCAACTGAGTTCATTAGCACCACAGGTAGCATAAAAGCTGATGGATCACCACAGCTTCTCAGTATGGTTTTCAATGTATTATTAACAGGTTATTAAATATTTGCAGTGCTGTGGACCTGCAGAGCTCACTGTTTGAGACACATCCAGCCTAACTGCTACCTGCTTCAGCAATACCAGTGTGCCTGTGGGAGGGTTGTTTTAGACATTCAGTAATAAAATCCATGCCTCAAAAATGCACACTCCTAACAGGGACTATGTGAAGAATGGGAAGATGATCCTCATCGCTGCTGAGCATATGTTTCATTTAATGCTCTGATCCATGATAAAAGAAGAGCAAAGCAACGAATTGATTCAGGAAGCCAGGGAGCTTTCAGGTCTTTTGCAAGCAATGCTTTTTAGGATAAGTGAAGACAGAAATAGGGCTGGTTAAATCACAGTGGTGCTGCTGACACGAAGAAGCTGGAGAACACTTAGGCAAAGCATCCTTTTGAGGGAACATTTTCCAAAAGGATCCAAGTAGACTTAAAGAGTATTAATTCTTATAGGATCTTAAATGGGACTTATGTCCCTTCGGTCTGCCCTCTCTGTGTGTTTGGCTTTTCAACATCAGTACCCATGGCAACTTCCAGGCAACACAAACGTGCCATTGCTCACAAATTCCAAAGTCTCCGAAGTGTCTTCGAAAATGTCTCTCTCCTTTTTGTTTTGCATGTTATGCTTTTCTCCTAATAGATATCCTTATTGTGTGTGCAATGCCAGAAACCATCAGGATGAGCTGGCTCCTTTTCCCAAGAGCACAGTGAAGGACCACTTACTAGAATAAGCCAAGCAGAAGGCTTCTCAGGTCCCTGATTCTGGAACCCTTTTAGAATCACTGAAAGCACTCACTTCAATTGTCATACTGCAGGTCAACAATGATCAGCAACACAAATAACAACAGTTTTACAGATGTCTAAACATAGACAATATACGTTTCACAAATGCCTATTTTAAAATATGAGCATTAGTTTTTAACATTATGAAATGGGACCAGGGAAGAGATACTACAATAGAGAATGTGCATCAAATGCAGTTCTCCAGTTCTTAGCTGGTAGCTATTCTACAGAAAAACAAAGTTATGTGAAAATATTTTCAAAGCTTCTACCCGTAACCTGTGATATACTCTGTTATAATAGTTAATTTATATTGCACAGCACGTCAGGTAACAGTCATAGCACAGGTGCTTATAAACCATTGTCCTATCTACCAACGTTTAGTGAGAATATTGAGAACAAAGACCTTATTTCCTTCCCTCCAAAATCCGCAGTTCAGGAAAAGGTTGACAAAGTCAATCTTAAAGACAGAGGTATTTCAGATGACATATAAGGTGATGAATGAGGTGAAGAGTTGAATTTATGCTGAAGTTTGTGTTTTGATAAAAATCTATTTTAAAAAGCGTTTATATTCCACTACAATTTTTCCCAAGCTCCTCTGCCCTCTATGTTTTTTGGTTTTCAGTATCAGTACCATAGCAACACCCAGGACTTATGAATGTGGCATTACTCTCAGCATCTCTGGAGCAGAGCTTTGCAAGGGATTGCCAAACTCCAGGATCTTAGTCAGCCTGGAAAAGAATGACGCTGGGCTAATTTTTGTATGCTCTGGAAATAAAAGCAGGGGAGGGAGAGGAGGAAATGGAGAGAAGAGCTGAAGCAGCAACAGCAGTAAAGAATGAAAGAAATGATCTGCTTAAGACTTAATGATATATAAACAGCAAATTTTGTCAAGGATTTTGAAAGCTTTTTTGAAAGTTGAGGATTTTGAAAGTTTTATTACTGTCTTACAGATTTGGGGACCGATATCTACAGTTCGAGGGTTCCAACATTTTCAGTAATTGAAATAATACTCCACGGACCTTCTTCCCCTGCCAGCCATTACTCATATAGAAAAGCGTTATCAGAAATACATAAAATACTTTTGCAGCAACTTTAATGCAGCTGGAAATGAAAACAGCTAGCATCTGCAAAATGTAAGAGAGTGGGGAATCCATCAAAAACGATTGAGAATTTCTTCCATAACGGAACTCTGATTTGGGATTAGGCTATTCAGCCTCTAGATGCTGCGATTTTTCTAATAGAATACATCAGGAAACGCTATATCCTAACTAAATCTAAAGCAGTGCTTTGTCCTGGAAAAGTATGTTGCAACTTCTCTCTATTCAGGACTGCTTGAAGCAAATGCCTACGTTTCTAATAAGCAGAGCTCAGAAACGAATATATTGTAGCCAGCACTGATAATGTCGTGTGAAATTAATAGATATCAATATGCTACTATCCCTGTCTTTAAAGGAATGAATTTCAACTTCAGCAGTAATTAAATATGCCACCAGCATCATCTGGAAAACATGGATTCCCAGTTCACCAGAAAGAGCAGTAATTAATAAAATGGGACTTCACCTGAGGCTCACCTATTATCTGTCCTGCAGCTGTAAGACTTTAAAAGCAAACACAAAGCTTAACGCCTTGATGTAAAAATGAAAAACAGAATCCCTTTTCTTACTCTATTCCAAATATATTAGTGACATGACCAGCTTGGCCATGGAGGTGTTTTGAAAAAAGCATACAAATGAGATTGCTGTTTTGTGAAGGTTCAGTGGACCCTCAGAAATCTTGCAAGACACTGTGCTGAGCTTACTGTACAGCTGTGAGGGATTCCGCAGGAAGAAACAAATGACTAAAGCAAAAGGTCAGATACCATGGCCAAACTTTCGCAATGATTATCCATAGAGATGGTGACCAAGCTTGGACAAGCAGAGATACTCATTACAGGTTCTTGGCCCACCAAATAGCATTAACAACCAGAGTAACTTTAAAAAACTCTTTTGAAAAGAAGACGGCATTAACAAAAAAGGCCGCAACAGCTTTTCAGTTCTGAAGAGAGTGATTTTAGTTTTTATTGAACAAGCATTTTCCTCAGCTCCTCTGCAGCTAATCAAGAGCTTCACTTCCACGAATGAGATGTGATGAGGTAACACTGCTCCACACCTCCAGCTGAAGCAATTAAGAAGCCCACATTCGCCAAACATTACCCCATAGTTACACAGATATTGTGTATTCTGAGCTAAGGGAAAATGGCCGAAATCTCTAATACCACTGTGGGGTAACTGCTGGCAAATGATAACTTTTTAATGTGGTTACCACAGTGACTATTAATAATCTGTAAGAAGGTAAATGGAAAATGATCCACCACATACTCTATCTGCTTGCCACAAGCTATGACTCATACATAAGACTGTGCAAGAGGATTACACTTCAGTAGGTGGATCTTGAGAGGCTCAAGAACATAAACCTGAATATTTCCGATGAGTATCAGGGAAGTGTGGGTGACAAAAACAAAAATGCGTCAATCTGAAAATACTACAGGCAGCAAGTCCAACATGAGTCAACGTGGAATACTCAAATAGTCTGCTGCACTCTGGTCTCAAGAGCAAGAGAGGAGGAACAAGGGATAGGCAGGGAGCACAGAGCAGAGAATGGCCTGGAGAACAACACATCTTCCTAGGTCACTGAAATGACATACTGCTTGCCACAGAGATGAGGCTGATAGAAGGGAATACTTCTTTAATAGTATAAGAAAGAAGAGACAGCAAAGTAACTTCGATTTGTATCAAAGGAACAAAAATCTCCAAGACGAGAGAAGCAAGGCCAACTGAACGCAGGCCGATGCTTGCAAGATGCGGTAATCATCAACGATTAACAGAATTCTGGAAAAAGTCAAGCTGCCCTTTCCCAGACTGCAGATAACAGAGGAGACTGTCCATGTTTGTAATAAAGTCCAACAGCCTGCATGGTATTTTCTGCATTACTGAATTTCATGGATATGCTTAGTGATAAAAATGTGTTTTTGAACAAGGTCTTCAATTTTTATGAACCAATTTGTTATGAGTTTTCTACGAAAACAGAGAAGACATAAAAAGCATGCAAGCTTCAATTTATATGCAGATATTTCTATATCAAAGGCAATGCTATTTACTGCAAGATCCAATTCTCATAAAAGTATCAGTTCAATTATAATAGCAAACAGTAAAGCTCTAAAACTGCATTTTCTGCTAAAATTTGTTCAAAGCTTTTTCCACAATAGCTCTATAATTTCTAAGTATTAGTCTTTCCAGTGAGAGGTCTCTTGGAGGCACACATATATAGAACAAAACAACTCCAGGGAAAGAATTTTCTTGCCTTGAGGAAAGATCCTTGAGAGGAACTACTTCATTTTTGTAAATACAATGGACAGAGGGGTGAAATTACTTGACTGGTAATGCTCATATGGTCACTTATACTTTCCTATTTTCAGAAATAGTTTCAGTTAGCACATGAGCTGAGAAAAAACCAAGTAGGTTGGGACTATTCTGAGACTACCAGCAGATTGTGCAGGTCAGGGTGCAAATTCAGGGCTGACAGAAACCAGCGGAAGCTTTGGCCTCAGTCCAGGACATTATTTTAGGAGTCAGAAATATGTTCAGTCATAAAAAGTGAAGCCAGCTTTCATTAAAACAACAGATCTAACCCTTGCTGTGATTTGATGTGGGGCCTTTTTACTTCCTGTACCTCTGTTATACAGAAAGCAAGTAGGCACAAACCTAGAAACTGGTCAACTCCTGCTTATTTTGTTCAATCTGAGTCCTTAAATCCTCAGAATATCATTTAGCAGACACTTTCCTTGCTGTGATCTACACGCCTCCATAGTATCTGTTTGAAAAAGGAATAAACTTTGTGCATATAAGTGCAATGCAGTGTATTTAGTATGTTCCTCCATTTATCCATATCCACATACGTACAATCAAGAAAACTATTAATACTACATGAATTTTCCCTTCAAAAACAAATATAATGCATGTTGAAATTAGTATTACTTTGAGCTATATTTGAAGGAATTAAGACATCCATCTTGTAAGCTGTAGATGATCTAGACATAATGATATAGAGTAGAAACATCATCTACCCAGAAAGGAAGCCTTTGGCAGTAACCCGCTTCCTCATTAAGATTTCATCCACTCATGTTTCTCATGTCTCTCTCCCTTTTAAAGGCAGAGAAAGAAGAAAGTTGTGGAAGCTCCTCCAGGCCAGGTATCCTCTGGCTACGTCAGGGTGGAAGGTAACGCTAATGAATCACTAAACTGAGAGGCTCAACTTCGTACACCCCTTACACGAATGCATCAAACCTAAGCGCCTTGGCTCACGTGACAATTGTACAGCTTAAGACAAAACCACTTCCTAAAGACAGGCTATTTAGGGCTTAAGCTATAGTTTAAGCTATAGCCACAGCTTAAGGGCTTTAGGGTATGGGAGCTTAGAGTATGCTTTGTGCAGAGCCAGGACAGACTCTGCTTTCAAGGGCCTGCTGTGCAACTGTTTAATTACTTCATGTCCTGATGAAGATGGACAGACGTATGTGCGTCAGCTCTCAGGAACAGTTGATAATCTTTCCTATAAATTTTCTTAGATATAAAGGTGTTATATAAACACATAGCACCATAATCTAATGGCTTGCATTAACTGTTCGGTACATAAATATGCAGAACACAATAGGTCCCAGAAAAGCATACAGAATCTACAGAAAAAGGCTGTAAGCATTATAGGATTCTAGTATTTGCACAGAGAGATATGTGCTGGGCTGAACCTCCAAATACAAATTTCTTGGCCTGGCAATGAAACAGACTGGGACATACAAGGACTGAGATGTGGTATCATACTCAGGTGTGGCTGACTTCTGGTTGTTTGTACATGAGCATTTATTTTGGAAAAAGAAAGTATGAATTTTAAATAAGTAAATAGAAAACAAAAAGATAAGATTCACTGCTTCTTTCTCTTAATAATGACGTGGAACAAAAGGACAGCCATATTAAATTCTACTTTTTTTTATTTTTGGATGCTGTAGTTGGCATTGTTATTTGCAATATTTTTTGTTGCTTGCTTACAAACTAGAATTAAATGTGAAGTTGAAATACTACACCGCTAATAGCTGATTCCTCATCATACTGTAAATCCAGTAAAATGTAAACCTCATGATAAAAATGTATATCCAGGTATCCTGGCACCAACATAACCAGGTGTCACTGTTGATGGATATACAGAGAGAAACTATCAACAAGAGGTTCATCAAAATGTAATGATGACAGAAAAGATTGGTTCCAAAAGTATGAATGACATTCTAAAGACGATTTAAAACCTTAACTTTATTTTAACACTTCCACTTATTTGGTCCTGCAAAAGTATTTAAAAGGGACAAAGTAATTTTAAGAAACATTTGTAAACAACTATTTTCTCTTGACAGACTATTTTACTACAATTACAGATATTATGTCAGGATAATATATGTAATTCAATGAATCCAGACAATATTGAATCAAATCAACTATTATTATTTTCCATCTCTTTGAAACTGAACATTCAAGCCATGTGAACTGTCAATGTCAGGTGGCACTTCCAAAATACTTCATAAAATACAGCCAGTCTTGCAAACCTATACTCAAGTTCTGTATAACTTCCTAACTTTTCAGAAAAGGATCTTGCAAACCAGATCTTCAAAAGAATTATATAAATCAGAGATGTTTTAATTAACTCTGTTAAAGACATGCTAAAAAAAAAAAAGACTTAAAATTCCTGCATATTCCTCTCATTCTCAAAATCCTACATTTTGGGAAGTAAGGTGACTTGCCTTAACCCAAATTCTGCCAAAAATGTGTCCATGAATGACATCCATTCAAAGTTTCAGGCTTATAAAAGGATACAAGATGAATTTAGGAGATGAATAGAGGGAAGTACATAATGATAAATCAAAAGATATCTAGATCAATCTTTGTTTTGATGTCTAGAGTTCATTACTTATTGCTCATTCATATCAAAACATACCTGGCCCTGTCCTTTCAAAAATGTTCTCCATTGTTTTAATTTTGTCCCCAAATAAATACAGTATAAAGCTCTAAATATTTTTCAACAAGTGCCAACTCAGAGCAGGACTCATAACAACTGAGGCAAATCAAATAATCTGCTTGACCAAATGACCAGACCTAGACAGAAGTAAATCAACTATTTTATTTCTTTGTGTTCTGCCTACAGCCTGTGACAGAAGCGCTACTATTCTGAATACAGCACATGGGATTGCAATGGTCACTCTGGTCAAGAAATGTCTGGTCTCCCATGGCATCATCTCTCTGGCTTCCATCAGTGATCAAAGCAACCCAGTTTGCTTCAGCAGAGTGTACATATAATTAATTGAGCTTATTCACAAGTATTTTGACAGGTTAAGACCAGCACGTTTGCTGCAGCAAATCTTAAAGCATGATGGGGAAAAAAGTCTATTGCTATTCCCAGTAACACTCATCAGGAAAGACTAATGGAGATTCTAACAAACATGCTTTTTCTGTCGCAGAGAATATCATAACTGACTAGAAATTCAATATTCATTCCAGGAAGAATTAACTTTTTGCAGGGTTGAAAAATGCATATATTTTGTTAATCCATATTTAGACTATCTATATTTAATGCTGTTTGATCTCCATTACTCCTCACCGACATGTTTGCTGCACTCTTACATCCTACAGGTTGAGGTACAGTAGTACAGAGTACACACTGCACTGCCTATCGGGTAGCAAAGTAATTTTGCTATCCAACTGACACGTGATCTTCCATTCTTTGTGTACTTATGTCTATACTATATTTTCTCTTACTGTGCACAAACAATAATATGATATTATATCATTCTATTTAATATTATTATTGAACTAAAGGAACACACTTCTCCGGAAATCAATTCTGAATCAAGTTTATGTCTTCTTCATGCTTAGAAAATGACAACAGCAGTCCTTTTCCTATGGGATGTATGATTAATTATGCATGTAAAGCATGTCCATAGTCTCTGCTTACTCTTGGATGAATCTAATGCTGAAACGAATAAGAAAACCATAATGTAACCCGCTACACGGAAAACTATTTTCATCCTCTTGGCACCTAAGTCAGCTTTTACCTGGATATCTGCTTAAAAGAGTTGCCTTGGCGGCAACAGCCATCGCTGCTGAAGAGCTGCAACATGAACCAGAGACGCACTAAATAAACGTTCGCTGCCTGGGTTTCGTGGATGGAAGATATCTAGATTTTTCTTATTAGCTCCCATACTTCTAGCGATGACTTAGAAATCACCATAATCTGCATCTGAATATTAGTCATCACTGGCAAAAATCTATTCATATGGCCCCGAAATGTTTGCTGCTTGCAGAAAGTGGAGGACTGACACCTTCTAGGACTGTGTTGTCAGGGCACAGACAGAGCTTCCCCTAGGAAGAAACGGTCATGTACAGATGCAAGTAACATTTTTCTGAAGGTTATTTTTTCCCCAGATTCCTCATTTCCGATTCAAAAGGGTCACTCAGTTATTTTTATGTCATAACAGGTAATTCTTCCATACTACAGCTTGCAATGCATATTAATCAAGGTTCTTGCCAAATGCAATTAATTTTTCCAGTCTTAGAAAGGCAGTTAAACTCCTAATGACATTTCTCCCCCTCTCTTCATCAACCTATTTTCTGAGCAAAATAATGTACTCAGGCCTGAAGTAAAAGCTCTTCAGCCTCAGGAACAGAAAACAGCCACAAGCCAAAATGTATTCACAGGAGAGCTATAGGGCAAAAAGGTCGTCATCTATGATCAAAAATACTTTCAAAGGCACAAACATGATGTTAAATTCTCTACCACTCCCTCCTCCAAGTTAAAGTCACACACACTTCTTTGTGTTTGTGGTTACAAGTACTAAAAGGAAGCAAGTTTATTTTTATTATTATTGTTACTAGTGCGGCATTACGATAGTCCAGAAATAGAGACTCAATTTTAGCACCCAATCCTCAAGAAAACAGGTTCCTTTTATTAACACTAATATCTGGCATTCGTATATAATTGTGTGGAACTGCAATAGGATCGTACAAAAAGCATTTTAGTAATAGGAATAATGAGTCTAACCGAGATGCATGACAAATCTACATATCAACTGTATTATCTGGATATCTATATTTTATGGATGAAAAAGTATACACTGCAGTGTTTACAGTCAAGCAATCACAGGCATTACACATTACAAAATGGTTGATCACAAACCGTCAGTATTTGGAAAACTTACAAACAACAGAAAACTAAGCCTTAAGCTTAAACAATTGATATTTTAAATTTAGACAATTTAGTATTTTTAAATGCTTGAGCTACCTTCTCACCCCTAATGTCCTACATAATAGCATATAGACATAATATTTTGTGCTCACAGTACCTATTGATGTATCAAATGCCCAGTGAATTCGGTGTTCAAAAGAGACATTTCACTTTTTAAAAGGACAATGTGGAAAGGGACATAATGCACTTCGGTTAAAATTTATTTATTTATTTATTTATTCATCAATGACCTGGATGAAGGCACAGAGTGCTCCCTCAGCAAGTTTGCTGATCATACCAAACTGGGAGGAGTAGCTGATACCCCAGAGGGCTGCGCTGCCATCCAGGGGGACCTGGACAGACTGGACAACTGGGCGGTGAAAAACCTCATGAAATTCAACAAGGCTAAGTGCAAGGTCCTGCACCTGGGGAGGAATAACCCCAGACACCAGTACAGGCTGGGGACTGACCTTCTGGAGAGCAGCTCTGCAGAGAGGGACATGGGTGTCATGGTAGATGATAAGTTGACCATGAGGCAGCAGTGTGCCCTCGTGGCCAAGAAGGCCAATGGGATCCTGGGGTGCATTAAGAACAGCGTCTCCAGCAG
>NW_010579220.1:182654-221389 GCF_000705375.1 Tinamus guttatus | reverse complement strand
GGTCTTACCAGGATTTCCTATTCGGTGTTTTTTGGCTGTTCCTTACAGAAAAAAAAAAAGGTCTTTGCAATCACATCATCCATCTGCCCCCTTTAACTTCTGAACCAATGGCACCTGCGAACAAATTTTGTCCAAGAGAGGAGATTCAAGCATAATTAAGCCCTGTAGGAGTTTCAGAAAAACTAATGGCTAAAGGCAGGGCCTCCAATAGAAGAAATCATAATTCAGGGAAAAGCTGGCAGATTCCACAGGTATTTGGCCTGTTGGATCTTTCAGCACAGCATGTTGCCTCTTGCCCAGTCGGCAGCAATAAAGCTTTGGAGAGGAAGAATCACGCGAGCGGGAAGCAGGAGAAACTGGAGTGAGACTGTGCGTAGGGATGCAGATGCAAATCTGTAGGCAGTGAGACTTTACCAGTCCCCGAGGAACAGACCCCTTGATGACCGTGAGTGAGGACAAGTGCAACCTACCTGTGAGATCAGTTCCTTCAGGAAAGATGAGGAGCTGTAGTGGTTCACGAATGTCGCAGAAATAATCCAGCATTTTTTCAAAATGACTCTTGTCATCTTCCCATTTTCTCTGAATAAAAACAAAGGCAGCAACCTGCATCGCCCAGCCTAAAATTAAAAATACACCTTTAGTAACATTTCATTCTGCTACTTACACATCAACTGTCATTTCAAAATGTTGCATAAATTGTGCTGGACAGAACACTTTATTTACTGCTCAACTGTCCTCACCTCTGATTTAAGAGCATTTAGTAACTTTGTAAAAGGATTTTTGGACAGGAAGCAAAGAATGCAGAATCTAAATAAACTTGAAATGGCTACATTTTTGCAAAACTCAAGTTACCAGAATTAGTAAAGCTTTCCAGAGAGCACGAGTAGGGCCAGTACTTTCATGAAATGATCTGAAGTATTTAAAACCATGGACTTCAGAATAATATTCTTAATCATGGCAAACCTGATTCACTCAAGGGACAAGCCTGCCCTTATGGATACATATCTCAAAATGCACTGTGGGATATAAAATGCTGCATTATACATGGATAGTTGTCCTCAGAAGTACATGTAAACAACATGATGTGAGGAAAAGATGCACTGCTTCAAGGGTTATATTATTTATAACTTCTTATAATTTTCATGAAGGTTTGTTTTGTTTTTGTTTGTTTTTTGCACATGATTATAGAAAAGTTTAAGTACACCCTTTTGTTCATCTACAAATTCCAGGACAATTGCAAAGATTTACAGCTTCACTACTTCGCTTTACACAAACAACATAATGCATTTATATAAATGTGACTGACGCAGCAATGCTTAAATTCTACAGCATAGGGGTCACACGCCAAAACTTTTTAATGAACATTCCTGTCTTTTTTGGCACAATCACCTACACTATCTCATATGATGGTGGATGTTCTGCCCTCTAGTTTAGATGGCAAAAGGAACGAGGGCTCTGGCTTCAGCAGATGCCCACGACGCTCCCTTCTCAAACTAGGCTCAGAGATGGGTGAGACATTCACTTATCACTGTACTCGGCTGGTTTGCATCTCATCAGAAAACCTGCAGTTAAATTTTCCATATCACCAAGAAAACATCACAGTTTCCCACTGTCTTCATCACTCATCGTGGTTCTCAAAGTCTGTTTTTTCTTGGCTGGTGATTTAATTGATGCTATCCTGGCACTTTATTTCAGTTCATCTTTATGGGGATTCCTGTTTTGTTCTCGGTACAAGGAGTATATGCTAGAAAAGCACTTATAAATGTCACCAATTTTTATAGCAACTCCATAAGTAAGTCAGCCCAGACAACACATTAACCAAACTGCATAACCTCTGCTATGTTTTAAAGAAACACTGATTATATGGTTAAAGTTTTGCCAACTATATTGTGGGCTGGATACTTTTTCTTTTTAAATATAGCCAGCAAATGGAGCAAGCATAACTAACATGCTTTCAGTGATCTGGACTTAAACGAGTCTCAGATATTCAGATAACTGAACGATAAAATCAGTCATATGATTTACGAAAGAAATACGCAAAATGCAGTCTCAACAAATCTTGCACATTGTTAAAAATTCTGCAAACTAAACAAAACTTTGACCACAAAGATTTTATGTGCATCCACGCACACATGCATCCCTATCTGCAGTGTCAAGAAGCATCAGTACAGCTTTATTAGTAGAAGCTATTGGTCAACTGATACAATTGTTTAAGCAAGTCATTTGGAGGTAAAATTGTAAAAATGACAATTTTAAAGGAACAAAAAACAGTTCACGTAATTTAACCATGTTCTGTTCTGGCATTTAACCACATTCTTTAATACTTCCAATACCTTTAATACTTCAACTGTGCAAAGCTCGCACGTTCACACTTGTCCTTCTGTTAGTACAAAAATAACACCTCTTCATATCCAGATAGTTCTAAAGCTACTCCATTTGGTTGTTCTAGAAGATACTTCATCTGAAATCAAACTCTTAAAAACGGCAAAGCAAAAAAAGCAGAAACAGAAATCCCTATAAATCAAGGACAATGGACAATTCTGAGCACACAGCAAACACAATGGAGAATGGAGTGGAAAAATACCTCTGTATGAGCAAAGTTCTCCTGTGGTTCTGGTGTTTTTCAGCCACTCTTATCTCATAGCCTAAGCTTTTGTATGTTTTAAGCACTCTAAATTAGTTTATTAATTATTACTATTAATTATTAGCATCTATTAGTACCCCTAAATTAGTTTAGGCAAAAACTGATCCGTGCCAAACCATTTTATTAGTTTGCATCACATTGAGTTTTGAAATGAGTTCCCTCATAATAAACTCTTTCTAGTAATCTCTCTCTGATTATGCTGCAAACAGCAAGTTACAAACCACCCTCACCTACTAAGCTGTTGTTTTAGTCATCATTATTTTATCTACCTAAATTACCTTGAGGATATACACACAGTTTCCCACTCCTGGCCTAAACAGCAACACTACCTATAGGCCACGCAAAAAATCCCACAGTGGCAGTAATGTAAGGACAGCCGGGTGTTGGGAGGAGGAAGAATAGAAAAGAGAGGGAAGGGAGTTGGGCAGTATTTGTTTTTTAAATAAACAGTAGGTTTGATTTCATAACCTTGCTAAGTCATAACATGCAGTGTCCAGGAAAAACTTTTCTATTTTGAAGTGTGCCTGAAGAGATAATAGTCCTGACTGCTCAAAGGAGAAGAGATGACCTGACCGTCAGTGGCTACCAGTTTGGAGCCCAGGCTTCCTTCCTCCGTACCCCAAGCAATTTGATCATCAGTGAAACTGGAAGAATCTTCCACATTTGCTCGGCTTTAAGGTTTCCAGTGGAAGGCAACACCAATGAGATTACCACCTCCAGCCAAGAGGCTGGTCTGTACCTGGACAGCGGGGAGGACCTGCTCTTCCCAGGTCTCGCCACTCCAGCAGGGTTCAGACAAGAGAGGAAGCCCGGCACGGGGTTTGCAGACACGACCTGAAAGCAGGCGCTGAGTTCCACGCTGCAGCCTTTAGCAGGTCTGAGGCGGTGGGACGGACAGCACTGACGTGGGGGCCCAGCAGCAACGGAGAGAGAAATCGGAGGGATTAACTAAAGCACCGGGCAAAGAGAAAGCTGCTCATCAACAGCACTTACAAATAAGCAGGAGGAAGAAGTACTGTCTCATTTGCAGCCTGCAGTGAGACAGGCTAGTCAGTTCATTATCATTAACTTTAGGTCAACACACTGTCCAACCAGATTAATTACATTTTGCTTGTTTGAGCAGCGTCTTTGGTTTCCTGATAGCTGCTGGGCTGTTTTCGCTATCTTTTTTATTTCATTTTTGTTATTTTTTTAAAGACAGCATTTACTTGCCTGAGAAAAAAAGCTGCCTTGATTTGATGATTCTTGAGAAACGAGCAATTAGGAATAGATGGATTTCTTTAGAAATCATATCAATGCAATACCATTTCTGTCCTGAAGGAGTTTTTTGCAAGACCTGACACTTCTGATGCCTAAAATTACTTGAAATAGTATACTACAGCATCAGACTGCACAGTGCTTGGTCAGATTTTGAAAATGGTTATCAGTACAAACTTTCCGGAGAGCATAGCTACCCACGCTGACCTTCCACTTGACTTTTTAGAGCTGAAAAGATCAATAAGGCAATTTCATATCCCAAGTAACACATACGCATCATGGGTAGGCATTCCACCCTTCAATAAGGTTTTATCAGGACAAAACTGTACACAGAGAATACAGCACTAGCACAAAATGGGAAAGCCTGTTATTGAATTAGAGAAATGTGATGTACATAAAAATTTCCTTGCTGCTTTGGGGATAAAGCAAATTATAGCCTCTGCAGTTTGAGTATTTGCAGCACTGTATTAAAAACGTCATCTGCAAGCATAGGGCTTTTTAAACTCTGAAACTTTGCACTGCTATTTCTCCAAACCAAAATACTTAAAAAGAAAATGATAGTTCAAGCTGAAATTTCTTTAGCTTGTTTTCACTGCAAAAATAATTTGGGAGTAAGCAGATAGTAAGGATGGAGGTGGCAGTGAAGGGAGATAGAGACGAATTATGCAAAAGCCTTCGTTTGGTTTTGTATCATAGTTTTATACACATTTCTGTATGTGTCTCAGAATAAAATATAATTGTTTTCTCAAAAAATGTCTATCTCTACTATAGAAACATTATGACTGATATTGAGAGCAAGCATGCACATATCAAAAATATCATCTTTGCATTTGGTATAGCAAAGTACCAGAACAGCTAATAGTACTAAACCACAAAAAAAAAAATCTGATAAATTATTCAGAACTACAAAAACAATCAGCAAACTTAAAGGCCTAAGTATATGATCTCTTTATTATACTCATACATTCTCCCTCTTTTCTTCTACTTTTTTAGTCACTGTTTTTTCATACCAAAAATTCACAGGGCCAAAAATAAAGGTGCTGTTTTGTGTGCTTGTACTCAGCAAGGCCCTAGTCCAGATCAGGGCTCTTTACACAAGAGTGATCGAGACGTCTAGACTTCACAGAGGAAATCACCTGGAAGCACCTGATCCCTCCGCACACAACATGATCGTGTCCATTAACAGCTTGTTATCCGAAACATCTCACTGCATAAAATATTTACAAGGCAACTATCAAGCAATGCTGAATAGGCTTTATTTTAAAGATTTGTAGATAATGAAATGATGTTAGCACATGACAGGAGGTAAAGTGACCGTGAACACAGTGAGATTTGATCAGCAGGGAGTGCTAAAGGGATGCTTGAAAATTCAAATTAGTCATTTTACTGCTTTTTCTGGGTAGAGTTATGTCTAATTACCCAAATCAACTAAAAATATTTATAATATTTTTAAAATGTAATGCAACAGTTTAAGCACTTAAATTAGGAATATAACTAAAGAAATACTCCTTGAAATAAACTTGTAAGACAGCCTTTGCGCCCAGCTAATGCCTTTTTTTTTAAAAAAAAAAAAAGTGCTCATCTTTAGTAGTGCAGTTAATAGGGATATAATGAACCAAACTATTACCATCTAATCTGTTCCATTCCTTCAGCAGATTAACACTACACAACTAGTTGAGAAATAAGACCGCATATATGCAGATTCACCCAGCAGTACCCCTAGGTTTTACAGTGAAGCAGCTGATTTGATCTTGCAAGGTGTCTGTTGGACACCAGTATGCATCACTATTTCCTTGCCCTATCAGATCCAGAACACCAATTTAACCAGTACCTGCTTTTTAAATCATTTTTATAGTCACCTAAACATTGAGCTGTTTGGCCTACACGTGTATATACAGCATAGTCTACTTTTTACCTGGACAGAGTACTCATCTTTTCCCATTTATGTGAAACTTGAACTGTATTAGTAACAAAACAGTTTGTGAGAACAAGCAGTCCTTAAAATTGCTGCTTGTTCTCTTAAACCATTTTGTTACTAATACAGTTTAAGAACACTGATTTTTCAGGGGGCTTAAGAAAAAATTATTCCTCTTCAGGTGCACCATTTCCTTACCAGAGACTTTGAAAGCAGAGTAAACTTTACTTGCTATATGAAGCTGTCCCCTTCTCAACTATCATTTTTAAAGCAGGAGAACAGCTGACATTTGATCTTGCGCTTTCGATGAGTCTTTTGAATAGGTGAGGAGAACAGAGAGAGTCCTAACACAGGAAGGATAAGCAACCTTTCACGAAGGTAGGTGGGTATCTGTTCTTTTGGTGTTTCTGTTTGGACAGTTTGGAGAATTCCAGTGACGTACACCTGAAAGTCTCCCTGTGTCTCTTCTGAAGAATCCAACAAAATGGGCCAAGCTGGAAAACAGTCTCCTTTTCCATTAAAGACACACACACACACACACTTAAAACTAGCTGAAGTTCTTTTTCAAGAGTCTGACACTCCTGCATTCCCCACCAAGTGCTACACGAACAGTGCTTGCCACTACCTACGGAGTCTGTTTTTCAATTTCCCTTTTAAAAATCACCCAGGATAACAACTCTGCAGTAATTAAGCCTGGCAGCTCATAATTGAATTCCTAGAAGACAAAATGTCACAGCTCCTCAAAACTCTCCTTTCAGCCTCTTTTATCATAACGAAGATCCTTGAGATGTACACTATCCTAGAAAGTTCAGCAGGTTACGCTTTTAATTTTTAAGCCAATATATTCTATTGATGGGAATTTTAATGTAGATCCGAGTCTAACCTGAGCACAGGCTCTTCCTGTGGCATCACTCCCTTGCTGCCTGTGGAGGTGGCTGCGGCAGAGCCCCCAGGGCCCTGCAAGAGCGCGTGGATACCCTGCAGCATGTGGATAGCCTCTACCCACGTGTCAGTGGCGTGAAGGGGCAATTTTCCCAGGCTTAGCCACAGCTACACGTTACCTCCAGGTAGCTGATCCATGACAAGCGGCAGCGCACCTGCTCTTAGCCCATGGCAAACACGGGATCCCTAGAGTTGTTTTGCCCGGCTTCCTGGAAAATGAAGATAACTCAAGCAGCTAATCAGCTCCTGCATCACACTGTCTTTAAGAGCGATACAATAACTTGAAGGCAAAGATGAAGATTTGCAGACTTTGCTCAATTGGCTCCCTCTGCCTCTGCTCGCTTTGCTTGCTCTCCTCTTTCGCCTGTTAGCGCTTTCCCCTTTCCTCTCTGGCTCCCACCCCACTGTCCCCCTTCCCAGTCATCTCCAATCCTAATTCCGGGGCTTCAGCAGACTCAGAGAGATTTCTTCAAAATGGCCGGTCTTCCAGGACATGTCCATCAACAGAGCTTGCAACAGAGCACCTGCCTCCTTTGTGTCTGTAAACCGAACTGCTGTGCTATTTATCTTTGCCATTTGCATTAGGCAAACCTAGTGAACATTTTCTCATGTTGCAGCCATACACTGACACTAACCCCTCTGGTCACCCTCCCTCATCTTCCTCCTCTTTCTTCTGAGAAATCTCAAATTAAATCCACATTTTAATTGTCTTTAATTTTGGGGGCGAATAGGTGTTAAGAAACTTTCAACCACTTCCCCAAAATCCTGGTATTACTACAAGCCCATCAGTTATTAGTATCCTGTTTAAAACAATAAACACACATAAATTGCCAATTATTAAGACACATTGCTCTTTCCAGTAAGGAAAAGACTGTAACAAATGAAACCTTCAAGAGAAAAATAAAAAAGATGCAACTAACTTCTAGGCATTAGATGACTGGGCATCAGACACTGCTGGGGATTTCCCTTGCTGCCTAACACAGCAGTTTGCATTCTATAGCATATGCCAAATGCAATTGCATATTAATCTGTCTTGCTTCCTATGCTGTTCATGTTTAATTGAGAACAGGTGAGAGTATAAACTGCACACCTCTATCACAAGTGCTTTAGAAAAGCCCTATCTGGTCCAACTACACAGGAAGCTGTCACTGATATGAGAAATTCTCCTGAAATCTGACCCTGCTGAAGGGCTCCGGGCGAGCTGCTGATGGCATGTGAGAAACTGCAGCAACAGCCAAGGAGCAGAGCGGGGCTCCCCTGGGACTCTGACTTTGGCAAATTGCACTGAAATGCTGCAAGATTATTTCTGAAATTGAGATTAGTGAAATTTAATACTGCTTTTTGAAAACTCTCCTGCACACAATTCATCATGCCGAAGCTATGATTCCAGGAAGAAAGGACCATCTGTTTTGTTTTTTCTTTTCTTTTCAAGGCTCTTCCTTAATCAATGTAAAGTTTTTTGATATGTTGGAATGCTAAGAATTAATAACTTAAGAACTGGGTAAGTGATTCAATGCTTCTCATTGAGGCACTGTCTCCTGTGATTTTCTCTATTCCTACGTTGAAAATAAATGTCTATTTGCAATACACAGTCTTAAACCTTTACTCTTTCCACCTGTAAAGGAGGCAACAGGGACTCTGAGCTATTTCCAATCCAAGCTTAGCCCTTCCCCTACCATACCACACGGATCAATATAATCTCTCACAGACCTATTTTTACAAAACCGGGATAGCACTTAGGACAACGGAGGCAGAACGCTTAATAACTGCAAGGTTTGCAGAAACACAGACATGAAAGGGTTGCATTCTAAAGCTTTTACTATACATCATTTAAAATTAATGCTTAAAAGACAACCTTTAAAAGATCTGAGAAATTAAAGCTGTAAATTCATCTGTTCCCAAACTCAAAGAAATATTAACCATTATGTAGAAGTTTATTAGAAGTTCTGTTTAGCCAGTATGTCAATCCTTCCGTAGTCCCATACATTTGATCAGCCACCAGTGATTCAGAGAAATATATGCAAGTATGAAACTGAAAGACATGATAAAAGTAGTTGTTCTAATAACTATGTTTTGGCCTCTAAATGTTTATAAAATGGGCAAAGCTTCAGTAAAAAGTCCTCGGATCTTTACCTAAAAACACAACAAAATCCTGCAAAGATCTGCTAAAGGTCCATCACATAACACAGGAGGGCCATCAGAGACAACTAGGAGGGATTCTACTCTTCCTGGAAGGACTACCCTCTTTGGACGCTATTTCCTACCATGTTACTGTCCCACCAAATTTCGCAGAATCATAATGGTTGGAAAAGATCTCTAAGAGCACTGAGTCCAACCATAAACCCTTCTCCACTGTGCTTGCTAAACCATGTTCCTAAGTGTCTCATCTACATGTTTCTTGGACACTGCCAGGGATGGATTCGTAATTTTCCTCTGTCCACCTCAACTTAAACCAAGAGCCTTGCTTTCCAACTGTCCCCTAATTACGAGGCTATAGGGAATACTTTATTTTTGCTAGGATCTGGCACTCAGATGCAGGCTGGCTAAAAAAGGAGGCTTGCGTTTCTGAAGCCTCTTTTTGGACACTCTGTGGTTGAACAGAAGCTGATCATTCACAATTTTAAGACCACTAAGTGATGGCCTACCTTAAGGACATGATTAGCCAAAATCCTTTCCTGAAATTAGTAAATTGCTAATCTCATGCTATTAAAAATAAACCATAACACATGACATTGTGATCTAGGCAGCCAGATCCCATATAATTTGAAAGATATTTTGGTATCTATCATATGTAACTACAGCTGTTTATAACGTTCTCGATTCAGGAACCCACTCTGCTTCACTGCCCAAAATTGCCATCCTGTAAAAGAAACAAGAGAAACAAGTACCTGTCTCCCATGCCTCTCTACCACCACAGGCCATGTTCCAGAGCGAGCACTGAATTTCATTAGTGGCTTGAGCCACCATTTTAGACCATAAGCAAAAATGTCATTAGAATCCAGTGACATTAACCTGCCCACCCAAATCTATGATATGTGTTAAGTTTAGGCACCAAAGCATGGATTGAAAAAAATCAGCTTCTAAGAACACCTCGACTCCTCCGTAGGAGCAAAATTTTGCCGAGCACATATATCATCCAAACTTCTGAAGCAAATACTAGCCAAGCATACACGAGAGTGTTTTGTTATAAAAACACATGCTGCTTAAGAGATTAACCTATGAATCCTCCTGAATGTACTCGTACGATTTCATCTCCCAATGCTTCTTTAAAAATTGCACATGCAGCTGATTTTGAGGATTCCAAAACATCTTTGCTACACTATGAAGATAAAACATTTATCTAAATACATCTTTTCTGATCTTGTACAACTCTAGAAGAGAAGTCTTTGTTCGAGTAAAACTGACCACAAGGTTTGAATGTGAGCAAAAAAAAATACCTTACCTAGTTGCAATTCTTATTTAGAGAAATAAGACCCCAAGGAAGTGAATGCAATAAGAGCAGAACAATCTGAATGTTCCTCCTTATGGAATCCTGCCAACATTATCTGTTTAGATAAATGGCCTGACGAAAGAGAACCATAAAAAAGGTTACTCTTTCAGCATCATAAAGTTGACGCAGATCCTGCCCAAGCTAGTTTTGTATGAAACAGCAAATAAATCTAAGAGATAAACAAAATGCAAAGAGATGCTTTTATATCAAATGAGTTTGCCTATTTATTTAAAAACTATTTGTGTGACAATTTTTAGGCTTTCTCTGAGTATGTGCAACTCAGATCTGTTCTCAGCCTACATCACTATAAATACTGATTATTTCATATCCTGTACAGCATAGTTCTGGCAACCAAGTTCAGTTTAAAACTACAATTATTAAAACGAACTATCATCTTTGAATTGTTTACAGGGCTTTTTTAAAATTCTTTTCTGCCCCCAATATTCTCAATAGTATGAAAAGGATAATGAAGAAAAAAGTCTGATGAGAGCATTTGCAACAAGGGGTTAAAAAGCACTAAAACCAGTGTTCAAAAAGATTTCAAAAAAACTTTTAAAATTATCTTTCACAATTTGGAAAAATACTTTCAGTAACTAAAGAAGATATATGGCTTTATAATGAACAGCGTCATGTGCTTAAACATGCAGTCCAGCTGTCCTCTGGGAAATTTATGGGAGATATATTCAACATGCTATATGTATTTTAGGTAAGACTTTTTTTCTAAATAATTAAAAGAGTATTTAAACCTTCGCCATTTAACAGGATACAAACAGCGCTGGGCAAGAGAACTCTTTAACATGTTTTCTTTTCCAATCGAAATGTTTAGTGACCTACCAAATCCTGGAATGCTTTTGAGACTGGATTTGAGACAGATTTTTTCAAGTCTGAGGTAGCTGTATCGCAGCAGGCAGTTCCACAGGAACATCCAGTCCATTCGGGTGCGATGGTTCATGATAATGACACTCCTTTCTCCAGGAACAAATCCATCACCAGTGACAACCACCTTGGCACCAAATACCATCTCCAGCAAAGCCTAGAGTAATATTTAAGTATAATGACTTTACTCCCAGAAGAGAAGCAATAGCCCATTAGCAATAAAAAATAATTTCAATGCTATCATTTCATTTGTTCACACACAAATGTCACTGGTAAACAAATTTCTCATTGTTTTCTAATAGAAAATGCCACCTTTTACACAGTAACAGTCAGCTGTTTCCTTTAATGAGAGGGGAAACAACAATTAAATGGTACTTCTTAAATCTTTTTTATGACCAAAGTATCCAGCATGAAACTTAACCTTGCCCCATTTTTTCCAGAACATTAGTACATACAAATAAACATACAATCATCAGGATGGACTGTAACTAGCTGGGTTAAAACTATGGAAACAAAAACTGGCTACACAAATCCTCTATTGCTCAGGATCGTTAGTGCTGGGAAGATATCTGAAGTTGCTCTGCTGCCTGCGTCCAAACAGTCAACACACTTGTGCTTAACTTCTACCTGCAAGAAGGGCTAGAATACAGAAAGAGCAGCTGAGAGGGGGGAAGAAGCCCAAGCCGTTAGCACAGAAGAATATAGCTGTTATGCCCAAGCCAATATAGCAGAAGAAAAAGCTGTTATGCCCAAGCCGTTAGCACAGAAGAATATAGGACCAAAATGCAATTGGACTGAAACATCTAGAGGGGTAAACTTAATATTTGACCCTGGAACAAGAAATGCAAACATTTAGCATTTCCCCATTAACTTCTCTTTCCCCTTTTCCCCCTAGGAAAGTACAGAAAAAAAACCCACAAAGTCTAGTAATTTAGAAAGAGTCCCAGGAAGCAGAAGAATTTTCTGTTCTCCTGATCATTCTGCCACCTCTGTGCCACAGAAGCTTAAAAAACACAAATTTCTCAGTTTAAGCTAAATCACCTATAAAATTGGAATGACAGTTCCATAACTGCATATTATTTGAGATCTCAGAATGAAAGCAGTATATTAATCTCATTAATAATCCAGTTCATTCTAATTCTGGCAAAAGCGTTGCTCATCAAGAACAGCTATGAACCACTGCAAAACCAGAACAGGTCGTGTATCTCAAAAGGAAAAAGATTTTTCTTCACTCCAGAAAAGAGAGAAGCAGCTGAGTTTTGGATGGTTACTAAGAACCTTAATGCATCTTTAATATCAACTTGAACATATCAGTGAACAGATCTGCTGTCCCGCATACCCTGAATGATAAAACAAGACTATAAACTGAAACAGTTAAGGAACCAGTTACTAACCCCATCCTCCTGACTCTGATAAACAGGAAGTAACATGTGTGAGAGGAGTGAGAAAGATGGAAGTTTCTTAAATCTACAGAGGCACAGCTCCCTTGCTGGAAGTCCTACTGGTGCACATTGGTTTGTCCGTTGGAGACACAAGTCCTTGCTTTTTCTGACCAAGAATTGAGTTGTTAGAATGGAAAATCGACGCAGAAAAAGTCTAAGACTGAGAAAGGTTGGGCAAAAAAACACACAGATGCAATTTTTTTAACATAAAAAGCTGAGTTTAAGATGGACTTCTTTTCAGAAAAAAATATTCAGATTATTTTGGTTCAGTCCCACTGTAGACTGAAATCAAACTTCTGGACTGCAAAGGTACAAAAAGTAGTTGTAATAATCCAAAGTTATAAAGCCAGGCAGCTAATCACATAAATGGCCAGTACCCCATTTTCAGGGGTTAGCAATTTTAGAAAAAAAACAGAAGACAAACAGAGGAAAGGTCAATCTTCTGACACTGTCAGTACCCAGCTAAATTACATCATGGCAAGAAATAATGATCCCTATATTCTCTTCGTGGGTAATTATTTATTCCCTCTTAATTTCATTGCATTTAGCAATCGTGAAAAAGACAAAAAAAAATAAAGCGAAACAGCTCAGATCTTTTTAAAACAGAGAAAAACAAAACTTTTTGATATATCAGAAGGTACATATTACTGAGCATCAATATAGCATTTTACTAGAGAAAAAAAAATCTTTAAAAGACCGACAGGAAGAAAGTCTCTTGATTTTTAGAGATGAAGAGACAAGTAGATTCTATTCATAACAACTTTCCTCAGGAACAGCTCAGGGAAAAGCTTCACCTCTACAGGAAGCTCTTCTTGCCCTGAAATCATGTCTCTAATTCAACTACGAGGACTAAATTCTAAGAGGGTTAAGCAAGAGAACAGTGAAGGTCAGCAGCAACATAGCAGACAGTAAATAATTTTCTTAATTAGACGGATGGAGCACAGTAAAAAGGAGTTTCTAAGACAACTCATTTAGGAAAGTCTGCTATTAAAAAAAAAAAAAAGAAGAGAAAACTTCAAAAAACTCAACCGTTATTTACTAGCACTTCACCCACACTCATCTGATCAGCATTCAACTGACGCTGGAGGAAGTTGTCATAGAAAGGCCTTAGAAATGCCAATTAAGATGTGGCGTTAGCTAACACATAAATTACATTGTGGGAGAAAAAAAGGACTGCAGATAGGCATACAAGCATCCAGCAACACTGAACCAAAGCTCAAAGTCGCCACTGAAAGTAAGAATGCTAGAGACTACTCAAAAAGCATACAGACATATATTTTTAATCCTAAGTGTTTGTAAGCAAACTAAGGCCTAGGTTAACTAAGGGTTGCCATAACTTGGCTCAGACGGCAACTTACCACTGGGAGTGTGAGCCAAGTGGCCACAATGCAGTCGGTGACCCAGCGATACCAGGCTGGAGAGATAACCATCAAAGGCAGAAAAGGACTGAGCATGAAGATACTTCCAAAAAAGCTTCCCAAGAATAGTGCAAGTAGAAAGTATATCCCTTTCCATGACACCATGGCTCTGAAAAAGAAAGTTGGCCTTATGTTAGATAGAGATAAGTCACAAGTAATTACAGAAATCTTCAAATCCACAGGTTCAGTTGGAAGTAATATTTTTCCTTTTCCAACACGGTTACCAATGCATGAATACAGTAAAAAAAATAACCAGAATATTCCACCTTCCCAAGCAGCAGTTAGAGAACAGCTACATAAACACATTTGTAAGGCACACCGAGACATTTAAGGGGTCATAAAAGTACCCGTTACATCATAATTTCCGCCACTTGTTACACTATGCAGTTCCATTCTAAAACCTTCAATAAGCTATTTTTATAACACAAAGCTACAGAGAGCTGTAAGAGAATGCTTCCAACACTAAACTCTTCATCCATAACCTCTGACTTTGCTAAAGTGCTAATGGTGGCATTTTCTGATGGTAAGAAACTTTGCTTCACAAACTTCCTCGCTCACTTTGGCTTGGAGAATTTGAGACTTTTTGAACCCTGTTATACTTCAAATGCCCTTATCAGTTATTTTCCAGTGGATTCCATCAAAACGCAGCCTTTCTTTTTTAAGACGGTAGTCTAGACTTGAAATATTTCAGTGTCTGTAGTATCAGCTACACTTCCTTATTATAAATTAAAATGTACAAAGCATAGAGCTTCTTAATGCATTTCTTCTTATGGCAGAACACTCATAGCAATCCTCCAAGCATCTGTAATGGCTACAAGCTTTTACAATTTAGCAACTACTAACAGCTGTGACAAAGCAAATATGGAAATACCAATTCTCTAAATTAGAGACTGAAAATAGACTGCTTCCTGCTATTTAGGTCTCAACCAACTGTTTATAAAATCAAATGTTAAGTAGAAGTCACTTTTCAGTCACTTTACTGAATTCCTCTTTGACAGGCTATTTTAGAAATTAGAAGAGCTCAGATGGACAGGACTTGAGGACAAGAAAAACAGGAAGCTGGTGTTTTTAATTTTAAAATGAGCAATGGAAAAGTAATCCATTAATTCTTCTGTACTGTAACATACATGATTTATCTCAAGTGTGTTTTTGTGTCAGAGTCCATAGAAATAAAAGGTCACAAGAAAGTAGTTAGATTTTGATTTTTTTCCTCTTTGATGTAAGGATACAGAGAACCCTATCTAGCCTGTACTCTCCAGCACAGCGAAAAAATCACACTAACTGCAAAAGCCTGCTGATAATTATACCAGAAAGATTTTAATGCTACCAAGTTTGAACAAAACAAATACACATTATTTACATCTTTACATCCTGCAGTGAAGTGTCCTCTCTTTCTGGCCAGCAGCAGGAGCTAAGTAACCAACTGGCCACATACACGCACACACACACCGCATAGGCTCCAAGGATCCTTGAGGGGAATCTTAAAGGTAGCAGAATAAAAGTGTAAAATGTCAGAGAGAGATAGAAGCAAAAGGAGGAGAAAAAAAAATCTGTATTATTCTATGGGAGATTGTCTTGGAAAGGTCTTTTCCCCTCCCACCTCAGTGGAGGTATCTGAGCTATAGCAAAGACCTTAGGAAGTTCAGAAGTTTCTCTTTTTCAGCCTGCACTCCAGAAGAGTTTTGTTTAAGATTACTATATATACATATGTAAGTCATACTACATTCTGATGAGTTAAATGCCTCAGCATTTATATTGAGACACCAATGATACTCAGGCTGCTTTTTAAGCAATGCCATCTATCCTCACAGGCTCAACTTTAAAGTGTGACACATGCCGTAGATTTTGCTTACTGCTTTCTGTATAAACATATATGTATGCACATCTCCACAACATGTATCCAGAAGAACAGATACTGTGGTCATTTGGAGCACTACCTCCATCACAATAAAGTGCATCCCATGCAAACTGGTGGGAGAATCAGGAAAACTGCTCCCTCTCCCAAGTGCCACCAAAGCTACAAAGCCGGCAGGTCCAGCAGCAAAGCAGCACTCCGGAGGCCTCCCAGCCGAGCGATCCCGCGGAGCACCCCAGCTACAGGGTGAAACTGCCCACACACTCAAGCCATTTATTTTTGTGTGCGGCTTCAGGTGACAAAATTACAGGCTGGTATGTGATTTAAAATACACCTGCCTACACCTGCAGGCTGGGAAGCCTATGCACCCCTTCTTTTCGTGCCGGTCGGTGCCGGATGGGCATCCATCCCACCAGGTCCTGCATGCGCTGGCATGTGCCCAGAGCCGCAAGCAGGTCAGCGAGAGCACCGCTCTGCCTGCACTTTCACATATAAAAATCAGCTATTCCTAATGTGAAAGCTACAAAGCACTGCAAAAAATCTATGCATGGAACTTCAAAGCATGATAAGAAACAGCTAAATAGCCCTGGTGGGAAAGGTGTAGTTAATAGGAACTTACAAAATGAACTAAAACAAACGTGAAAAACCTGAAAACAGAGAGAACCCAGACCCGATTCATCTGAAATATGAGATGCATATGAAATGAATTAAAGGATTGGAGAGGGAGCAACAGAACCTAAGTGTTTTCCAAGTTCAACACTATTCCTTTATTGCTGTTGACAGCCACCTCTTCCTATTGCAGCAATCACTCAGCACTGGATTTAGCATCTATAAAGGCTGTCATGCGTTTTTAAAGCCTCCTTCCACCCGCTGGGTAGGCCAGCGCTGTGAGGAGACGGCCAAAATTTTATGACTCAGGTTCAGAGCTGCAAATTGTTAGAAAAAGGGCACCCTCAGACCAGGCTTGTAGTTCTTCATCTATTTTGTGGCAGAACTCCAAGTTATTGGGGTGCTGTACGTTCACATGTTCTGGTTGCCACAGCAGAAGGAAAACATTTTCTGTCTCCAGGTAACAGGAAACAGTAATTCTTAAAATATAATTTTTGTTTTACATTTCAGTTAATTTTAAAAATTCTTGGCTACGATGGGACAAGTTACTTTCCAAAACAGTTGCATTTTTGTAAACTTCATCTTTATTAGAATCTTTTCTTGAAATTGTTTCAATATTTAAGGGAACACGTTTCTTTTGCTTAGTTTTGCAGAGGTATGCTGTGATCAGATGTCCTGTGTATGCAGTGATCAGTCCTGTGATCATATTTTGGCTTATTTTGCTGATCATCTACATGCTTTCTTTCAAGGTAGAGCTGGAATGACAGACAAACCGCGACTTGTTATGATGATAGTTTGAAAACTTTTAAACAGTGCCTATTAGAAGCCCATTTTCTACAACAAAACTAGTTTTTCATCATGACTTTTTCTGCATCTTGGAAGTGTGAAAAAGATTCAAAATAAATCTGATTAAAAAGGGTCTTCTAGCTCTAAAACTAAAGGTCTAGAAGTTTCACAGAGAAGACTCACCAAACATTTCACATTTCCTTGAGAGCTCTTGATATTTCAGAGATCTTACACAAACATATTCAGGGTAACTTTCTTTCCTAGAGCATTGTAAAACAAGATTTAAGCTCTGAAATTAAGCAATATTATCTGACAAGCAGAGTCAACTGCATGACAACTAGAGACTTAAGTATTATGCAGCTACCAAATCAGTTTTTAATCACTGCAAAAAAAAAGAAATATTCTTTAGTGCCAAGAGAACAACATAGTATTATTACTGGTCTGTACATTTCCATTCAATAGCCACAGGCAAGAAAACTGCATGTTCATTAGTCTTCATAAACTGAATAGGGAATACTAGGGATTTGGACTAATTCTGTTTTAGTCAGTGGAAAGGGTAAATGTTATTTTCAACTAAAATGGAGCAGAAAATCACACAGAGAACCAATTATGCCTTTTCTCTAATGTTTTTCCAAAGAAAGCCAGCAGTTAGGTGCAAACTGACTTAGCAATTTAGTTCTTCATTTGCTCCAAGCACAAGGAATTACAGGCAAACTGGAAATTCCAATCCCCAGGCAACTTTGCATTCGAGATACCATTTCCAGGAGCAAGGATACAATTTGCACATCAGTTTTTCAAAACCTTTGCTCTGGGTGAACTGAACTGGACTTCTTCAAGCAGGTGATCAAGATGGGAACAAAGACTGCCAATTTCCCACGTGCCCAGGAAACACTACCAAGCCTAAGTTACTCAATATCACTGGTTTTTAAGGCTTGCAAAAAAAAAATAGTAAGTAAAAAAGTAAAAAAGCATTGTCCAGACAGAGCAACTGGCAGCTGGACAGTCCTTAATGCCTTGGAAGACAACAACACAGGGGTCTCAGCAGACAGCAATCCGATGAGCAGAGTGACAAAACGGCTGACCAAGATCAAGAGTCAGTGCTATGACACATCCCAGCAGATTGTCTCAAGTACAACAAATCACTGGGCCCTGCTGTTTGTTTGTATGTATTTTTTTTTTAATTTGGGTGGTGGCAGTGGTGATGTTTTAAGAAAAACTCCAAAGGTGAGTTTTACCAACACCAATGCTCGAAGTATGAAGTTGGTTTATATACACCAGCATATTTTAAAAAGAAAATTGCTTGCACCAAACTAATAGATTACGCTATTGTTTTTCCAAGATCTATAGCTCACCTCATCTCTTTGACCACACAGTTTCTCACTTGTCTTTCAGTTAGAGAAGAGCAGAACTTGCACAGGAGGCTCTGAGAAGCAGCTGAATTATTGATCATACAGATGCCCCCTCTAACCAGTAGCCCATAAAAAACAGGCAAGAAGCACTGGCGGTTTCCAGTTACCACTTAATAAACTATATTTTACTTTGGATCCTTCTCTTGGGTGCTTCAGTATTTCAAGAAGCATACAACTATGGCACAGATCACCATCACAGAAAATACATGTGAAGGAACAAGCAATTAACCATTACAACTATTTCCCTTTTATTCAGTTCCTGCATTTAAAAAACAGCAGATTTAATGCATGTTTCATGAAAAGACTAGAGAAGGACAATAAAAGATAATTATCTCCATGAACATCAACCCTGACCTCCCCAACAGTACAACGGATATTAGCTTACACATGCACAAAATAAAGAGTACAATACTTAATGAGTAATTTCCGCAAATAATACCAATAAAATATGATTATTGCTGCATCTTACAATTTATTATCTCTTGGATTTGCCAAGACTTAATCTGACTATTATAATTCAATCAAAGATTTAATAGAATATTTAATTTGCTTTACCAAGTAATTGCATCTTTCCAAATGCAAAAATCTGGCTGAAATTCCTTGCAGTACAGCCATTACATATTGCAAGCAGATAACTCAGGGTACAGACACCTAATTGATCTGATAGTTTTTCACTCTTGTTTACCTTTATTCTTTCCACTGCTGCTCCAGCCAACCATTAGACCAATAAACCTTGAATAAGAACATCAGGTAAGGTATTTAAAATCATTTGGAAAATGATATGGAAGATTTGGAAACAAATCTTGTATGTATGTACAAATCTTGTATGTATGTACAAACATTTTGTATGTATGAAGCAGCTACAGTTGCTTGCTGAAACAAAATGATTTATGACAAGTAGCTTGTTTTGATTCTTTATTGTATTCAGAAAATCTAGTATAATTGACAAATTGAGCTGCTGCAGCAAGAACTGTGCAAGGACAGAGCTTTTTCTACCAAAAGCTACCTCATTTTTGATTACGTATGTTACACACACAAATAATTTTCCGATAGCTGCTTCAAGGCTTTCCATACTTATAGTTGATACCATGCTTCCAGTTACTGCGGCCCCACAAGCCTGCATTAAAGAGCACACAGTAAACTGCATGCCCTGGCTAAGAGGGCTTCAGAAAACAGGTTTAGCAGATGAAGAACAGCTCTTGTACTCCCCATATCTTCTCCACCCCTTACCAAAGGAAAATTTTGAACATATCAAAATAATTTATTCTCACTCAGCACTCGATAAGGAAGCCACCTACTATCATCTTCCAACAAACAGAGAAGAGAGGTCAGCTACGTATATATTTTACTATACAAATAAGGCAAAATTTGCATGTAAAAACTGTAAGTTAGCTCTAGGCCAGGGCTACAGCACAAAAAAAGCCACTTGTGGTTGGCAGCTGTCAGCCCTAAGTCCTCAAGTTTTAAAAGCCAGTAGGGGACCAAAAAAGCTGACCAGCTTTGATAAAAAACAAATCCAAGTGAAAAAGACTAAAAGCAGAAAATGAAACACTGATGTTTTATCTAATTGGAGATATTACAAACAAACCAATGAATCAAAGATTTTTATTTCCTGCATCAAAGCATGTAAACAAATTAGTTCACAGTTATTCTTGCAGGGGACACTTACGGTTTCAGAATCTTTTATTTAAGAATAAAATTCTCAGCTGGGGAAGAGAAACTGGGTATTTTGTGCTAAGCAACAGTAAGTCAAACACAAAACAAGTGTTCAGTATAGTATTTTGAACATTCAGTATTAAGAAGCAAACCAAAAATGACTCCCTGGGAACAGTAAAATCATCTCAAGTTATTCATACACATTGTGACAGATCCTGAATGCATTATTAAAGAAAATGTTGAATTTCCAAGCTCCTAAAACCCTTCCTATATTCACCATCTCCAAGATAAGCTTCTTGCTTACAGAACAGTAACACAAAGCTCCCTTCTATGTGCTGACATATTAATGGGATTTTTAATGACTCTTTTACCATCAAGATGCATTTTTCTCATTGGGTTAACATCACAGAAGGGACAGGGAAGAGAAGCACAAACCAGTTCAAACAGCCTGTTCAACAAACAATTAAAATCACCAACCATCACTAGGGTAACAACAGTGTGACAGAGAACTAGCCTAATTTTCTAAGGAGTACAATTATAAAAACAAAAAGGGGAATGCGAGTAACCTGAAAGCAGATTTTCAGAGGCACAAATGGCAGGCACCCAACTTGGGTAAGATTTCAGCAGATTTGTGCCTGTGACACTCCTTTAGAAATTCTCCCTCAGTTTTAAAACAGAGTAAGTTAACCCAAATAATCCCTCCTTTTCTGCTTCTAATACATGCAACAAAATCAGGGGCAATAGCAGCATTTCATTCTGGATGGGTAACATTACTGTATACCTTTGTACAGAATGCGCAAAGATATTTTATTATTTCAAATCATCTTTTACACTATGAGAGTCACCACCTGTATAACTGTAACTAACTAACTGCGGCAATCGGCGCGATCTTTCACATTACTAGACTGTTCCCTGTTCTTAGGAGCTGGTTACATGCTACATAGTACTTCAGCAGGCCCCATCTTAAATTCCCAACAAGAAACTCACAAAAGGCAGCGAGGAGCCACCTGGAATAAATGGCAAAATCACATTGCGGATTTTATCTAATTCTGAAATTGTTAAAGGACTGAAAAGAAAACCTAGAAACTTATCTTCATTTCTCTACCCAGTAAGTCATCCTGGCTAAACAGTACTTACCTAAGAGCTGGAGAACACTGCCCACAGACAAATTTATGTCACTATTTTTATAATAAAGACAAACTGTTACTATCGATTGCATATAACTCTGCCAAAGCTTTGAGTCTGTGTAATTGCTTCATTTTTTAAATATATTCCCACGACAAATATCAAAGAAAAAAGTTATAAACAACCTAAAAATGTTCTAGCCATTTAATTGGAAAATTCCACACTTTGGAGAACTTGAAATTTTGCAGGGCTGCCTTTCTATCAGGGATACACAGTACTTTGAAGCATACTTTGGCAAATATTACATGTTTATAATAACTTAAAAGCCACATAAATTGTCATTTTTGAGTGGGCTATGCTTACAAGCTGGCTGCTTTCCAAGGTAAGCATAGTAGAAACAACAGGCCGTTACCTGGCAGACTTGGAAGCAAAGGAGGAAAAATGCAGCGTGTCTACAGAGAACGCACCAACATTGCATCCCCACTAGAAGCAGCGGAAACATTTGATCCACTACTGGACATGAAATCCTGCCCTCCGTCTCCTACGCTAGGGTGAAGATGGAACATCCCCACATGAAAAGGCCAGAAAGGAGGTACTGACAAGATGCTGCCACACTGCTGCTACCTATCAATAATTTTGCCTCAACTCCTGGCAATGCGAAGTGACCTGTTGTGCTTTTCAGAGGCTGCTTGGAGAATGCATTTCAAATTCAGCTCGCACAGCTCACCCACAGGATTAGTTAACAGCATATCTAGCTATTTTTAAGATACCTACACTGCAAACCAGTGTTACAAACCACAGCTTCGACTCAGTCGTCAGCTCTGTAATTCTTCCCTTCCACTGGCCACGCACAGAGGGAAGCCCCTCTGCTGACACGGCTCCAAAAGGGAGTCCTCGGGACTTCGGGTCGGCACAGGTCTTCAAACCCACTTCTAACAGAGGGCTGCTGCTGTTCCCAGCGTTGACAGCAGCCTGGCCCCCTCGCACGGTGCAGCGCCCGGACGCTGCCTTGGCCCATGCTGGCGCAGAGCTCGGGCAGCGCTAGGCACTCGTGCTGATACGGCGCCCATCTCAGCAGGGATCCCAGGTGGGTGCAGCAGCAGCCTCACAGCACACACCTCAAATCCGCTCCCAGGGCTCCCAGGTCCGATTCTACAACACACGTGCTTTTCTGCACACTTTAAACATTCCCGAAGCCAGCAAATGCTTCACCGGTGTTATATAATTAAGCGACTCATGTTCCGTGTTCCTTGTTACAGCTGAAAGGCTTTGGTCCCTCAGACATATCAAAGGATGTGAACTACCATTTGATACCTGTTTGTAAAATTTTTTGCATTTAGATGCAAACTGCTCAGTGGCATTGTCGAATGAATAAAGAGTTGTTTTGCATGCACATTTAGCAACGTCATTTTATCCCATAACAAGCTACCAGGATAAGAAGCTGTGGAAAGTAATTGAATGCTGAAGAGACAGGGAAAGTTATCTGCCAGTTCTTACACAATCCTTCACAAAGCCTCCAAAACACAAATGGAAAAAAGCAACATCTAAGACTAAGACTTTTAGCTTTACATTATGTAAAATAATAGCTCATTTGGAACAGAAGCTCAGTTTTTAATTAACTTTGCCAGCACTGAAAGGAGCTCATAAAAAAATTAAAAGTGTGTTAATAGGAATTATATTTCCCATCAGAAAAAACAAGACAATGTAACTATGAAAATCCATACTTAATCAGCTGCAAAAACATCAAGAAGTCACAAATCCATTTGACAGAAACACTGTGGCAGATATACATGCTAAGCAATCCAAGAATAAAGAATTCATGAAATTATGACAGAACAATAAATCAGGGAAATAGCCCACTATTGGGGGACTACTAGATTTTCCACATGGACACATTATTCTAGCTTAACAAGAGCTATCAAGAAAGAGAGGACAGCAAGAAAGCTGCACAAGAGCCTCAGATAAAAAACTACCAACATGTGTTCAGGATACAGTGATAGAGCAACTGACACCTCCCAGTCTCCCATTCAGTAGCAGTTATTCCTGCTAAGGTTGGGAGCTCATAAGCAAAGAGCATAACCATGTATAAGTGGCCCAAAGGCTGCAAAGTTGTATGGAGAAGGGTCAAAAGGATAGAACAGCTTTTAAAAGGCAACAATCCACGCATCAAAATACTGGCTGGATAGTTGAGGGAACTATGCCAATCATATCTTAAAGAATCATATCTTCTGGGGGGCCAGAAGATACAAAATACCCAGGGCTACACCACAATCTTCATGTGGAACACTAGCCTAAGTCTACCTTGTCACGTCTCTCTCCTTAGAAAAAGGGAAGAAACAGAAGAAATGCAATGACTTAATCTTTTCACTAGATAAATCATATCCAAAAAAGGAAGATATTTGTGGAGATCAGGCAGTGCAGATCATGCTACCAGAAATATCTAAATCAGAAATCTCTTTTCATAGCAGTTTCTCTAGCCACGGAACATGTTTAGCATCAGCTGTATTTAGCATTTTCTTTTGAGCTAGACATGAGCTGGACTGACTTGGAGCTAATGACCCAAAAATTCATTATGATGGCTTACTTTTTTCTGCAGGACTTTCACTTACAGGAAGATCTATCATCTCTCAGTTACTTCCAAGTGGGAACATATCCTGGCGCCATGTTTCTCCTCTTCACTAAATGTTCTAACCTTTCTTTGGAAAGATCATATAAAAAAAGTGGAATTTCTGGAAAGGATCTGCTATTTTTGATTACCATACTAATATCACAGAAAGAGAAGCTAGAAGAGTTTACATTCAAGTTGTATAATAAGCTCATTAATAACTGAAGAAACCTGAGCAGCTGGTAAACGATACACATGAGAGAGCCTGTGCATCTTTCCTGTTGAGTTTGCAGAGGAATTTACAAATGCAATCACAATTGTTTTTAACAGCTGTTGAAATGCTTTTAAAGAGCTCATTGCAATGGGCACAGAGATTATATTTTTTATCGGGGAAATTAAGAATTACTGACTTGTCAAAAACAGACTTTGATGATGTTTTCTGCTTCCCCTTCTTCCTCCCTGTTCCTTCCCCTGCATATGCTGCTGAAACTCTCAATACTCACAAATGACCAGGTATCTTTATATAATGAGACAATTTCCACCCAAACAATATGACCCAAGACAGATGATGCAGAGACTGGTCCTCCTCTGGTTATACAGAAAGGCCTGTTGAGGGTAAGAAAAAAGTCACAAGCACAGTCAAACAGTGAGCCCAGAAACCGCAGCATTAAAAAAAATAACAGAATCAAGCAAGAAACATTCTTATGTTAAAAGATATTTTTTCCTGTGAGCATGGAACAGATAGCTAAGCTAGAAGTCGGCTTAGAACAGATAGCTAAGCTGAGAAGATCAGTACTGAAAATTTCTTTGCTATCACTACAGCCCATCCTCTTTGGTAGTCAGGAGTATTCATGCAACACAAGAATAAGAGACCTGGTAATACACAGCATCATTAGGAAACTATTAAAGATTCTCATTAATGTCAACATAAGCAAATACTAGCAAGTGTGAAAACTATTATGAGAAACTGTAGTTAGAACATTTACAAACAAGGCACAGTGAAATTGTTCCAACTTTCTGCTAAAATGTCATGAAGTAATTAAGTGGCACATGGGCTGACTTGTTCTCTTTCCCGGAAGCATAAAACCAAAAAGCTCCCCAGAATGCTGTTTCTCAATCTCCTGGGCACAAGGAAGAGGATGTGAATGTGCGCATGGCTGCACCTGGGACTAGCTGAGGAAATAACGGTCCCAGTAAAACTCACCTCATATTGCGCCCGGTTGGGAACCTATTTCTCCACAATGGCACTACAATGAGAGCTTCTCTCTTCCTCATTTAAACCACCGTTTTCTTCACTCTTCCTGTTGAGCACCAAGCAAGGCAAGGACCTCGCCCTGCTGTGTTCCACCTTCTCCTCTCAACAGGTCTATTCTGAGCAATGAATATGTGACAGTTTTCACCTCTTCCCACCATTGTCACCGAGTAACAGCCCGAGAAGGAAGACAGAAGGAAACAACAGACACAGCAGCAGCACTAAAGGCATATGCTGTGTCTTAGTGAAAAGTGAGCGCAATTGCAAAGCAGTGGATCACAGCTAAGAAGGCAAAACAACAGCCTTCTAACAAGGGCAGTTTGAAGATGACTGCAACCCTGAAGATGTAGTGACTCAGATATACATGAGCACAGGTTTTCCTTGAACCATCTTTCCCCAAAACCCTTGCCCAACACATTGAAGGAAGGGTAAAACTGGCTGGAAAAAGTTTAAGTGCTGCAAGGAGAAAATTTGAAAAAATAAAAATAAAAAAGTCAGGAAATGTGAATTGGGTTTTATGCCATAGAGGATGGACAAAGGGGTAGAGGAACTAAAATAAGCAACGTCTTTATTACTTTCTGTTCTGGATGGTAAGCTAATAATGTAAGCTAAAAAGTAAGTTATCTTCACAGTTCTCTCATATAACCATTTAAATGCTTTCAAAGAGTTCACTGAAATAACTCTGCCATATCAAGTCTCTTCAGAAGCAGCTGACCGGCCAAGGAGCACGGAGGGCAGCCCCGAGTTAGTCCCAGCATGTGCTGATTTCTCGACATTGCCACTAGGAAAAGAATGGGGCGGGGGGGTAAAGCTGCACTTAGCACTTTGAAGGGACTATTAATAGCCGATAAGGATGGGAACCCAAAAGAGCAAGGTTTCATTAAAGAACAAGCTATTTTGTGAGTAAGTTTCTGCTAGTGTCAGATGAACCCTCCCACCAAATTTCTTGCAAAAGGCAAGCATAAGTTTTGCATCTCTATTGCCATATTTGCATAGTCTTTGCTCTTGAAATCATTTTAAAAGCTCTCCTTCCTGTAAGTCATATCTGAGATTTTATTACTATTATTGTTTTTTAAACTTTGCTCCATGGAACTATCAGCAATTGCGCTTAGCAGTACGGGTAAGATGTTCATATAAAAAGCGCTCACTGAAAAGGCAGTGATGACAAGGTTGGTTAAATATGCATTTTCTCACCTTAAAGGTATCTCACTGGAGCAGTCTGCACTCAAGAGGAAAAAGTAATGCACTCTTGGCAGTACATGGAAGCTGCCTTTATTGTGAGGAAACATTAAACCAGAAGCAGCTTCCAGATCAAGACATGCTTATGTAAAAGAGCACAGTTCTTCTGGCAGTGTTTTAGCTTAAAGAGAGACAAAAATCAAAAGAACTGAAACAATTTTTAAAATTACCTTCTAAGTCAGTTTTCATCTTTTCTGTATGACTGAAAATAGCATTACTAGGTTTGCATTTCTGGAGGAGGGTTTGAGTCTCCAAGTCAGATTTTTTTTTTATTGTCTTTTGCTTTATATTAGGGAAGTAGTAAATGCTTTTCCAAATCCTGGATCGAAACTACCTTTTGCTGTTTCAAATTTGCCAATTTGGGGCATTAAGAGCAAACATCTAAAGTTGGGTCATTGGACTTATTTCCCTTCATTCCCCATTCTAACTCTGTCCATTCGTTAGGCCCTAAAAACACCTTCACTTTTTCTACCTGCAAAGCAGAAAACACATATGCTGCTAGTATTCATGAAGCCCTGATCTACAGGGCTTTGACATTGTAGGATTTCTGAGAAATCACAATAGGAAAGCTTAAAGAGACCTTTAACCTCAGGGATTCCCCACTCTCCTCTTTTATGACATGGGAGCATTTAAAATGCACAAATACCATGCGGGCAATAGTTGACTGGTTTCCCTTCTGATAAAAGGGAAGGAAGGAATGGGCTACTGAGGCCAGGATGCCCTAGAAGGGCTTCCTGTTATTGAATAACAGGGTTCCTACAAGAATGTGCACTACTTCTGCACACCCACACAGCGTAGAGCTTTGAATAGTTTCAGAAAACAAGGTTTAGCCCTTTCAAGTTGCTGAGATCAATTCAAGACCCAAATTATCAGAATCACTGACATTTACAGACGAAAAGGGTTTAGAAAAAATGACATAATTGACAAAGCTTTTGTTTACATGTAAGAAGTGACTAAACACACTTAAGAGTCAAAATAAACTTCTGCAACTAAGTTAACAACAAAGTGCCTTTGCAAAACAGCTCCCTCTTCAGTTTTCATCCAGTTTATTCCTGCAGACTTATTCATATTTGCAAAATAATTTTCTTCTCAACTCTACCAGCAAACTTTTGAAAATAATGTGTGCAAAATCTTCCAGAAAGTTGCCCAGACCTGTTTGAAAATACCAAAATCTGCATCTTTAACACTTACTCATAATTGCTTTCAATATTAAATCATTCTCTTTATTAAAAATTAGGGACAAAATTGTTACTTGCAGCCACAAGCCTTCTCTCTATTAACTAACTCCCCTACTTTTATCCAGGAATTTTGTTCCCATAAAGATATTTTACACTGAGACACCCCAGTCTTCATTTAGATAAACCAGGCAAATACAACATTGTATCACGGACAGTCAGGTTCAAACACATTACAAACACTATTAAATTTGAGCAACCAACTCAAACAGGGCTCCCCTTAAAACTTACTTTCCATATAATCATATGCAATAAAATATGGCCCTAGGCTCTCTACAACTGTCAACCAGGCACACACACAGAGCAAACATTACCTTGACCATTAGAAACTCCCTTTAGCCAATTCTATTTTCTAAAGTAACACTAAGTTTGAGAAATTAACCTGAAGATTAAAAAATTTATTCCCCAAATTATCTTCCTTTTGTCATGACAACTATATTCACAAATTTACTTTTTCCCCAATTTAGAAACAACAGCATTTGTCTCCAGTCAAATTATTTGCAATTCTAAAGAGTAAACAGTGACCAAGCTGGGAAATTTAGTCTAGGGAATTTCCAAGTATACATCTAATTTAAATTATAAGTTATAATTATTTGTACATTCACAGACATAAACATGAAAATAGGATCATGGAAAAAAAAAATAAAACAGAGCAGTAAGGTATCGGTCAAGACTCCTATCTAACTGAGTGAGCGGCCAAACAACATATATTCAGAACATTTAAATATGCTTACCTATTCCTAGATGGAAAACACAATTTAAAAGGGAGAAGTCAACCAACATTGCCACAGTCTAGGAAACTGCCACTTCCTCTCAGTAGCTGTAAGTGATGTAGTAGCTGTAAGTTAACATAGCAAACAATTCTCTAGCTTTAGTAGTTTCTTTTTTATATTAAGTTTCACCATTGTTTGTTCTTAAGGCAATTTCTTTTTCAAATATCCCAAACTAGTTTCAGATCTAGTAACGTACCCAACCAGAAGCAGCACATTTGTGCTATTAGTCATGAGGAGATTGCCTGTGTCAGTATAATTTTTCTACGAGCTTACTGCGACTTCTACAGCAAAGAAATTTAACCATGAGATTTTCAACATTTTCAACATGAGATTTTCAACAGGACAGTACGTTTCTACTTAGAAGTGACATATTTCATTCAAGACTTTCCATTCGGTTGCTTATAATTTGAGAAAGGAAACAGAAAAAAAAAGGTGTGGGCTCATGTAAATCACAGGTGCTGTCCATGTACATATGGAGATCAGAGCCGAAGTAATGTCGTGGGGAACTTGACTTCTAGGACTTCAACTTGTTATTTCTTTTTAATATATCAATGTATCACTGTTCTTTTAGGCTGGCTCATATGTATGATTACACATTCATACCACCTGATGATACAGAAGTCACTGTTCTTCAGTGTCCAACAAATGATTCGCTTAATTTAAAGCATTTCATTAGGGATTAGGGAGATCTCATGCTTTTTCAAAAGACTCAGCTCTTGTAACTAACTTGGCTTATGTGGGCCAAGGGCAGGAGGGACAGGGAGAGAAGGGGATAACAGGTCTGAATTTACTGCAACAAACACTCATATGGCTCCATGATCAAAAACACACAGACCTTAAAGGAACAGGATATTCTGGGAAACACTGCTGAAATCTTTAAGAGCCTACTATGCTTTACATGTTAGGAATAGTTATTCTAAACTTTAATTGCCCTTGAATAACATTTTTTGTGAATATTTCTAAAAATCAAGCAAGTTCTCCATGTGTTGTCTTACAGGGACTACGACAATTCTGAGGCTTTGGATTTTTTTTTCCTGTCTAGGAAGAGTTAGATTGTAGAGCTTTATGCATGTCCAAGAGTTTGGTCAGAACAGATGTGCTCAGAGTAAATAATGCGTTTATGGATATCACAGACTTTTTTTTAGGAGTAGAAATGCCTAGGTGTAGTAAAGGACTGGGGCATTCCACCAGCCTTTCCTATCTCTTAGACTGGGCAATACTTCTCTTTCTCCACTAAAAAGTAGTATAATTTTCAATCCAGAAAACAGTTGTTCACACAAAAAGACACCAGGTGACTTCATGAAGTGTATTCTACAGAAGTCCACAAAAAGAATAAAATTCAGCTAAAATAAAACATTCCTCCCCCAACACCTCCTTCCTAAAACAACACCTCTCCATGGAAGTGCAGTTTTCAATGGAAGCGAATTACTTCCAGTCTTTTCCCACAGGCCAAAAAACAAAAGTCAGAGAAAAGGGGCATCTGACCCTATAGAGAAGAGAAAGCCATATCTAATCACTGAGGAAGCAGACAAAATCAAAACTAAAGATTCACCTTTGCAAAACCCAAGTCATTCTGGGCAGGAAAAAGCTACCTACTTGTCTAAAAACAGCCTCAAGTATGGAGTTGAAAAGGAATCAAGAAGGAAATGAGTCAGTGGGAAATTTTCAGGGAAATTTCACATGAAAAGAAAACCCATGAGCAATTTCATAAAATTTTCCATGTTCAGTCCCCCACCTTTTTTTTTCCCCCTTCTCAAAGGCTTGACTGAAAAAGAGAGGCTTCAAAGTACTTTTATTTACTCTGTTATTACAGAGAATGAAACAGGGAATAGACCACCTCTAACATCCTGAAGATTTTTCTGTTACTACTTTTTATTCTGTAGCTGCAGATAACATCCAGATTGCTGTTCTTAAGGCTTGTTTCCTGTCAATAAAGTCCTAGTTTCTGATCCTGCTTCTCATCCCTGACTTCTGGCCCTTTAGTTGTATTAATTCCTTCTGCCAGCACAGTTTTGGTTCCAGCTCTCACCTCTAGTCTGCACAACCCTGACCTTTGGAGACCATCAGCTGCTGTACCCTCAAACCCTAGTTCCCAGTTCTGATCATGTTACTTCAGTTCGAGACATAAGCAGGGTCACAGGACCTCAAGCCTAGCATCCCATTCTCTGGAGTCTGTATCCCTCGGTCTTCCAGTTTCTCATCACAGCTCTCCCTCCTGTCTGTCCTAAGCTATAGGATCCAACCACTCAAGTCCCAGTTAAAAATCCTCACAATCAAGTAAAAGAGGAGCTACAACACCTATTCCATCAATCTCCTAGAAATAAGTGCAATAGCTGAGCATAACCAAGAACCAAGCATATAGTCAAGATGAAGAATAGTAAAACCTTAGTAGTCAGATAAAGAGTATAACCTTCACATGTATTGTTCCCTAGCATTTCTGTTAATCTGTTCAGGCATTAAAAGGCTGAAAGAAGGTCTACTTTAATTGGAGGATTTTGGGGGAAAGGTTCGTTATTTTTAAGGGACAAGGGAGAAGAGGAACATTTATATAAAACCTAGCAAGAAGTAGCAACAATCACTTTTCCTTTGCTATTTTACCCCCCACTGCTGGTATTTTTGGATTTTCATTCTGGAAAAAGTAGAAAGATGAGGAATTGCCTGAAGGAGTATTTGCTGGGCTGCCTGCCCTCAAAAAACTGGAAAGCTGCCCAGGCTGCTGGGAAAAAAAAAAAAAAAAAGACAGATCTGCAAACTCAGATCTGAGGTATGTTTAACAGAATAACTGTTTATGGAGAGTGATTATTTATGGTGTCTTGATCTGAGAGACCTGTTGTCTTATATGGTGCTGAAGGAAGAAATAATCTGTGGAAGGAACACAGAAACTGCTAAAACTGAATCAGAGTCCACCCAGTTATCTCATCTGACAACAGCTTGAACCATACACTTCATGACAAGGTGTTGGAAAGTCTGTAGTAGGCAGTGATGGCAAGTTTACTCTTACTCTGTTAGTCAACATTTATTTTAAGCCATAAAATACACAGGCTTATATTCTTCTCAAAATTCCTCATTCATTATAAGGTTGATCTCATTCTCCATATATGATCCCTTTATTCTACCAGCATCCTTTAAGGTCTTCTTCACTGTTGCTGAGTATCCAAATCCATAAAGGAAAAGGACTGATTCAGCCAGACAGCTTGCCCACTAAAGTAACTAGGATACAAATCTCACCCTCAGCTCCACTTAATTCTTAGGATACAGTCAGTCAAAAATGATGTGAAGACAATTGAAAGCCTGTAACTTTCCTATAGCAAATGACCAGTTATTCTCACCACTACTCTCCATCTCTTCCTCAAATCTTTCAAAAGTCTCAAGTGTCTGTAACTTCTAAGGAAAGGGTTTCATTTTCTGGAGTGTACTTCTATAGGTGTTTATTAGGAGGGCACAGTACCTCAGATATTGTAAAGCAATTTAAAGGCTGCAGGCAACAAAAGTATTAGAGGAAAGTAGTAATGAGAAAATTAGATCTTACTTCTGGGATTGATATACAACACAGGCTCTTGAGAATCTCTCTCCGAGCCAGGAAGATCTTGTTGAGCTATCCAGCATTCCAAGGTGTCAACTACTAGGATTTAATTTAGCCTTTAGTGATTGGAAGAATTTCCCATCCTGCTGCAACAACAGCAGGATAGGAACGGGGGAAAGGAAGGACAGAGCATATTAACAGGCATTGCTGATATGTTAAAAAACAGCTGGAAGCTGTTAAATCGTAAATCTTAAATCATAGAACCAGCCTGAATAGTCATGCAAAAATATCAACTCTGCAATGACTACCTATCAAAATATTATTTGCAATCTTATATAGTCTATACTGCTAACACCACATGGTGGGCAAGGAAAGGGAAACAAAGGAAGACAACTGGAAAGGGCTGCTGTAACAGTAAAGCATGTATTCCTGTTGCCTGCATAATTTAAAGCATTTACGCGCCCTTCTTCATCACCATCTCAAACAGGAAAATGTCCCAGTACAAACCCTTGAGAGCGCAGAGCAGAGAGGTCTCTTCTCTTCCTACAGATATGAAAAGATGACTGAAGCACAAGCATCAATCACTATTTTTATACAGTAACAATGCATATATAATGCATATATTACAATTCAATTGCATTAAGTCAGAGTAAATACATCTATATTTAAGTAGAAAAAGCAGCTAATAATTTCAAAAATAAAGCCAGAAAGATACCTATGATATCTTAATAATATTAATTACACTTATCTTTCAAGTGTTTTTTTTTGTAGGTGCTTATCTTTACTGCTACTTTGTTTTTTTGACTCATTTGCTGGTTCTTCTTTTGCTTACCAAGATGGTATGTGTGTCTGCTTACAGAATTGCATTTCTAGAATGTTATAGAAGAAAGGGCTTTATCTCTACTCTAGTACAGTGACCAAGCAGATACAGAACACAGATGCTGCTGTACCTGAAGAAAATCAAATGACAATGATGACAATGAAATATATGGAAGCAAATAGGCAAATAAAACCTTTTATAATGAAAGGAAGTAATACTAAAAATCTTCTAAAAATGTCAACTAGGGGAGCTCAATAAAGGTCAAAACACTTTGAAAACAAAAAGCTAATCAAAGATTTTCTGTATTTACATTCCTTGGTTCCATAATTCAGTGCAATGTACTCTAAGTTACTTTAAAGTTAGGAGGCGACCTTTATGGCAAATAGTCACTATTCATTACTCAAGAAGTCACAGGTTTTGCTTGAAGAAGCCAAACCTCCTGATGTGTAAATTGTCCACATCTGCACCACACAGGATACACAGGCTAACATCACGATGTTGGCCATCTTTCCAAGATAGTATGTCTACTTACAGAAGCACAGTAAATCCCCACTTAAACGGTGCAACTCTGCGAACGTGATTATTTTTTCATTCTTGAATAAATCAAAATAAGCAACAGGTGGGGAATGACCCTAGAAGTCCATATATTTTAAACAGCTTTTAATGTTACTGTTCCCACCATTAGTAGACAAAAACAGGTGGGGTAAAATACTTTCGTGCCAATGAAAATGTTTCATTTGACAATAAAAGTGTGTCAAGGAGGCCAGTTGTACAAGCACATTTTGAAGTTACTGAATTTAGAGGCATTATAAAATTCTGAAAATATACAAGTATTTTAAATACACAAACATTTCATCATAAAACTGCACAACAGACTTCCTTCAACTAGGAAAAGAGTCACTTTTTGATCTTTTCTTTTTTAAACTGTCAATATCAAAACAGAAGCAAAAAGCAAAATGAAAGAAGGACCTTTGGATAGTATGTATGCACCTAAATCTTCATTTTTAGTGATTTAACAACCACATTTTCCTGTGTTTAAACTGCTGAAACCCTTCTTACAACGCAAGACCATTGCCCAAACATGAGGAGAAATGTAGCTTATGGGGAAAATGCATACATAGCAAGTGTTGCTCCTTCCTTCCTCCCTCAGGAAAGAAAATAATTTTCCTATTGTGGTTCAGTTACAAGTTAGGTTTAAATTGCTGTAACATCAGCAGGTTTAAAAATACCAATTCAGTTTTTAAATTACACCTTCCCTAAGAATTAAGAGATATACTTCAGAAAGAATTAATTTATTTTAAGGTAAATTTATTTTAAGGTAGGTAGCTAACTTTTCCATAGTTGATGAAAGCCTTGAAGGAATAAATAAGGCATCTTGTATTTTAAGAAGAATCATCACCAAACCTTGCATCACATTTGCACAAGTAGCACATCAGCATGAGGAATTTCAGTTCTTCACCACAATGGTATTACTCAAACCAGAGTAGTTCAGTTCATCTCTGAGGAAACTCTAAATTATGCCACAGTTTTCAAAAATACCTCCCTGCTAGCTCAAAAAATAAGTTATTTAACAATTCATTTTTCAAGCAGTTTAAACTTCATGAAGCAGCTAATTTAGCCCATAATGTTCCTTTGCCATGTTACAAGATTGAGAGAAAATAACTATAACAGAAACTAAAAAGGAAAATACAAAAACTAAGCAAATAAAGATGGTATTTTCATACCAATCACTGCCAGAAGTAAACAAAGAGGAGGGAAATAAGTACAGTTGCTTCTAATTTAAGAGCTTTTCAGAACGGGTATGAGGTCTCTACAGTTCTATGTCATGTTACAGCCTAATAAAATAATTCAGATTAATTTAGCTAAAGGTAAATACATTCCAAACAAAGAAGGTCAATGCGCTACCAATGTTTTCCCCTCTACACTCCATCTTCTAGTAGGAGGACCTAACACCAACTGCCTACTGATACTGCACTGTTCTGTTCTCACAGTGCTTTCCAGAGGTTTACAATCCTCTGCACTATGGATAGGACAAAACAGAGCAAAGAGAAGGAGAAGTTATTTGACGAGCATTTTTGACAATGTCAAAATTGTCAGTAACTAACACTCTGGAAAAGAGGAAAATGATTAATGATGACAGAGGAAGAAATTAAGCAGAGAGATACATTCTAGTAAACTCAGCATCCTGGAATCGCTTCAGGCTTCAGCTTGGCAACAGCTACAGAGACATCCCATCTTCAACACATATACTGCAAAGACACCAAGAAAAAACATATTCTGCATCTCAAAAAATTACTAGTTGTTTTGTTGATAAAATGGGAGTTTCAAAAGGTTTTGGAAATAGATGAAGCTTTAAGGGAAAAGTAAAAAACGGATCTAAAAACCTACAAAACTAGCTTTGCGCATAACAAAGCATGTTCGGAAGATCTTGCAAATACAGTTAAGGCATACAGATGAATAGCTTAGATTTATATTGATGGGATTTTTTTTAACGTATTATGTGCGAAGAAATTTATTTCAAGCTATCTAAAATCTCGGATAGTCTTTTGCACCGTAACACTTTCCATGTTTCAAATCATGATTGACTGCATGAGAAAAAACATAATTGCCTCCTGATATTTGACTGAAATTCCTGGGTTCAACTACAACAAAAATAAATAGTAATCCCTTTCAGAAAGGATAGCAAAAAAGGATTCTCCAGCAGTTGTTCAGGAACACTAGAGATTTAAAATATTTCAAAATGGTTGGCTGCATGCATGGCTAATGGGACCCATCCCTCAATCGTCCCATAGCACAATGTCGGGAAATAGTTTTTCTTTGTCATTTCCCATCTTTGCAACTTGCAAATTCTCAGATAAAAATACCAACCATATAGATGAAAAAAATACACTATATGATAACTGACACTTTTAAACTGAAAGCATCTTTTGCTATACATTAAGAAAAAATCTAAATAAGTTCAAGTCAACTGTAGGATATCTACAACCTGCAACTCTGGTTAAGCTGTTACACATTTTGATAACTTCAGTTATCTTCTACTAGGCCAGACAGATAACAGCAATATAATTTGTAGTGATAGTATATTTTTCCCCAAGTCCTTATTTTTTAAAAAGAGTGCATAAAGACATGCACTGCCGGACACTGGCAGGGAATTCAGGAGATTTACTGGAATTAGTAATCAGATACATTGTAGAAATGATTCATGGCCAACAGCTGAGCAAAAGCTTTATTATCAAATAAGGTAAGCCAGGATAAAAATAAAGAAAGCTCCAGCCTTCACACTTCATTCAAAATGCATCCCTCTTCATCCTACCCAACCGTAAAGATGTCTGTCAGGTCACCAAATACGTTTTGCCTTTCTCTAAATATATTTAGATGAACTCCATGTGTGTTTTTAGGCCTATCGTCACTGTGAAGGCCAGTAAGGATGTGGCAAACCTGTATAAAACTAATTTGACAGTAAAAGTCAGTCAATGAATGATGGAAATGACGGATTCTCTGGAAAAGAGCCTTCATCTTGATTATAGAAGTATCAGACTGGAATTGAAATAAGTTGTCCTAAGTGACTAGTACAATTTTCACAAGAGTGACTACACAGAAAATTTCAAAATGGGAATCAAGAGATAGAAGGAGGTTATTTACCCTTTCCATCCCCTTGGAACATTAACCACAAGTCCAAACATGCACATGCAAATCCTCACTGAACTATTTCTCTGTAGACAAAAGCAAGATTTAAATGAGGACCTACCTACGTCAGTGAAACCACAGGATCATTTAGGAATGTTAAATGCTCTGTAGAAATAAATTGGAATATTAACTGATTTTTTCCTAGTCCTGACATAATTAGTAGGCTAGATACTATATTCAGGAACTCAGTCTAGTTATCTCTCTTGAGAGTCAGCACGGGTCTCAGAAAGCACAGTCTCAGACTAGAAAGAAACTCTTTCCGTGGAGAAGCCATAAGTCTAAGTCTAACATATAGCTGTTAGTTTCAGATTGAAAAGTATTCCACGTTAAATATTGCCCCAGTTGGACTTCCACGAGGGACACTGTCATTCCCGCAGCACCACAACAATTTGCCGAGCCACAGTGAAAAAGTCATCGGGTCTCAGCCTCACTCAACACACTGCTAGTGCACTGCTACCTTCTTGTTACACTTAAAAATATTTAAAATGTGCATGCTAAAACATACATAAATTATTAAATACCTGAAATACCTGAAATAAATCTGTGTCTTTCTGGTTTGCCTTTTTTTTTTCCTCCCTCTTTCCTTTCTTCAAACAGGAACTCTACTTCATTCAACACACATGCTCAAGAATGGTCAACAAGGAAAAAAACGTATTTCTTTTTCTTCTCCTTAATTTACTATGTACTATCATAGTAAAGGTAGCCCACACTATCAAAAATCTTAGGACAAAAAAAAGTTAAATCTTTTTCTCTGCATCATGCTCATATAGGTATTATCTGAAATTGTCACTTGTCAGTAATTTATTTTTGTAAGAATTATTGTTTTCACAATTCAAGATGCAAGACACGAAGCATACAAACTGTGCATACCTAATCTGGGATGTTTATAGCCCAATTTTCCGGAGCATTTGTCATTGTGCATTACTTCATCAGCACAACTTACAGTTTCTATTAGCTTCAGTTGCACCTTTGGAAGGTTCACATTCAAATTTTATAGGTGTCTAACCTGAAAGCTTAGCTAATAATGATTCTTACATCAAATGCTATTGGTAATGAAAAGGATTAGGTCTCTTGCTTATCCAGTAGAAGGCAAAAACCTATAGCATTTAACTAAGGAAACCTTCAGGTGATCCTTTCTTCAATCCCTATTCAATTCACTGAGTACGCACAAGTATGTGTTCTACTGAACATATCTTCCCCAAGATCCTTAAGGCGTTCAGGAATACTGAATGAAGGAAGTTTTAAGGGGTGGGGGGAAAAGGAAATGTGCTAACAGAATTACAGTTACAGTATTTGTGTTTTTTGGAAATCAAATACTCAGCATTTAATTAGGCCACATAACATCCTCTTCAACCTCTTTATGCTCATGTAGGAGCGTACCTGAATTAAAGTTTAAAAAAAAAAAAGGAAGGAAGGGAGGAGAAAAGAAGGAGAAAGAAAGACTGGAGTACTACCTAGAAAGTTAACAGGCATAATTGTTTCTACATTTACTACATGTGAACGATCTACTAGCATCAACAGATTAATGCAACAAAAAAAGAAAGCAGTAATTAAAGTAAAACCTTAGGCTTCAAACCATTCTCAGTGCTCAGCTCCATAAAACCAGCAGGGTAGAACGGATTAAAAAGAGTAAATCTCATCATATTTAATATTTCACAAGTCTGGTTCTTTTTTCTTTTTGTCTGCAATTCACTGTTTTCCTCCTCAGAAGCAACATAATACCTCCTACTGCTATTAATTACTCTTAAAAGAACAGACATGGAATTGAAAATACTGTGATAAACCTAAAATATAACCAGTTTTAATACAAATTCTGCCTTTATATCAAAAAGAATCAGTTTTAAAAAGTTTATAGAACTTGAAAATAATAAAGATGAAGCTTAATGATTCCAAACCTTTATTTCTTTTTTCTCCTGTCTTTATTGTTACAAATTTGTGCCCTTTAATAATGGCTGGGAGGAGAAGACACTTATGTGGAATTTGCCTAACTTTATTCCAGGGAAAAAATAATTAAAATGTTCTAATTAATCCATGTTCCCCTGACAAATCGTTCTTTTAAATATAACTCAACATTGGCTGCATCTTTGACAGCTGGTATTTCCTTAACAGACAATGTCTCAAATGGCTTATGCATAACATTCTTTCTAAAATTCATTTCCTTTCTATGTAAGGAGTTA
>NW_010579220.1:141162-173383 GCF_000705375.1 Tinamus guttatus | reverse complement strand
CGCCGCCACCGACGGCCCCTGACCCCCGCCGATCACTTCCGGTCACGAATGTCAAACAGTTGCTAGGCTACCGCGGCCTCCTCGCCCCCCGCCCCCTCCACGGCGTCTCTTAAAGGGACCGCGCGGCCTTGGTTGGGGCGGGTGGGGAGTTAAGCGAAAAAGCGAAAATGTCAGAAGTTTTGTCGACAGCCTTTTTCTTTGTGAAGCTTAACGTGGTACGATAATTAACGGAAATTTCAAAATACTTTGAAAAATGTGGTGGGGGGAAAACGCTCCTTCAAATTACCTATAACTTAAGCGGTCTGCCACTCGCGGAGGGAGAGGGGGAGCTAATGGGAGCTTGATACAGGCCTTGGTGGATGATGGGTAAAAACACCCGTGGCCTAAATCTCCTGGCACTGAAGGGAGGTGTGAAAAAAATGAATATATGCAAAAAAAAAATGGTGCCAAGATGGGTTCATAAAGCCTGGAGAAAGATGCTGCTGTAAAGCAAGCACCTACGCTGCTAATGAATCCCTCAGGAACGCACCAGCTCCTCACCAGATCCAAAAGAAATGTGCCCAAATTCATGACTCCCAAACCATTTACTCATGGGCCTGCCGAGCACCTCCTGCCCACATGGCCATTTCCACCTCCCAGATCACATCGGAATCTGCTGAACCCTTTCCTAACATGTACCCTGCAACGTGCGGGCAGTTGCTGATCTAGCCTCAGAGTTGCTAACACGTGGCGGAGTGAGGGCAGAGCGGGAGAAATCACAGAAACATTAAGGAAAAGACCTTCAAGATCATCGAGTCCAACCGTAAACCCATCACCACAATGCCCACCAAACCGTGTCCCTAAGTGCCTCCTCTACACCAGCAATTCCAAACCAGAAAGGCCATGAGAGTATGAAAAGCCTGCACTGATTTCAGTTGGCATAAATAACATTTCTGGTGCCAGTAAGGTGCATGTCCCTGGAGACAGACTAAGCTTGCTCTTAACCATGGTCCCATGAACAGCAAACAGTGAAGGCCACTATTTACTCCATTACAAATATAGCAACTGGCACAGGTGATATAATGAATTTAGCTGGTTTGGGAAACACTGTGAGTTTAAATATTTTTGCTATCAAATTCAAAAGGCATCTGCAGGTATAACCATAAAAGGCAATTCAATAAATTATTGTTGTTTTAACTTTCCAAAGCTTAAGAGAAGATGGATTTACTTCAGAGATGTTTATTTGATTTAGTTGCTGTTTGGTTCACAGGAGTCTCCCAGGAAGAGCTATAAAAACCTAGACTGCATTTTTTATAGCAGAAAGATTTTATACTGCAGCTTTCTCCAGTCTTTTTAAACTTGCACCTCTCTTTTTTCAATACTAAGAAATTCCATCCATTCCATGGCTCAGAAAATTCAGAGATGGAAAAGATCTACTAAGTCCTATGATCCATATCCTGAGTAGTACATAACTGCTCCCTATAGTGCATGTGTATTTTAAACATTTTGTCCATCAAGTTTTTAAGGACACATTATTGAGGTGATTTAAGTCAGATTTCGTATTTGTAAACAAATATATGGTTGTTGCTTGATGCTGTTCCTAACAGATATGCCTGAGAACGGAGGCAAGTAGTAGCCAGAACAAATGGCATTTGCTGATATCAGTGGTATGTGCCAGGTGGCTTGTTTGGTTTTAAATTTGATCTGTGCTGAGCATAGTGGCCTTTCAACTATTCCTCTTTGGAGAACATTCATTATAATGTCAGCCATAAGCAATTTACTGATGGTCACTTGGGAACAGCATGTTTTCTACAAATTGCCACTGTTAGTCACTGTTTCTGATCTAAATAATCGGCTGCGAGAGAGAGAGAGTCTGGGTGAGACAGGACTTAACAGGATCACATAATGCATGGAGACATTATTTTAAGGCAATTACTTGACACTGTGTATGCCAGAAACAGTGGAATGGGCTCAACTGTCTTCTACACTGGGGTCAGGCTGGAGCTGCACCATTAAAGTCCACTGGAGCCATTTAAAAAATGTTGCTAATGAGCATGAAATCAGGATCTGGACATGTGGACATGTGGACATATGGACATATGGACATATGTTGCAGGAATGCATTTGCTTGTCACTGAAATGCAGTCACCTCTGGCATAAAACATGGCAGCTGTTTCCCATCAAATGGCCAGGATGCTGACCAATACCAGAATGAGATAGTTCTTCAGAAAATTTAGAGGAACAAGACCGTGGAAGAACCTCAAGCATTTATTCGCTTTGGATTACTACCGCCAACCTGTTCAATGGAGATTGCTATTACCACCATGTGCTGTTGCTAGATCAGCTAGCTGCTCTTCTGACAGTGTGCTTTTGTCTCAGTGAAAATAAATGTTTGGGCATGAAAGAAAATAAAAGCTGTAAGAACTTTAGGTGCATATATTGAACAGGAAAATCTTGGGACAGAGAAAACAGGTCACCACCAGCAGCATTTTGGCTAAGTCATCCTAATTTAGAGCTTTAATCTTCCCAACACGTAGACTTCTGTGTGAATAGGTATTACTTTGGTTTTTACTACCTGACCACTCATGTGGTCGTATGAATATGTGGTCATATGGTCATATGTGGCTTGTGAAAATTGAGTCGGAGAAAGCATGGGGATAAAAAGTTACAAATGTCCTCACACTCAAAGTCATGTCATAGCTATAAGGAAATGTCTAGGTTTATAGAAAACTGCCAAAGCTCTGTTTTTGTTTATGTTTTTTAATCAGGCCCTTCTAAAGATGTTGAGTAAGGCAACTTTTAGATCATAAGAGTCTTTCTGGAGCCTCTGAAAATATATTTTGGGACTCAAATGCAAGAGCATTTCGCTGCAGTGAGCAGCGAAAAAAGCAACAGGACCCCTGGAGTTCAGAGATGATGACTACTGGGCCAAAGTAGGAGGAAAGGAGGAATTTAGTAGTTATTCCCCAAGATCTGGAGAGGAGTCTGGGGAAGATCCCGGGAAGTTGTCTCTGAATTACTTCAGACCCGGGAGGAGACCACAGCAGAGGCTGGGGGTCAGAGTAGGGACAAGGCAGCCTGCCTTACATAAGCCATTTTGCAAAGTTACACAACAGAGAATAGCAATAATATTAATGCACTTTTATGATGCATTCCTACAGAGATTTAGAATGCTTTAAGAAGGTGAGCAAATATTATATCATAAGGTGACAGATGGAGAACCTGGAGAGATGAGGAAATCAGTGACTTCCCTGTAATTGTGAAGGGAGTCAGATGTGTGATAGGGAGCAGCAGCCAGGGCTGTGGAGCCCTCTGAGCACTGGGTCACACTGTCTCGCAAACACCAAGGTCCTTCAGACAAGAGGAAAACTGACAGGGTCGGTTGGAGGAAACTTTCCCTAAGTCAGGAAGCAAATTAGAACAGAGGAGCACATATTTCAAGATGGGAATAGATGGCTGGTGACAAACAACAGAAGCATTTTGGATTCCCATGACTTTATTACCTTTTCTAATGTGAGCCAAAGGATCCTATCCAAGTTTCCAGAGATTATTCCTCACAGGAAAAGCAAAGCCATAATAAAGGACATAGCAATTGCACGGTAACAACAACAACAATAATAAAAAAGATGTCTTTTGTTTAATCACCTGGACATATCCAGAGTGATGCAAATAAAATGTGGGATAACAAGCTCCAAGAGGCAGGTCACGTAAGCAGAGGTTTGCTGGGCAAAGGCTGTAAAATGAGATAAACGGCGGTGCTGGTGGGGAGCAGCGGCAGGCGGCTCTCCCCATAGAGCACATCTGCTTACAGCCTTCATGGCCAAGCTGCCATCATCAGCACTGGGAACTTCCTGGAAAATGGTTCCCACTGCTTGCTGTTTTCCCAGTGCTAACAAACCTGCCACCTTCCCTTGCTCCCTCCCTCAACTGGAGCACAGTCAGCCCCTCTGAGGCCGCACACTGGTGGGCACCTAAAGGTTAATGTGGGAGATCTCACCAGGCTTGAAAGACATCCCTGGATGCAGAGGGACTTCCAGCTGTGTCACTCCTGCCTTTCCTCCCATGTGTTGCTGATGGCCAACCCCAAGACGCAAGCACCACTGTGTCTGGATGGGTGGCTGGCGCGTGGCTCTCACACCCATCCCAGCCGCGCTGTCTGGCCACACCATGCAGCTGACCTCCTTCTCAGACAGGGATGTTGGTTTTTCCATGCAAGACATAAACTGAGCCTTCATCAAAAGCTCAGCCCTCACTCCGAGACTGAAAGCAGGGGACAGTCATGGAGCTAGGGGTAACACTACACAGGGCATAGTTTTGTATCTCCTGTGTTAGTTTGTTTAGATGTCAGTGACATAAAGAGAAATACATATTCTGGCATATGAAGCAGAGTAATTAATGATAATGATCTGCATTTCACTGGCTACTTTCTGTTCAAAGGCCTTGAAGTGTTTAACATTTGTGGCTGAGGTATCAAGATGTCTCACTGATGGGTTAAGGTGTTACCCTCCTTTCTGGATGGAGAGGCAGGGGAACTGGCAGATTTAAAACATACAAAGTTAAAGACCCAATTTATTTGAGTGTCTTCTTTTTGGGATTCCAGAGGTCTCATATTCAGAGGCAGAAATGACCCAAAGCTTGAGGTCTTGCTGAGAGTAGACAAATTATTACTGATTTTCCTTTTTGTGCATTTACCTACAGAGGAGGAGAGGAGGCTTCAGTGGTGGTTAAAGATATTCAGCTTCCTCAAAAATCAGGCCTTCATTACCTTGAGCTGGGCACTGAAAGACATCAGCTCTGTGCGACCTAATGGATGTGGATCTGATCGATTTTCCCAGGGTTTGCTGAGCAAGTCAGACCAATACACAGGACCGTTTATGTAAGATCAGGGCTTTTTTTCTCAGAAGTAGTAGTGCACGTATTTTGGACTCATTTTTCATGTGGACAGTTCTGACCCTCATAACTTTGCTACACCCATAGCATAATGGGGGTGAGAGGGGAGTAGTATGCTATATATATTGTAGTATACTATATGCTGTAGTATAACTGTCAGTAATAAATACACACTCACTTCTCACTTCTCTTTTTGCTTCCTAGAACTCCTCCATTTTATCTTTCTTCTTCCCACCTCTCTTCAGTCCTAAAGACCAGCTCCTAAGATCCTGTCAGGCTGCCATTTGGGCACGGTAGAGGAAAGTTAGCATGCAAGTGCTGAATTCAGGCTTCCCTGCAGCTATGCCTCATCCAATATTCCTGCAGGAAAGAAGCACCATCCGCAGGGGATGTGTGTGGGAGGTGATGCTGGGGTAGGGAGGCGGTGTGGTGGGCACTTGCACAAGGCATGCCCAGATCACCCCTCCTCCCTGGCTCTGCCTTTATCTGTGGGCTTGGAGGGGAGCAACAGCAAGGTAGCACCAGCCCTCTCTGCTAGAAAGGCCATGAATGTGACTGCTAGGAAGAATTTGGCCTGGATTATACAAAACCAGAGTTGTTTGGTCAGCCTCAAGCTGACATTGTCCTGCACTGCATCCCAGGTGCTCTGCTCTGCCTCATCGGAGACAGGATCCGGCATTCTGGCTGTGTGAGAGTGCAGCCGCTGAGGCTGGCACGGCGAGGATGGAGCCGACTTCAGAGAAAAACCACGTGGCTTTCCAAACATCGTGCAGGCCAAAGCAAAACCAGCATTTCTGACACGCTGTGAGCAATAAACAATGAGCTTTGTCAGCATGTCTAGAGGAAGCAATAATTCCTGGAGTGTGAATGATGAAATGTTAACCGAGATGGAGGCTTTGGATAGCGTTGTGGTTAGGAAAGCATATGTGGAACAGTGTGGAAGAGCTGACACTAAGGCAAACATCATTAAGTAAGGCACTGAAGTATTTCAAGTCTCTTAGTTTAGTCCCCCATGGCATTTTTTCCAGTCATCCACTTGAGGTGCAAAGCACTGCTTGTGTCACAAGGAGCTGACACTGTTGTAACATGCACCTGAATCTGCGTCTCTCCCTCCATGTCCCTTCATCACCCGCCACAGAGCACTATCTCAGGCCTCTGAGATGCCAAATTCCAGGTTCAAGTCAATTTGGCTATGGAAAGTGCATTACAAGACTAGCCAGTCTTTCCCATGCTGTGCACTAACAAACAGGCTTCTCTGATTTCCCTGGTCTTTTCAGCTGAATATAAAGCTTAAGGAAATCAATGGGAGTCTTTGTACAGGTTTCTGCGACCTTGGTAGAGACTCAGTAACCCCGTGCTTAGATGTTTTGTAAATCTGTCCCATAGCCTTAAGGTCAAAAAGAACCAAGGTTTATGTGTTCCCTTTGTCCAGTGGGCATTAAAGCTATCCATCGCAAATCACGTGAAATGTTTCCAGTTAGCCAGAAGCACATAGTGGAAGAAAACAAGAATAAGAACAACTAGAACAAAAGAAAATACTACAATTATTCATTGTAACAGTACTAGTTTCATGATGTCATCACTGGCGTCCCTTGCATGTAATAACCTAGATAGTTCACTTAGTGTATGTAAGAGGGGATCATGTGTATGTGTGCGTGTATGAGATCCAATTACACAGTAACTTTTTCCTGATGTACCCTATGCGGCTTTGATCTCACTCTCTAGCCACTCGTCCTGGAGTTGTTTTAAGATAAATGACATGCAGTCCCATTATTCAGTGCTTGGAAAAAAAAAAAGACTCAGAGTTCTGCTATGGCTAGTGTTACCCTCAGGCATTTCTGGCATGTTTCCATTATAAATTCATTTTATATGTGGCCAGGAAGTATAACATCTTGTTGCATCATGTAACAAAATCCCATATTTATTCCCTGTTGCTCATTTCCAAACTATATAAGCATCTGGTGGAAAAATGTCAGAAAACCTGTCCTTAAAATCATCATCATTTTTTTTTCTTTTTCTTTTCCTTTCCTCTCCTTTTAATGGTGTATTTTTATTGTACTTCTCTCTTTCAAGCATGACAATCATTTTCTTTTCTAACAACAATTACTTTTCCATTTTCACTTCTGGGCAATTTATTTTTGGATGGAGATAAAATCAACCTGACTGCTCTCCAGGAAAATCCCATCACTGTACATTTCTGCAGCAGCCTGGCCCACACCTTAACTTGTCCGTATAGAGGCACCCTTAGTCTCTACAAAATACAAAATACTAAACACAGGGAAGTAATAAAAAGCACTTCAGTTTGCCTAAGCGATACTGCAGGGCTTGAGGTGATGCTTAGGGACCCTGCAGCATTTGCCCTCAGGGCACAGACTTTTTAAATAATATGGACTCCTCTTTAGAATTATAACCATGGTCTTTCTCTCCCCCTCTCTCTTCACCTCATTCCTTTCTTTTCTACTCTTTTCTACCAAGCCAACATCTGTTTCACCTCTCCTCTCTTATGAAGACATCCCAAAACACATCTGCTAAGCGTTAGGAGAAAGGTAGGCAACACTAGCACAGTGTAGCAGACTTTCATTGCTCATACTAAGCCAAGAGTCATGAGCGAAGTCTACAAAGCCCACTCATCAACTCACTGCCCACATGCATGCAGATACATGCAGAGCTCTTCAGTAACAGAAATCTACCCATCAGATCATTTCTGCCATGCTCGTCTCTCATCTCATAAAGCTAGGACCTGCCCATTTCTATCACCATGTTGTATCTCCACTGAGGGTCCCTTTGTCACCTGCTTGGTTGGTCAGTAAGTCATGAATAAGACAGGCAACACTGCCTACTGGTAAAAATAGTTCCCTTACACAAGTATCATACTTGTAAGAAGAAGCAGGAAAATTTGAGAAAGCACATCTGATGTAACTAGTGTAACCTTTCTGCCAGGTGGTAACAGCAGAAAAACATATCTGGATTTAATATACCCATGGGCCTTCCTGATAAAGAACTGAATTCCAATCTCCACTTAGAAACCTGAGAAAACTAAGCATACCCTCCCTGAGCGCTTTTAAAGAGATGAGCTTCCACCACTCACATGCATTCCCAGATCTTTACTAGGCAAAAGGGAGCACCCTCATAAAGCTAGGCAAAACCAGCAATGGCAATTTATATTCAGATAATGAGTAAAATACCTCTCATTTTCAGAGCTGTTGGCGGTGGTCCACTTCCCTCGCTTCTCACCCTCTGCTGAAAACATCCCGCAGAATGAGCCCCATGACTCCATCACCTCGTCCAGGGTCTGCAGCAGGGAGCAGTCATCACTCGAGGCATCAGGGAAGGGCCAGGCCCCTCTCTAATGCCCCAGATGGCTCAGCTTGGTGATCCTGCTCTTCCTTCATCCTGGATAGATAAAGTTTCACCAGTCCACTTAGGCTGAGGATTACTGAAGTCCCTGGTGACAACTATGCCATCAAGGGACCAATCTGAGGCATCTTTCCCGAAGGAGATCCCCATATCATCTTGCAGAAAAGCTCCTACCATTATGGAATAAAGACGAAAGAGAGCACTTGAACAGGCCACCAGTTCCCTGCTACACGCTAGGAACTTCTTTCCTTCTCTCTACCGACATTAACAGATCAACTTTGCAATTAAGGTCTCTGAGGTACCAGCTATCCCTTATTCTTATATGGGGAGTAGAAAACTTATTATTTCTTGTAATTTATAGATACAATACTTAAATATTTCATCCCAGCTTTTGTGCCAGTGTTACAGATAAAAGACCATTCACTTACCTTTACAACCAACCAAAGACTTTATAATAACACACACATAGATGCTCCAAACCACTCATGCTGGATGGGAATTCAGGCAGCAGAGCATCCTGAACTGTATTCATCATTCAACTTAGCAAAAAAGTAGATTTGATGACTCTTTTTACTTCATTGTGAAATTCATAACACACAGTATTCCAGCCCACTTTATGTCTCTAATGCAGCCAGAGTGTATGAAATACAAACCAGTTTCCTTTCCTATGTGACTGTGATGCTGCTTCCTCCAGGATAATATCATGAAAGTCAGGATGTGGTGTCCACATCATCATGTCTTGGGCGCCAGTGTCACTGAGGCTTCTGGTTCTCAGATGTCTGGAAAGGAATAGCTGCAGTTTCCAAAAATGTTCTATTTCCTCCCTTGTGCTTGACTGCAAGTTTGCATCATCCCATTTCATGGCTGGGAACCTCACCTCTCCTGTCACTTGCTTTGCTCTAATCTGCTCTGCCCAGTAATATAATTTCAAACCATTCGGAGGCTGCTGCTTCTTGTTGAATAGTTGCTGCCCAAGGCAGTATTTACTTTGAGAGGTGCCTTCTGCATGTGTTATAACATTTGCAACTGTTTTTAAATGATTTGGGACTGAAGATCAAAGCCTTTCCCAACATGATGTCGTATATTCAGAGTTTACAGAAATACATGAGATTTGGGTGTTAACTCAGGGAGCTCTAGGCTAGATTCATAGCCACATTCAGCAAAGCTTAAAGTTAAGCATTACTCTTAAGGACAAAATCCTTAAGACTCCACTTGAAGGATGTGGAGTTAGAAGTGGTTGGGAAGGTGTTAGTGAAAAAGGCAGAGTCTGAAGGATTTGGATGTTTTCCAGGTTTTACATACTACAGCCTTTTACCTGACTTTTTCTGTACTTTGTGGCTAACTTAAACCTGGAAACAAATTCAATAAATCTAAAGGAATCTTTGTGAGACCCTATATAAGTCCTATTCCTGAAAAAAAAAAAAAAATGGAGCTGCTTTTTCCTTCTTTTAAATCCCCCATTAAAAAAATACAACTGAAGATGACACTGACTTTGACACCGCAGTAAGAAGCAGGACAGGAGATAGGATTGAGAGGATGGAGAGCAGAGGGAAAAGACAGAGTGAGCAACCTTGAGAAATAGTCCAAACAGTAGCAAAGAGGCAACGAGTTATCCATAGGCAGTTATCCCGGCAGATTCGCTCATCTCTCTCTCCATCCTCATGACGCTGGTGCCTGAGGCAAGCTGCGTTGCCTGCTCTGTGTTACATCCCAATGGTGACGAGCATTACTCAGTGTTTGGGTAATTGGCCTGCCACTCTCCTCGCTGCCTGGACATATTTTGGGATGGGGACAGAGGTATAGCATCTATCTGAACAATTTCAGTGGGAAATGGGACTCATCTCTCCCATCCATATAAAATCATTTCTTTTTATTTCTGCTTGTTGAAGAAAACGTTATTTTTTCCTCTCTCTCTCCTTCTCTTTTCTTCTTTTTGCTTTTCGGCACCCATCCAAATGGCCCTGCAAGCCTTCTGGTTAGTGTAGCTGTTTCCCGCTAAGCAGCAGGCAGTGGCAGGAGTATGGCATAATGCTCTGGGAACGTCTGGAACGAACAGGAATGATGTAAATAGAAGATATTCGTAGGTTCATTATGCACCAACGGAAGATCCTGGATCACAGGCATTCATCTCTGCTGAAGTCAACAGTCCAAAGCAATTTTAAACCCTTGGATCATACAGAATATATAAATACTTGCATTCTGGCTTGCTGTAACAATTCCATGACTCCAGGACTCTCTGGTAAATGACTGGGATAGTATGGACTTGTTTTATATTCCTATTGTGTCAGAATTTAACCTTTTTCTGAACTTCCGCATTCATTTTCTCTTAATAAATTATAGAAAAAAAGGCTCTTATTAAGATCACAGTGGAAACATCTCCAGATTTTCCACAGGAGATTTAAAACAAATTTGTTATAAACTGCAATTTGATTCAACTTTCTCATGAACACCTTCACATGTGGATATAGATAAAATATAAGCTTATTTGCTCAACCTGTGTTCTACATGTATAGATTCGATAATCTTGAGTCAATACATATCCTACTGCCTACTTTGAGGGGAACTAAGATTAATTAACCTTCATTGGCAATAATGCCTTTCTATGGTATCCCTATTTGTGTATAAAACATCTGAACAATGGAAGTTGTACCCCAGGCTTCAGATATATATATTCAATAATGAAATTAGCCTTGTTAGAGATGATAAATAATGACTATGGCATTTTACCCAAAGAAGGTTTTGTTTTTTCAAAAATGTTTCAATTCCAGAATTGTCAGACATTTAATAGCCATTTACAAATGTTGAAAAGACTATCTAGCTTGACAACTGGCTAAAGAACTTGGAAAATACTGAAGTGAGCTCAAAAGTCAGATTATTTTGATTAGTGTATTTCTCTAATACGTGAAAACAAGCCAGTGGAAGAAAGCAAATTCTCTTCTCAGTATTAGACTTGTAGGCAAAGTACAGTAAGTATTGTGTGCCCCAGTGCATTTTAGTCTTTGTATTCAATATACAAAGTACACACATACATACATACTTAACGCCTATATATATATGTGTGCATGCGCAATCTCCACTTTTGTTTACTTGTACATTCAATTGACCTTGTCTGATTCAGACTTAGACATGCATTCAAGGACGTATAAACATATATGCACACATATAAATCCACCCTAAATCCAGCTTACACACACAATAGATGCATAGGTAGTGCTTATGTTGTAGTTGACACCATGCTTAACTCAGATTCCAAGATCTCAAAACATTTTTGAGTCATCTAAGAAACAGATGTCCAACGTTGAGGTCATGAGCTAAGAGTGCACCTTTTCCCCTTATCAAGCATTTTCCTGGCAGTGTGCTCAGTTCATCACATCTCTGCACCCACACTACAGCCTGGCTGTCCCCACTGCAAACCAGTTATATGTGTAAGACTCCTAGTGAAGAGAGCTGATCCTCCCAAGACTTTGCTAGATAGCAAGACTAGGAGCAAAACTTGGGAGCATTGTTTTACAGAATCTTGCACTCATCATCTCTCCAACAGTTACATTTTGCAACACATTGCTTATCTAGATTTTCATGCCGTAATCATCATCCTGATACATAAGGAGAGAAACCTGATGCATCCTAAGCTCCAAAAGGGTTGCTCAGCACCTCACAGGATTAGGCCTGGTTTTGTCAGCAGAGACACAACTGCAGTGGATGTCAACTGAGTGAATCTCAATTAAGGACTGCAAGATTCCCATTAAACACTTTGATGAGTCCAGCACAAAAATATCATCATTCTAAGTCCGTTCTGAACATCTCAAAAAAGAAAACAAACTTTTAAATTAAAAAAAATAAATCCCAGCAAGGTTAATCTTTCAAAAGCTGTAGTCCAGCTGGATGGCCTCTACTTTGGTATTAATTATGAAGGCTTGTCCTGTAATCTGCAAGAGAAATATAAGTGGGATATAAGCAGTTGTGTTTAATATTTTGCATGTTATCAGGGTATCTCATACACTGTGAGGACATGAAGCATCAGGGAATGCCTAAAACACACAGTTTCTCTAGATGAGCGATGATCTCCTCCATGCAATCCTTAATCTCATGAACTAATAATTGATGCTAAATGCTCCTTTGCTTTGGGACCTCCCAATGGTGGATGGATTGACATTGAATCCAGCTCCCAGCATAGCAGCAAGTGTAATTGAGAGGTGAGTGCATGTAAAAAAAAAAGCAGATTCTAGTCTTTTCTAATTTGTGGCAGAGAGCACTTTTCCTTGGCACTGAGGCATTTCTGCTGAAGTTTTTGAGCAATATGATCATTTAAATGAAAAAAAAATCTTGCTGATGGTCCTAAGAAGTGAGATCAATAATGATTTCCACAAACTGTGCTCTTTTACATAACGCCTCCCTCCCAGCTCCCTGTGGGATAAACAGTTGGACACCACGGTGACATTTTGCAGATGTGAGGCAGTTCCGGGAGCAGCGGTGGCGAAGGGAGGAGATAGAGGCAGGCGCTGGGGAGCCACAGAGACAACTGAAATTCATTACTTGAGGAGGTCGTGGGGTCAGTGACAGTGGCGCTGAATGGATTTTTCCAGTCGTTTTGAGCTGAGATTTGCACTCTGTAATCTGAATGCTTTTATCTATTTCTGAAAATAGACAGGAATTTTTTCCACAGGCTGCTCCAATCTGGCCATAGAGATGCAGAGAAGGATTACAGGGATAAATTCAGGTTTTGTTAAGCAAGCATAGCATTTCCAAACCAAACATAGACAGCTTTCTCGTGGCATAAACACGTGTGCAAGAGTGATCTTGCAGGAAGGACGCATCCCCTCATGAAACAAATGCAAATGCTTGGTGCTGCGAGCAGCTCTCCGAGACCTCACCTCCTGTTCTGCATGTTCCTTGTGTCTCTGGACCAGCTGTGCGGGAGCCAGGGAAATCTCTCCACCTGCTGAACGGACAAGGACTGGTTTACTCAGTGATTATTTTCTGTCTTCTTCCCCTTTAGCTGCCGTTAAGCTTCCTCTCATGCTCAGTCATGTCCTCTTCTGGCAGAAGTTTCTTTGAAAAGGGAGTAGATTCTAGAAATTTGACAGGAGAGAACCTCTCAAGGGGTGATTACGGTCGTTTCAGAGACCGAGATTTGATAAGAAGTCCCATGAGTTTCTAGTGTTTCTCTGTCTGGAGCAGGGAACACAATGTTGGGATTAGGTTTGGGCTTTCCCCAGGAATACTGAACTGGAAACTAAAGCATGTCTTTAGGTGGGTGCATGCAATGTCTTGGGATAAAACACCGTGAGATAGTGGAATCTGCAATTGCCGGGCATCAGCTACTCTCAAGAGATTTCGCCATTTCCTGGCGTCCCTCAGGCCCCACGAGTGCTGTCTCTGAGACCCTCACATGGCCACACTCGGCGCAAGCTGCACAGACACCCTTGTGCTCAACTCCTTCAAAGACCTAGTCATGAATCATGTTCAGCACTTCCTCGCGCATTAGCACAATGCCCTTATGCACTGATCAGTTTGTGCAAAGTATGGGTGGAAAGAGCTAACTACTGAAGTATAACCCTGCTATCACAACCTGCAAACTCATAAAACTCCGTTCTTGCTGGATACATCTCTGTTTTGAGGTAGGTTAAGTACTGGGCCAGAAGCAGGAGATTTGCTTGCCATCCTGCCAGGAGGTGGCTCTGCGTAGCTGTGCCCAGGTGACAACAGCACCCTAGAAAGCTCAGCACACTAAATCAGGAATTTAGGGGAGAATTATAGAAGAAAAAGATTATTTGTTTGACTATTGCAGTTATTAATGGCAGTAAACCTTTGTGATAGGGAGATATGAATCTGGCAGGAAAACAGTATAGAGGGGTGGACTCATACCTAGATGAGGAGCTGCATCAGGTCAAACTTCAAGAGCTGCTGAAGCCTCCTAACAACTCTGGAAGAGAATGCTCAAGAGTGATCATCCTACGGGAGTCCCCTTATTTGGAGAGCCAGAGGGGGAAATGGTCTTTTAGGAGAACAGAGTGGCTGGTGAGGCAGCAGCAGACGCTATGTGGTTGGCAGAGCAAACCACCACTGAAAGCTGAGGAATCTGCTACAAATTCAGCTTCTTCCAGCATGGAGAAGGAGGAGCACCTGCCAAAGGTTCATTTGTGGGAGCTAACTGGTGCCTCAAGCAGGTGGCAGCAGCAATGCAGTCCCAAAGAAGGGCAAGTGCTGGGGATTTCAGTACTGCTCAGATCCTCCCAGAGAGCTCAAGAGGGCCACAGGACTTCCACAGAACCCCCAGCCACCAATGCTGAGGGCAAAATCCCTCATTTGGAAATTAAGTTTCTCTGATGACCAAACTGGTCAGACTAGAGCTCTAGCCATAAGGTTCTCCTGGGTAAGAAAAGAGTCTGGGAACAATCCCTAAGGAAATGCTCCAAGGATTTTGCTGGTGGGGCAGGAAGCCTGTGCAGGAGGCAGCCCAGCACAGAGGATTTGAGATGGTGCCAGGGCTAAGAGCCTCTCAGCCCTTACCCCTACCAGTCCCAGGAGGTAACTCTGGGCTCTGGCTTTCTCCCACTCATGGCAAGTGTGCTATATGGTATTAGACCTTCAGCAGGCTCCTCTGCCTCTATGCCCCCTTCCTCCTGTAAACAAATAATGTCAGGGTCTTGCTCATCCTTGTCTATTTTGGGATCTCTAGCAGTCCTACTGATAATCACTGCTATATATGTTTACAGTGATAGCAGTCTGGCCCATATTGTACAGCGATAATAACAGTACAATTTGATGCTCATGAGGTGCTGATGATCTCTAAATATAGAAACAGAGTAATTATCGCTGGCACTACAGCCTGGAATTCAAAAAGCAGATAACTGGAGAAATGGATATGCTATTTATTGCAGCCTCATCAGTAACAACAGAAACACTGTCTTGCTTGATTAGGCGAAGACCAGACTGCAGGAGGCAGAGCTCATAGTGGAGGAGTGAAAGGCTGCAATGCCCTCTCAGTGGAAAGGAAAAGCACAGCAGCAAAAGAAAAATCTGACAAGGCACCGGATGCCAAGCTCATCCTGGTGCACATGGCTGTGACGAACGAGGTTGTTCATACCAGGAAAGCTGGTTGTGCAACTGACTGGAAAAAACACTGTGGACATTTCTACCAAACTTCCCAAGGAAAGACAAAACCTTTGGCCACGACAGTCAGTGCACACCTGCAGCTGGAGATGTCTGCCAGGCTGCTGAAGAGTGGGCTGTGCAGATATCCCGGCAGGGCGCTTCTACAGGCTTTGGACTCTCTCCAACTGTACTGGCTGCACGGTCACCTAGTGCCTCCACGCTGGCCTGTACGATGGCTCTGCACCCATCAGACCCTTGCTCTCTGCCACCTGGCCACCCATACACACTTTCTGTCTTTTCTGCAGAAAATGACACAAAGCCCTTCACTCCACAAGCTGTCCTTCATAAATGCCTTGGGATCCTATCCATGGCATGAGACAAAGGGAACTTATATCACTAAATTATTGCATCATGAACCAGCCATGTCATCTCCACTAACAAAAGGTCAGCGTTTTTCCCCCGTCATCTGTTTTCCCCCGTTTGTCTTCCTTAATTCCTTTTAGGGATACTTAGCTCTTACTAAAGACAATAAAACCAGCAGGTACTCAATACTTCTGATAAACCAGTTGCTGTTTTAACTATAGAGTCCTTAAATACACACAAAGGCATTCAACTTCAGAATTGCAATTGGATTTTTTTTTTGTGGTAGAATGTCTCCTTTCTAAAACTGTTTGTTTATGTATGTGTGGGCTATGACCTTCTCCCAACCTCAGAAGGGTGCTAGCAAGATTAGCTACCTAATGATTTGAAAGATATTTCATGATGAATCTATGTAGCAGTGACTACTTTGTAGTCTCCATGCAGCAGTGATACCCACAGAGTATCACCATAATATAACCCTGTGTTTTTTGGACTGCCAGAGTCACCCAGGATCTGAAACTCTTTTGTGCAGTCTTTCCCTCACGACTCTTTGAAGAACTTTACCCTCACCTGTGCTTCCACAGCAGCCAAAGCCAAGATTTGCTTTGACTTTGACCTTCACCACCACCGTGTTGAACAAAGTGCTCACCAGTTTCTCTTTACGTAGGAAAACACACAGACCAGTCTGCTGTTCCAGAGCAGCATCAAAAGAAGTGGAGATTCATGAGTTTGGTTGTTGTTATGATTTTTGACACTATATTACTTTAGGGACAGTGTCATTTGCCATGCTTGGCTCTGTGTCAGTGTATTGGAGAGAGCCAAGTGGCTGCAACTGGCCCAGGGTCCCTGCCTAGAGGTCGCAGAGGCAAGGGGACCCGATGTCTCAGACCATTTCCAGGCTCGTCTACATCAAGTCAGCTTGAGACCAATAGATTCATTAGGAGTTTTGCATAAATAACTGTCAGGGCCTGCTCCCTTTATGGAACATGTGTTTCAGTTGGATAGAAACTGTACAGCCTGTGGGGAGTCTGTGCTGTGGCAAAGACAGATCAGAATGGTATTTTTTAATTTAGAGAGAGAGAGAGAGAGAGAGGGAGGGAGGCATTCTGGGCATATACCCTGCTCTGGGAGGAGCTCTCTGCCCACAGGGAGTTTTCAGGATGCTGAGCTGTGAAGGCAGCTTCTGCTTCTCTCCTTTGCTGCTCTTAAGCAATATATTGCTCTCCTAAGCAGGTGACGATGGAGTTGGGGTAACACCTTCTACAATTAAGTCTGAAGCCCAATATGGAATACAAAGTTTACAAAGTAACCCCAAATAGGGATGCTGCTTCAGAATAGTAGGACAGAGATACTCCTCCTGTGAAGATCACAGACCCCCACGGGTCCCAGAGGAGCTCCACGGGGTCCAGCACAGGACACGAAGGAACATGGCTATGCTGGCAGGAGGCCTGGATTCACAACAAGGGTACGCTTCTGATGGGAATTGTGTGCGCTCTAGGAATTGAAGAAGGTTAAAAACTGCTCAGAGGCCTGCTGCCATAAGCTTTGTGAAGTGAAAACAAATCACCAGCCTCCAGAGACACAAAACTGAGTTTTGTCTAAGGGAAAATGTGACATTCATTGGTAACTTCCAGGTTTTTCCAATTCCCATTTGGTCACAGTTCAAGGCTGTGCATCCCAATTGTAGCTTTTTATCGTTTTTTTTTTTCCTCCCCACAAAAATATGAATTTTGTCCTGATTATGTCAATGATTTTTTTTTCTCCCCCCCAAGAAGGGCTGCTTTTCAGTTGCAGATGGCCGTAGGCCTAGCAACTATGCAACTCTAAAGGTCACCAAAGTCCTATAATGACAGTTACCATTTCTCACCAAAATCAGTTCTTTGTCCTGGTCCACACCCTCAGCAATCCAGTTACATGAAATCAAGGAAGTAAAACAGAAGCAAAATAGCAACGATATGGCAGCTCAACATGTTCCAAGAGCTACTCTAGTAGTGTTTTACTTGATATATTTCCTGTACCACAGTTCTTGTTTTTTACAGTCGGGGTTAAGACATGTCAACTCCTGGAGCTTGGAGCAGCTCATCCTCTTTGAAGCACAGTGCAAAGGAGTCAAGTCACATGCTGGGGATGAGAAGGGAGTTAAGAGAACAGGAGAGGGAAAGTGTGGAATACTTTCACCTTCCACACTTGGAAAAGGGAGGGAAGCCACATCTTCCATTCACACTCACCTCATCTTATATACATCATTGAGAAAAAGTATGTCAAGACATGTCTTCACACGGAATTGAAGGTCACTTTGTTGTTTGGGACAATGAGGGTGGAAAGTGAGTGGAAATAATTATTGTTTTTAGCTCAGATGAACATGTCCAAACCAAACCTTCACAGCTATCTTTTCTCATAACTTTTTCCACTTCCGCTACCTGCGACTCTCACTTTGGAATGAGCGGTGGAAACAAGCCTTCTGGGTCATGAGAAAGGATCAGACCTCTAAACATGTTGTTATTCCTGTTTTCCAGTTCTCAGCTCACAAAAAACAGATGATTAAATAGAGTAGGTAGCAGGCAACTGATCCACCTCTCCTGCCAGGTACAGAGAGTTCTTCACAGAGGAACAAAGCTGCTATAGTAGACATTTCCCTATTGCAAATTGGCTTATTATTCTTTACAATCAAACCAAGGCAGGTGTTGCATAGAGGCATCCTCACGTTATTAGAACAGCCTGTCCCACATTTTTGGTCAGGCTTGTAACTAAACTACACTGTCTGCACTGTCCTTCCAACAAAGCTTATAAGCAAATTATGGTCTCTTACACTTCAGTTTGCTTAGGCAGAATTTTTTACCTGTAATTGTACAAATGTTAAGAGAAAGGGCTTTGACTTTGATCTAAGTTTCTTCTCGTGAATAAGAAAACAGTAAATATCAATAGTATAATATCCACATACATGCACACAATCACTATATATAATACTGACATTTCTGGATTTATGATATTGTCTTACCCTTTAAAAGAAACAAACAAAAAAAGAACTGAGAAAGACAGTGAAGTTTGCATCTGGCCTCCCCCGGCCGCAGAGCTATGAAACCTCTCAGATACAAATACCAAAGTTCACTTCCTGCTTCACCTCTCACAGTAAGACGACCAGCGTTTTACTTCTCCTCAAGCACAGGGGAGAGCCGACACGGCAGGGATGTGACGCAGCAAGGGAGGGCTGGAAGGAGGTACGGGGCAGCTGGCAGGACGACCCTGCCTGGAGCCTGCAGGCCCATCCCAGAGCTTGCTCAGGTGGCTTCAGAAGCCCAGTTATTAGGGGTAACATGGGAAGAAGGAGAAAGATCCCTGGGAAGTTTAGCAGGAAGGGAATTTTGCTGTCCCTGAACAAACAGGGCTTTTGGCTAGCAGGAGGAAAGGGCCCCTTCATTAGCTTTCCCTGCTGCTCTTCATGACTTCATCTGTTCAGTGAATTGTTTCTGCTGGGAGATGAGATGAAGTTACTTATGAGGCCAGACAGGGAGAGGACTCAAGGCTTCTCTCAGAGGAACATGCTCTGAAGGAAGGTCTGACAGGCTTGAAGGTGAGAATGTTTCAAAGAAAATCAACACAACGTAAAATTAAATAAGCCCGTCTATGGGAGATTCCTGCCGTGATGGGATCCACTGAGCTCGTTAGGATAGCCTTATGGTATTTCCCCCTGAAACAATCCCATGGAAATACCCTGGATGTCACCACAATCTTTGCACTGTCTGAATCAAGTTTGGCGGCCCTGAGTGATAAGCTCTCAGTCAGTTGCTGCTTTCTTGATCTTAGACAGCTCCACAGATAAAACAGCTAGGTGAGGCACCTCTAAGAGCCCTAGAAATCATCCTGGGAAGGAGAGGAGAGCACACTGCTGCTGGCAAAGCTAGTGACCACACTGCTCATGTGCCTGCATGTGCCTGGGAGTCATCCTGCTCTAAAGGGAGAGTTTTTAAAAAAAGCCAGACGTTTTTTCCTTTGTTCTGTATATTTCTGTAATGACACGATACAAAGAGCAATGTTATACAGATGGTCAACAATGAAGCTGCAGAACAAAAGAGAAAAGTGGTTGGCCTAAACTATTTGACAGGGATCCATCACTGTGAATCAAGGGCCAGAAATAACAATGACCCTCACAGCTCTGGTAGGGTGAGCTGGTAACCAGCTCTCTAGGGTGACTTGCATACTATATCAGCAGGATACCTGAAAATCCCTCACTGGAGTCAGCCAAATTATTTAGAATTATTCAGAGACTTTGGCCAGCTCAAGTGTCTTCTGGTTTGTGTGCCCTGCGGACCCTAAGGCATGTGCACTGCTGCTATTCAGTGCAATGGATTCAGACTGGCTTTCTGCTATCTGTATTTATCACGATCCCCTCAGGAAGTGCTTTGGCAGGATTTTGTAATGAAAACCCTGCCCAGAGCACTCTTTGGCATGCAGCGAGTAGCCTTAAAATAGCACAGTGACATACTGCAATAATTATTCGTATTAACACTCTTCGTTGTGCTGTGTGACACTTTGTCCATGTCGCCCGACTCATTCTATCGCCCTGTGCATGGTGGGAATGCAGGGGGAAACTAGCCTTTCCAAAAAGGCAAAGTTCAGCTTTAGACTCAGATCCAACCGCCAACCCCCCAGGCACGAGCATGACTGTAGTTGAGCCGTTACACAGAGAGCCAATGCCAGGGCTTGGATTTGCTTCTAGATCCACAGTTTGCAGGTGTTCAGACAGGATATTTTGGCTCCTCTCTAGCCCATAGGTTGCCATCTGAGGAGCCTACCAAAATGAACATGTTTAAAAGGCCAACCAGAGAGTAACTTCAAATCCGTGTTATAGGAGGAGGCTGATTTCCTGCTGGTTACACGCTGGCTTCTAATTTAGCCTACATTTTTAATTTCCATACCTTTCTGGGTAAACCTTCCTGCATTCTGTTAATTGCACATCTTGTTTTATCTTCCAATATTAGGGAAAAAAGTAATTTTCAGAGAGAGAAGGGAAAGTGGAGGCAGCTTTGCTAGGAGTTCAAAGAACCCTGGACATTTAGGTATTTCTGCAGAAAATTGCTTTCAAAAGAAAATAGTTTCATTTTGAATTAGCAGAATTGCTTGAATTTTTCATCTTGGATGTCTGGAGTGGATTTCTCCTATTTTCAACAAAAGGAGCTTTTTAGAAAATACTTTTTATTTATGCCTGTTTACCTAACCTCACTTAACCTGGATATTATGCACTTGATTTAAAACTCATGCAAATTAGTAGAAAAAAAAAACCTAAAATCTGCAATGGGTTTTGATTAAAACCTCAAGCCCCTCTCCTGTACAACTGCTCTGAGTTTCCCAAAGTCATGCTCCAAATGTTTCAAGGAAACAAAGTCATACCATTCCAGAGGCCAGAGTTGCTGAGCAGATATCAGTAACTGCTTAAATAGCATTTCATAAGAAAATAGCCATCCCTCCAGTACACTGTGCACAGAGAGGAAGGTGAGTTATGGCATGAGAGTAGCTGCTGCTTTCAGTCCTTGTTATCCATGAGCACGCTGTCACAGTGGGGAAGGTTAGCACCTGATAATGCCGATGCAGAGACACAGAGGGAACACAGAGGTGTCCAGCATCTCTGCAAGCCAGTGGAAGTGGCTGAAGTTTGCAGGCAGATGTGAAACCTTCCTTACATTTGGGCGATCTTTCCAATCTCTAGAAGGAATGTCAGGAAATCAACAGCAACAGGATAGGAAGAGTATGGGAAGGAAAGTTACCCTGTGCAGTATGGTTAAATGACTCAGGCACACAAACCTGAGACAGCGTATTTTGTATAGGGCAGATTAAACCTCAACCTTGAAGTGAGCTAGTCAGTGAACTTCAAATTTGTTCTTGTAATAATTGTACTATATGCAAATATGTTCAGGCTTGGATAATATCCACTAACAGTCAAGCTATGGGCTACCCAGGCTTTGTCAGCATCCATTTCTTTGGTTCCATACCAAGGATCACAGTTCTGCTTCCTGGTGGGGCAATGAAAACTTCTGAGGAGAGATGACTAGCAAATGCCCCCCAGCGACCAAAGCACTCAGCAGAGGGGGCAAGGAATCATTCTCTTCCTGAATGGTTTCCAAATAGTTTCTCCTTTGTCAGCATCGTTCAGTGTATTTGCAAACAGCATGGTATGACCAAAGGAACAACAGCAAACTACATTAACACACAGATCTCTCTTTTCATTAAGAAAATTGGGTCATGTGAATTAGTGAATGTGCACAGGACCACTTCTGTAATCATGAGGATATGGAAAAAAAATGCAATTCCAAGAAAGCATCCAACTAAAAACAAGACTTGCATTAAGTTATCCTACATGTTTGTCAAGTTGAAAAAAAAATCTTTTAAAATATATCAAAGCACATTTTCCAAAGCTGCTTTTCTTCAGCATGTCAACTCTATCCTGAAAGCACAGAATCTGCAATGAACTCAGCCTCTGAATTTGTAACAGGATAGGTGTCTGCCAAATGTATCGTCACCAGTGAACAATGCACTGGTCATATGGATTTTTTCTTCATGCACCAGCCTTTATTAAAACATTTTCAATTAATTCCTTGGTCTCCAAGACCTTCTGCCAAGGTCACTACTCATGACTGAAAGGGTTCCTCACTGAGTAATGAACACTTCTCAGGAGACTTTTCTGTAAGTCATAATCAAACACAATCTTCTGTTAATAGCTTACACATACTTGGTGCATTAACAGCAAGAGCTTTTAATAAATATATAACTAAATACAACTGAGGCAGGCAAGGATTAGATATTAGCACCACACGAGGATTCTGCTGATGATTTCTCTGTCAAAGCCTAATTTGATTAGTGACTTGGGGAAAAAATGTTTTATTTGGAATAAAGCCTTACTCCAGAGGGTTGTGTCTCAAAGGCAGTGCTCAATGGCTACTTCCCTTGTTCTAGGATAAACTCGTGCTAGTGAGAAGACATTAACAATAGACTTCTGCTCTAATTACTGGTCTAGAAGTACCTGTCAGCTGAAAATTCACTCCTAAATGTCTGGATTTGAGCCACAAAGCAGGAGAGAAGTGATCAGGGGAAAGGAATCTGCCCTGAGCTGATGACTGCCCAAATTACGTGAGGAAGCTTCTACATCTGCCTGCATGTCTCTGAGCTTTCCTTGGTGCTGTCAGTGCTCCATTCTTAAGCAGACATCATTATTTGTGAGAGAACAGCTTCTAGAGACAGTATATTTTGGTCTTCAAACATGCTTCCCTAGCTCAGCTCAGGCTGCAGGCTACCCTTCTTGCACCGTGTCTTGGTATGTTGCTTCTTATCAAGCATGCAGAGAGGCAGCCTCCAGTCCCTGGGAGGAAAAGCAGAAAATGTGGTGATGCAGAGCTAGCAGAGGCTACTTGAGAGAGTCACACATTTCCCTCTTTTTCACTTTTTTCCTTTGGGACACTGGTACATGAATACTTCAGACTCCTGGTTTTTTTTTTGAATCAAGTTCCTGGAGAAGAATAAACAAATTCTTTTTCACCTTTTTTATGCCTTAAAATCCTTGTATTAGTTAACAGGATTTTCTAGGAATGCTGCAATCCGTATTACATTGTTTTTCCATTGCTAGTTTCAAGTTATACTGCTTCTCCCTCAAAGCTCATAAATTCCTTTTTAAAAGCTTGTAAAGTTTCACCTGTGTATGTTTATGGCTCTCAGGATATGAACTAAACTCAATTGATTTAGCTATATTTACCACTGCTGAACTTCACTCTATATTTCACTGAACTACTCTGTAGAAAGAAAATCACTTCCCTTTCAATGAATTCCTCCAGCATGGCAGCTGAATCCAGAAATCCAATCCATTTTCCCTTTTGTTGGAAACACACTGATACAATTATGTCTTAAAATGTAAATGCATGTGCCCACACTGACATCTTCATTTCCTCCTTCTCACCTAGCCGCTAAGTCAATGATCACTGATATCACATATTCCCTGGTTTGCTCCAACTATTGCCTTCCAAAAGGAATCACAAGCACAGCTAACAGCAGTGTTACTTCAGCTTTCACAGTAAGCAGGCAGCATAAGCGTGGAAGAGTCCAATTTTGGATCCTTCTCCTGGGACAGTCCTTCACAGTCCCTGTGAGGACTAATCTAGAGAAGTTCCTCCCAGTATTCTCACACTATTACCTAGAGCAAACAGCAATTACCATTAGTATCATGTTATACAAGAACAAACCTCTCTAATTGCCATACTGTCCCCATACTTCTTCAAGCATTTTGAGCTAAGAAAAAAGAAAAACACACACACACACAAAAACTACAACAATGATATGTCAAGGCCACTACTTGTGGCCCCAGAAAGACCCAAGCCAAGCGTTATGTGATGCAGATACTGTCAGCTTGCACTAGAGGGATTTGGCTTTTAGTAGTATAGGCACTTTTTCTCCACTGATGTGAAGAAAAAGGATTGCTCTTAAGAGTGGATGCTTTTAACAGAACAGATATAGCCAATGAGAAACCCATAACTTCAAACCCCAGCTCCAGCAAACACCAAGGCCCATAGCAGCCTCTTAGAGAGCTGAGCTCCAAAAGGCCTGCAAGGTTTCTCTGGTCTGGCAAACCTGCATCAGCACTCTTTCATCTTGTCAAGGCTGAGCAAAGAGGCCTGAGCTAGCAGAAGACAAACTGCAACTTTGCCTTGAATGTTGAGAGAAATCAACATCTGTAAAGTAACATGGTAGCCAGACATACATCCTAAACAGGAGGCACAGTTATAGATAAATACATCTGAGTTGCCATGACTTCTTTTCCCACTGTAGACTAGATTCATGGAAACAGTTTTGGTCTCTAGCCCTTTGTTTCCTTTACGGCTAGAACACGAAGTGAATCAACATTTCAGAGCCTCTGAAATATTTTCATTTGCTTTTGGCTTTTGCTAATAAAAATGACTGGACCTTGTCAAAGGGAGTAGAAGAACTGGGTTATTTTTTGCTGCTTGGGGAAAGAAGGAGTTTGCAGGCATTTTTCCTCACCTTTTCCTCACCTTTCTGCATCTATGCTTAAACCACTTTCTGCTGTCTAGCAAATTGTTGTGCTGGGCTAGAACGATCGCCATGACCTCTTTCACAGGGCTTTGAGCTAACAGACAAAAAGCAACACACACGTCCTGTCTAGGGGAGCCCAGTGCTGCAACAGGCTGGACTGGAAGCAAGACCTCCTGCCTAGGAAGATCCCTGAAGTTTAGGAGATTATGCACAGACCATCATTACAACAACTGTTTCCCTAATAGCCAAAACAGAGTCCCAGCAACTAAATTGAAATGAATGTGGGAATAATATATCCACACACAGATCTGAATGTAGTGATTTTTTTGTATGGGAAATCACTGGTGTGGCAAATCACACTTCAAAATTCACTGTTTTTCTTCAACTTAACAAGCACTGAGACACCTTGATAAGACAAGCCTTTCCCAGGATATTTTAAAGTGAGAAGACATAAAACCAAATGTAGGACTTTCACCTTGTTTTGTTTTACACAACAGACACCCTGCGTGTGAAAAACAGCAAACGGCTCCCATTAACAGCCTCACAGCCTTGCTTCCAGGAGGTAGCTGAGTCACTAAAAAACTCTGCTTGTTTGTGCTATTGTTTTAAAGGTCGTTTAGGAAACGAATTGAATTCTTTCATTAAGGAGCCCATGGGAAGATATAGCACCCACTCGCATGGTGTCATGGCTCAGGGCACGGCAGTCAGCAGTGTGGGCACAGAGGAGCATGGTACCCTCTGAAATCTTATGTCTTAGCTTCTCAAAGCTCATAAGGTTACTACATACCCTTACATTTCAATTCCTCCCATAAGTTATGATTTTGATTCAGGGAGAGGGACCTTCTTAAGCATGCATGCTGCAAAATTAATCAGCTCCCCTTGCATGCTGCAGCACGGCAGTCTGGTGGTGCAAACGGGCTAGTAACTCCCTAGATCGACACAATAGTGCCTGCTGCCTGCCCTGCACAGTACAGACATTCTATGGAGTCTCCAGGCAGAAGCTCCTAGAGTGTCTGGATTTGCTGCCGTGCTGAGAGTGCAACAGCCAACCCAGTCCATGTTGCAGACCTCATGCAGATGGATAAGGAGCCTTCACAGCCTCGTCCCTGGGGGTTACCCTCCCCTCAGATCTAAGCAATTGAGCTATTCATGTGAGCACTCCCAAATCACAGCCAAGTGAAGCCCTGCTAGCAAAAACCTAGAATTTGACCATTTGTGTAACTGTGGCTCAGTTTGCTTGGGATCGTTGGCAGACAACCAAACCAGCCACTCCATTAGCAGATCTAAAGGACTCAACACCTTTAGCAGAGGTTGAGGATGGGCAACCAGATGCAGTAGTTCCTTCAGCTGAAAAAAATCACACGTGCGCGCAGATCTGGCACTGTCCACCGCACCTGGCAGTGGGTCAGCCCTGTGAACTCCATCTCCTTTGCACAGACGCCCTCCCTCTGGCCAGCCACGATGGTCATGCACCAGAGTGAGCCGTGGCATTTACCTGGCAGTACCAGCTGGCCTCATATCATAGCTCTGCACCACCGCAAGGCAAGAGAGCCTTATCTACGCTGTCACTGCTGGCAGACACATACATGCTCTTCCAGCGCCGGGCCAGCTGGACAGGAGCCAGGACAGCCGCGGCTGCGTGGCTTTTGGGCTGAGCTGGCTCACCTCCTGCCTGCCCAGAGCGCGGGCAGCACAGACACATCTGCCTGTAAAGCACCACATGGACACAAAGAGAGGGATAGATGGAGAGAGCTCTGTGAGGGTGTCATGTCTTAGGGAAAAACTTACACTCTTGAGTCTTTTCTCTCTGCTGCCTCAAGCCCTTTTCCCTTACTGCTCCTTTTTACCAAGCTGGGAGGCAGGGGAACAAATAGCTGTATGGATAACCAAAGCTATCTAAATAAGCAAATGAGACTCTTTATCCATTTGAAAACAATCCAAAGAAACAAACGAACAAAACAAAACAAAACAAAAAAAGAAAAAAAAAGCAGCTCTCTCCTTTTTTCCTTTCTGTGGAAACTTCTTTGACACATTTAGGTTAATACAGCCTTCTTGACAGATCACTCAGCCATCACGTTCCTGTTCCCTAATCAGTTCCTTGCCTCACAGCCACCCTGGCTGAAGACTGATGATAGCTGCTAATAGCCACCATGAGCGGGTTGGCAGGGATTCGTGCGGGGCGCTTCCCGGCAAGGCCAGCCATGGGCACCGTGTGCACATGTGCGCTGCTCTGGAGCTCTCTGGCCAGAAACCCAACCGAAAATAGAGCCTGTTCCTGGGAATCAGACAGTGATTATCACCCTGATAATAGCCTCATGCTCATGGTGTCTTGTGGGACAACCCATGCAGACAGGGACCTAGAGGTGGCCACTCACAGGAAAGGACCCCAAGAAGCTTCAGCAATTCTAGGGGCATGACTGCTTTTACTACAGTTCCCTGTCCATCCTGTCCTGTTTGCCTCCAAGAAGGAAAGGGAGACATGACCAAGAACGAAGTCTGAGAGGGGAAGTCCTTCCTTAAACTTCCTCGTAAAAAGGGCAGGCAGAAGAGGGATTTTTCTTGAATGTTACTGACAAATGAGCCTACCAGAAAATACAGCACAGCCCAAAGCATGAAATTGGAGACTCTAAACATAAAATTCAAATCCAAGCCTGACTTCCTCTGCACACCACCCTCACCGCAAACAGCTGATGTCTTTTCATTAAGCTGAACCAAGCCCTGAATACCCCTGTGTCAGAGTTTCAAAAATTTGGATCTGGGTTCCAGGGTCTTCAATCATCCCCATTAAGAGAACCAAATCTCTTCCATTTCCATGAGATAATTATAGCACTGAACACCAGAAAGCATGGATCAAGATAGAGATTTCTACAAAATTGGGTTATATTTCAGTTCTTCTCCTATTCCCAACCATTAAGGCTGTCTTCCCATTTCAATTTTTCTACACCATTTCCCCCACACAAGTGTGCATATTGAATGCTTGCTGACAGCTCAGTAAGTGTTCATACTCATAAATACCCCTGGGACCAGAGTAAAGGCACTTTTGCACAGCTGGCTATATGGCTTGCCTATTTTAGATACCCAGACTGAGATATTTCAAAAGCGCCTGCAATAGGCTGATGCTCGGTCCATTTCAAAACAGGCCATGTAATGTAGCTGCAACTGAGACAAAAAAAATAAGAAATACTGAAAATCGCAGGTTTTCTCTGAAAAATAGAGATTGGCCATTTCCACAGTGAGAATAAGGTCCCAGATACTCAGCTATTTGTTCGGCATGAAAAAACAAGATGCATCCAACAACTTACTGCAAACAACAATTGAAACAGTACCCTTTAAAGAGTAAAGCCACAAGCCAAAACATGGCTCAGTTCTTGAACTTTTCCTATATCACTTTTAATAGAAATTCTTACTTTCTCACCTGAGTGGAAATGCAACAACCCTCCTTCTTTTCCTTACTTTAGCCTTTCCTCCTAAGGAACTCTTCTTTTCCTATCAGCCCAGTGGAAACAGCAGCAGAATTGTGGAGGGGCACTGGAGCCCCATGTGCATCTTGCTGCTACGTGTTTGGTGCTGGCTCAGTGGGCCGGCCTCGCCACGCTGCCGGCATCCCGCCGCTCGCGGTAGTGACAGTGGTTGCCATGGCACCAGGTGATAAATCACTTCTTGAGTCCCGTCTGCAAGTCCCTCCCTGCAAAGCCCGGCCCAGGCATGCAGCCGGGGCTATTTTTAGCATCGTGCTCATAACGCACAAGTCGATCAACATCTGCATGTCTTTGGTGGCAAGCTGCTTCCAGGTGCTCAGAGCTGGCTCTCCTGGGGATAAGTATTAAGTGAGAAGGGAGCAGGACTGGCAGAGATAAAAGAAAGGCTGGGATCAAAAACAGAGTGAGGGTGACCACATGATGCTCCTTTCAAAATCTGAGCTGCTTCTCCTCCTGCAGATGAAGATAATGGAAGAGATCTCCTTGTATTGATTTCTCTGCCACTGTCCGAGTTTCCAGGATCAAGGTCCTGATGTGCAGACCCTGTCCTTCCTCAGTGTATAGAAACACCCTTGGGCAATGGCACTGGTGACCTTTGCAGGGGTTGACTGGGGCACAATGTCCTAGAGTAAAGCCCAGCAGGGTGGATAACGACATCCATGGGTGGGCACCAAGAGGGATGTTGCTGGCCTCCTCTATTTTCTCTCCCTAAACTAGCTTCAAAACTAGCAGTGCATCTGGAACACGTCATGCTGATCCAGTAAGTAATTGCGTGACAGCCTGTACCACTGCAGGTGTCCAAAGCTGTGGTGAAAATGATACTGCTCTAAATGCCATTACAAAGGTGTCGTGCCCAGGCCTCTGAAGAGGTGAAGTGTACTGGAGATCGTTAAATCAGCAGAATTGCTGCATGAGTAATACTTAGACTGTTCTGGAGGGGTTAGAAACCTACTGCTCAGCAGCCAAGGCTAAGATATTATGCAGATTGCCAAACTACTGAAGCAGTAAACCTTATTATTAATAGTAACTTGGAATAGCGGGTTCCTTTGCTCATGAGAGGAAAAAAAAAAGTTATGGAATCACAAACAAATCTACTTTCTTTGTGAGGATAAACTTGTTTGTCTCTGAGCTTATTGAGGGCTAAGGGTAAATATGCCTGAAGTAGGATGCTCCTCTCCAGCGCCATGAATCCACGTACAACGGCACATACAGACCAACCCCTGGCAAACCTGATCGTAAATTCAAAGAAACAGATTTTCCCCTAAAAGCTGGGAAACAGGCCACTGGCTAAGGGAGGTTTTCGTGCCAGGAGCCAAGCAGAGGGAACAGGAGAGCACAGCAGTGGATGAATGGGTCACCTCATGGCTGCTTAAACAGTCATGGATGCAGCAGCTGGTCAGTGGCGCAGATGGGTGAATTTCTAAGGCAAGGTAGTGTTTGTGGGATACAGTCCCACAGCCCCATCACCTCTGAAAAACATCACCCTGACTTTATCCTCCCAGCTGGCAAGTGACTATCTGAGAGAAAACACCAAGATGGGAGCTGCTCCAGCAGTGCCATTTCTGGTGTGTAACTCCCCTGAAACCAAAGGGGCTGTGCTGATCTACACCAGCTGCATCTCAGATTGCTGAGAAATAATACTGCCTCACTCCGTATTTTTCCTGTTTTATATAATGCCTAGGGGCAAATCAAGGCCATGTGAGACTCTGCACTGAGTCATTCACTGCGATTTTGGAAAATATGTATAGAAACACAGGCCTGTGAGATTACCCTAGAGAATCAGCGTCACCTCTGATCAGAGCCAGCAGGTCTGTACCAAAGATGGTACAAAAATGCAAAACAAACTAACAAAAAAAAATCCACCACAAACAGACAAAAATCTCACACCCTGCAAAGAGTTGTTAGGGAGCAACCCTCCTCTAAGCTTCCTCTAATCCCAAACAGTGGTTTATATACTCCAGGTTCATGCCTCCTACAATAGGCCTTTTTCCTCCATGCTCTCTGCCGCTTTATTTTTTTTTTAAAAAAAGAAAAAGTGTTGTGTTTCCTCCCTGCACTCAGCAAGGAGGAGTTAGAGTAAGTGGGAGAAAGCACTGAGCAGAGTAAATGCTCTGCAGGGATATGGGGAGAAAGAGCTGGATCAGCTCAGACCAGGGCAGGAGCATCCCTCTTGGCACAGCAAACAGGAGCCACGGAGCTTCTCGGGACCACACTAGGCCTGGGTGACGCTCCCGGGTCCTCCGCAGAGTGTGTCCACACTGCAGCAGTGCTGCACCAGCCTCAGCACACTGTGCTCCAGGTGACATCCTAAAGCGGCTCTTTATGTGCAGTAGCCGTCTTTCCAGGAAAGCCCAGGCTGGGATGATCAAGGCTATTCCCCATGAACTACTCATCTGATGTTGTCAGAGGCATTAATCAAGTCTCCAGTCATTGCTTGCAGGGCCGCGTTCAAATTTACATCCTCCACCAGGAACGAAACTTCCTACCCAGAGTGACTTCCAGCCCCGAGGCCACATGCGAATTGGTGATGGACAAGCCAGTGTTTCTACGAATCATTTCCTCAAGCCCTATGGCCCGCAGCCAAGCCAGCAACCTGAAAAGAGGCAGCTTCCTGGCTTGGGAGACTCACCGAGTGTGCTGAAGGACAGACAGCTGAGGAACCCAGATGTGCCTTCACCAGGGACATCCTCAATGTCCTATCCCGGACCCCCATTGGAGAAGGAGCTGGCACAGACTCATCCCAGAAACAAAGAGGATCTGCTGGCTGAATCCAGGAAGCTGACAAAGTTGGGCTGCAGCCTTCACTCCTGCACATGGGAACTGCTTGTTTACCTTCTGGCTTCCCCCATGGAGTGGTTCATCCCTGCTGGCTTGTAAGGAAAGGAACAATAGCCAGATATTTTTAGGATCTGTCTGTGAATCCCCGGTGACCAGCTTTTCCCATTTTGTCACTCAGACCACAACTCCTGTAGCCATAGAAGTTGCCTTACTGTCACCTGCCAAAGCGTTTGGACCCAGAAACGCCCAAGTCCTGTCTTGTGTTGTGGAGGGTTTGGTGCTGTTATTTATTTTTAAATAGAAGTTGTCCCCCTCTTATGTAAATGTCAGACAGGTTTTAAGAGCAACTTTTTCCTCCCCTGCAGAGGCATTCTTGAGCACACAATGCAGAGATGCTCAAAGGCTGCCACAATTGTACAAGAGGTGTGCACTTGGTGCAACAAGTCAGATGCCTCCTCATTAAAAACGGCAAGTTAACAATGCAAATCTATAGCCTAAATATAGCATGAGACAGAAAGTCCCAGCTCAAGTACAGCAATACGGCACCTCGGGGGACTGTCAGAGACAGTGAGAGCACAGTCACGCCATGCACGCAGACATGCAAAGGCAAAGGAAACCCGGGCAGCCTATCGCCCAGGCTGCCCACGGTCTGCATACATCACTGGGCAACCTTGGCACAACCCTGAGGTCTCCAGCAAGGTACAACTAGAACAGAAGTACCACAAATATAAACCATTTGTACATTTACCTAATATGGGGCAGAAGAGTTTTACGCCACCCTGGTGCTTTCCTCTGTGCAGCTACACGGAGTAGAGCAGCCCACGGCGTCACTTAAAGTGGGTATCTTGGCACATCACACATGTCCCCAGGGCTGCTCCCACCAGCACCAAGGGACCTCCTGTCAACAGCATGACCAGGACACAGGGACCACTGGGCCAAAACGTTTGAACCTCCTATTAGTAGAAGAAAACTGTCTTCCATGTCTCATCCAGAATACTGTTCTCTTTCTGTTAATGCCTGTCTGTTGCAACATCAGGAAAGAAATTTGGAGGGAATTTCAAAAGCCATTGGTGACTTAGGAGTACAGTTCTGCTGACTGAAAAAATGTTAAATTAGAATCATTTCTCTTTAAGGAAAAGAGGCTCACTAGATCATGCATTTTCTCCTGACTGATTTCTTCCACCAGCTCTCTCCCTCTTCTCCATAACTCCCCCAAAACGTACAGATTTAGCCCCCAGTGCTCCTTTTCA
>NW_010579220.1:83921-141152 GCF_000705375.1 Tinamus guttatus | reverse complement strand
TCAGCAGGAGGCTTTTCTCAGCCTTCACAGATGAGGTAGTGAGGTGCAGAGATTTGTTTCAGCTTGCATGGAGAGAGAAAAAAAAAAATCACAGAAAATTCTTCCTGCTTGTTCTTAATCATAACTCTATCAGCAATCTTCCCAGCTTCTAACATGACTTTCTTGTTAGCCCTGGGAACCCTATGCTATGTTTTTCCCAAGTCTATCTCACACTCCTTAGGGCTTCTGAGGTCTTTAATAAAGGCGTTTTATCTTTTCCATGCTTAGGGGCAGGTCTCAGGTACTCATCATGCCCCAGTCCTCTCTTGCTTTGCATAGCACTGATTCATTTAAAACACATGCATATCCCATACTTCGTATGAATCATTCCCTGCTCAGCTCATGCTCCTAATGATAATATTTTTGTGGAACAGTTTGATTCTATTAGCCCACAAAAACCTCCATTACTCAAGCTGTTCCCAGATCATCTAACATGGTCCTCTAAGGAAGTTTTTTCCATAGTGCTGCCTCATAATATATTTCTTTCCTTTCCAAAAAGGCAGGGGTGGAAGGATAAAGGGAAGATGATCCCACCAGCAAAAGGAACAGGGCTTGAAGGGTCATTTCCCATGTCCACATACATGCATGCAAAGGCAGAAGTGACACCAGCCATAACCCTGCCCATGCTTCGCACTGCTCACAAGCTCCCTAGTCTCACAGCATATGCACGGCCAGGCAAACAGGCTGCCCCCAAAAAGGTTTTGGAGCCCTTGATTTGCAAGTAGGACAGACAAGGAGAATCAGCGCAGACTGCACCTCCTCTTACCCAGGGCAGCATCTCTAAGAGGCAATAAGAAAGGGCGCAGAGAAAGGTGCCCTTCCCCCTCCTCTTACTCCAGTTCAGGACCATTTACTTTTTTGAAGTTTTCCATTCCACACCTTGGCAAGGAAATAAGTTTCTTGTGGTTTTGTTCGTTTTTTTGTTGTTGTTTGTTTGTTTGCTTGTTTGTTTTTTGGAGGTTTTTTGGGGGAGGTAGAGAGGATGGACAGAGGATCAGACAAATGCTCATGTGTTTGTGGCTGGCTTTAATATCCCTGAAAGGAGCCCTAATTTACCTACACAGTAGAAGACCGTATCTGAAGCACTTGAGTTCCAAGGAGACCTACTGAGACGTGTCTTGCAGAGCAAAGCCCAGAAGAGGAACAACAGAACCAGCGAGTTGGCACCACAACATGTTTTAAAACCCCATCCTCAAATACAGTGTCATCTTTGGGGAGGATGAAGACAAAAGCGAAACACACTTTCGTAAAGAGTAATTCTCCCCTCTTCCAACAGTCCCAAGAGACTCAGGAGTCTCCAGGAGGTGATACCAGATTTTAAGCATGTTCAGGCTTTTTGCTATATACTATCCTGCTATTCCTAGCCTCCAGTATCCTTGTGGAGCTCTGTGCACACATAATAGGACCCTGTGCCCTTACCCCTTCCCCCTTGGCAGGAGAGCAGAGGGGATTTCAGCACAGCTACCAAGCCCCGGAGCCGCTGGTGCAGAGAGAAGCCTGAATCCCAGGATTGAGCCAGGGCCCCATAAAGTAACCCTTCCCTCTGGAGCCAGCCTTGTGTTTTCTCATATCCTATGGAGATGCTCACCTTAGGAACCCTCACTCTGCCTGTTAGATTGAGACTTGCCAGTGCCTGTTTTAAGGAGATTTTTTTCCTCCTTTTTTAAAACATTTTTTTTAATGAGTATCTTGTTGATCATAAAATAGTGAGTTGGAGGACTATAAATTCAGAAGGAGAAGTTCTTTGAAGGAAGCATTTTTCTATTAAAAAAAAAAAGAATGAAAGAATGCACCCCTCCTTCTCTTACAAATAACCTCCTATTTTGCAGCACAACAGCTAAGTAAGGATATGGGCCCCTACATGTCCTCTTGCCTCTTAGATCTAAATGGAGCAAGTTTTTGCAGCCTGGGAATTCTAGGTGGCAGCTGTGCCACAGTCAGCCCTGGCTTTATGTCTCGGGCCAGAGGAAAGCAACTTGCTTGCTCCCGAGTTTCACAAGGATAACAGAGTTAGCACCCTCTTTATGCTGGGTCAAACTTCCTGCCATGTTCATGTCAAGAGGCACAGCATATTCAGCTACAGCCACGAGCATCTGGCTTCACCCACAAGGCTTTCATTAGGATGAATGAAAACACTTTACAGAGAGTAACCCTGTAATGTTGCCACAAGGATGCTCCATAGCCCAACTCCTGGCCTCCCTTTTCACGGTTGTAAGGCATCCCTCAGCCCCCCTGGATATGTACAGCTTATCTCCTATAGCATAACAACTATAGCACATTCCCTGGAGTCACTTTCAGGAAAACTAGGCTGGTATCACTCCTTTTACAGGTAGGGAAAATGAGGCACAGGAGTCTCACAATTTACCTGGCAAGCAACAAACAGAGGCAAGACTCTCCCTTCCATGCAGTGCTCCAAACTCAGCAGTTCAATAACAGCTTAGTTAGCAGCTCTGATGCTTACATCCCCTGCTTTGCCTGGCTGCTTGCTCCCTGGAAGAGTTGATTCAATTAAATCACATCCCTGACATTGTGGGATGGCCTGAGTGGGCATGACTGACCCTCCAGCTAGGGAAAGCTCCACCTGGGCTTGAGGCATTATTAGGGAGATCTGGAACCCTTTTTTCAGGCAAGCTTCTGTTGGGAGGCATTCCTAGCATGCAGCCTTAATTGGCTTATTTAAGATTAACGAGACCAGCTGCCCTGGCCAGCTGAGTCAGCAAGGGAAGTTTTTTTTTTTTTTTTTTTTTTTTTTTTTTTTTTTTTTTTTTTCCCTCCTCCTTGTCTACAGGCAGACTGCAAAGGGAGCAAGTCCTATCTGCTCCCAGAGCCTCACAGGCCTGACTAATCCTGAGTCTGTGTCCCTGCTCCTTGTAAAACGCCTCCTCCTCACTTTGGGCCCTGGGTTGCCTGCCCCGGCACGAGGGAAGGCGAGTGGCATCTGGCTGCTGATCCCGAGCAGGGTCCCGCACTTGTCCTTCGCCCCCATCACTGCTCCCTTCCCTGGGCCAAGGGAGGGATTTCCAAAGTGTGGGGCTAAGGGTGAGATGTTCACAGAGTAGCTCCTCTGTTCGCCCCCCATTATCGCTGCTTCTTTTAAAAGCAACAATTGTGCAGGAGGAGGTCACATGAAGGATGCCTGAAATTCTTTCCAAACCACAGCCAGTTCTGACCCGTCACAAATTTCCCTGGTTACTCTGGCTTGTGAACTCTAAAAAATGCAATTAAAAGAGCAAAAGCAGAGGCCTGAAACCTCTGATTCAGCTGGTCTCACTGACATTCATTAATGAGGCCAGCCTTACACGCACTGATTCAATAGAGGCAACTGTCTGCTTGTAGCCCCAGCACAGCAGAAGTTCATTAGATCTCTGGTCCAAGAGCACGCGGCTCAAAATTAATGCTGCTTTCCCAGAAGTTAAGGGAGCAGCTTATTTAATGGTTTAATGCCATGGAAATTGCCATTTGCTCGGCTGGCAATGCAGATGAGCAGCACTTCACGCTCATTTTGCCTCTCCATCGGAGAAATTCAGGCCAGGCTCCCTGCTCTGCCAATGGGTGTCACTCTGCAATAGTCGTGGGAACCAAGCCAGCACACGTCAGCCTTATGCAATGGGGTGAGCACATTTTTCAGGTCCTCCCCTTTTGACTACCATGTCTTCCCCATCATGAAGCTTGGGGGCTGCAGAGGAGCTCATACACCCCAGCCCGAGTCTTTCTCTCACACCTTGACTATCCAGAGATGGTCTAGGGTCATAATCCAAGAGAAAACTTCCTTGCTGTAGCATCTTCTTTTTAAAACCACCTAGTCCAAAACTCAGCATGCGCAGGGCCATGGCGAGGCCTGTCTGAGCTGGCACGCTCCCCCCGTGCCACCCCTCGTTTTTTTTTTCAGGACCAGCTGCTGCTGTCCCCTCTGAAGTCACTGCCTAGCATGTTTTCCTTCTCCCATCCACTCCATGTCTGCAAACAGGCATTACTCAGCCAATATGTTATTTGATATTCCTTCCCTCCCTCTGGCTTGGGGACATTCGCTCCCAGCAGGATGCCACAGGGGAGGGAAAGCAGAAGAGGAAAACAAAGCAGGAAGCCCTTGTGCTTCTACTCTCAATGAGATTTGCACCTTTGGGCCTGGCCTTTGCAGGACTTTAGGCCCTTCTGCAGCACCTCTCTCCCCTGCCAGTGGGTCCCAGGGTGTCCTGGGCTCCCTCATGCCACATGGGCTGTACCGTGAGCGGTTCCTGCGGGTCATGCAGCTCCCAACCCGATCCCCACCGTAACATTATCATGCTGTACGCAGTGCTGGTAAGCGAAGCTGCCTGCTTTTGGCCACCTGGGTAACCGGAGACTCTTTTGTGGCCACGTTACAGGATATCCTGATGCCCCGGCAGAAGGGAGGGAGGAAAGGAGGTGACAGCAGCCTGCGAAGGAGCTCCATGGCTCTGGGATCCAGGCGGCCGCTTTCTCCAGCCACCAGTGAAGTGGGGCTGAGCCAGACTCTGCCAGCGTCTGCAAACAGCACAAGCCATCTAGCGAGCATCCCTGCAAGCAAACCCAAGCAGCAGCCCGTGACTGGACTGAATCCCCGGACTGATTCCACTTGAAGGAACTGCACTGTTTTTCTCTCAGTTTTAAAGGGCAGAAATCAGCTTAGCTTTCTGAGCAGGTATGCTCTTGCACAGAGGGAGCTGCATTTCACCAATGGATGATATTTCCTCCCCGAAGAGCCTGAAACATATCCTTTCAGAGGAGAGGCATTTTAGAGCTGTCAGTCAGGAAAAATGGAGATAGAAAAGTGAGGGATGACTGAGACAAGACTCTACAGTCAGCACCTACACTTGGTTTGCACAGCTGAGAAAGACCCAAACCTGATGACTCTGATCAGCAGCAGCACTGCTTTCTTTGAGATTTGGCCCAGTGCAAGACAAAAATGTTGCAGGAATAATTTAAGTTTTCCACAGTTGCAAAATTATATAGCTTTTTAAAACCATAAAATGGAAGGAAGGAAGGAAGGAAGGAAGGAAGGAAGGAAGGAAGGAAGGAAGGAAGGAAGGAAGGAAGGAAGGAAGGAAGGAAGGAAGGAAGGAAGAAAGAACATTCCCCTACTTTTCAACATTTTAAAGCACAGAATTAAGAAAAAAAACCTTCACAAATTTGAAAAACACAAAGTCATTCAACTTGTATAGCTTTTGACTTTTAGCCCTCAAAGCACTTTTTAAAGTGGATTAAGCATCAAACTGCATTTTACAGATGGAGGAAACGGAATCTTACCTTGGAAAAACATCTGAAAGTTGGTCAAGCAAAGTCAAGCGGCAGACTTGGAAGAGTCATCCAGGATTACTGACTTCTCTAGCACCCAGGGGGTCATTTGCCACTCAGGGACCAAATGAGCAAAATAGACCTCAAACCTGCCACCACTGAGAAAATCTCTTTGGGGACTATAACGTGATAGCAGCCACATGTCTCCTGGGCAGAGGAATGACTTGAGCCGGGGAAAATGCCAATGAAACACCAACTAAAAAGATGCTAGGTTTCACCCTGCTCAACGTGCAGTTTAAGCAATAAATTCCTTCCATGGACAGCAAAGGCAGTCTTGAGGTCCAATGCTTTGCTGGTAAATTCCTTCTACTTGCTTACATTGAGAAAATCCAGCATCAACTGCTTTCCTCTGCCTGACACAGCAGTCAGAGGGGCACAGCAGTGTGATCGATGGTGTCTGGGGCCGTGGCCCTCTGTGGTGGGCAGGAACTACACACAGGTGGCTGCATAGACCAAAATGCTGCAAGATGGATAGAATTGAGGTGGGCAAAGTTTTGTTCTTAGTTTTTTGTGGGACTTTTTTGGAAAAATGCTACGCTCAGATTCTAGTTGCAACTTTTCTGTTGCAAGAAATTATTTTTGCTTCCATCCCAGCTGAGATGATATTACCTATAGTAATAGGGAATTAGAGAAACCCTGGAAGAAAGTTGTCAGTGGAAATTAGGGCCATGATATTACAGATGTCCCTCAAACTTGGGCCCACTAGATTTCCAAAAATAGGCTGTGACATCTCGACACCATGACTTCACTCCACCTTAGGTTAAGTGTCTTTAAAGAAGAATCCTGTGAATTCCAGGACATATTAATGTGCATGGAAAAACAATTTTATCATTTACCAAATAACCACTGAAGGGCTATTGGGGCAGGAAGAATGCCTGGGTACAGTCACAGGGTAGCTAGCCACCAGCATCACTGTGGGGAAATAAAACACAGGCACACAGCACATTCAGATCAAAACGTGGTCCAAATGTATAGAGCTCATACGCTTCCCAGATTTCCACAAAAGTCCTGTCAGCTCGCTTTTGAGTCACAGAATGGTTGAGGATGGAAGCAAGATCCTCTAGTCAGATCATCTAGTCCAACTATCCTGCTCAGGCAGGCTCCCCTAGAGAACACATTCCATGTTCCTCCAAATGCCCACAAAACAGACAAAATGTTGCCAGACAACTGTTGAAATCTATTGCATTAGATGAGTCCTCTCCTTGTCCTCTCCATCCTGTGCAGGTGGGTAGCTGCAGGTGCTTGGGCATGGCCACGCCAGCTGCGCAAGGCCTGGGGCCCCTGCAGGAAGACAGGCACCAGTGGGACAGGTTAGCTGACCAGGATGCCTTCCAGCAGCAATCGGAGGATACTTCATGGATCACTGGCTACAGAAAGAGTCTTCAAACAGCCCAGTAGAAGTAAACTTATTTGTGAAAAGTACAGGGTGGTACAGCTAAAAACCTGACTTAACAACAGAGAAAAGGTGGGCTCCAGAGATAGAAAATTTGTCATATCAGCTCTCATTATGGAGAAGTGATACCCTCATTTCATATTTTCCAGGCCAAGAAGGGCAAAAAATAAATGCACCTATAGTATACGCAGAATTATTTGGCGTTGGAACTGTAACAGAAAACAGTAAAAGGAAAAACAATCTATAGAATTCTAGAGGACCCAGTTATATTTTCATTTATCCCAGCTTTACTTAAAAATACACGTTTATGTCTACAGCCATAATTGGATTTACTGCGTATAATGGCTGAGTGACAATAGTGTTTCCATGGAGAAAACAGTGGGTACAGCTCATTCTCAAAGGCGCTCTTATCTTCAGCTCCCTCAGAGGCACTGTCTTTGCCAGCTACCTAGAGAACTCCCTCACGTTGGAGATAGGCATCCTGAGGAAATAGCTGCAAGCAGAGATACACCAAGCTCACAATGTCACAACAACCTTTTACTCACTACCGAGGAGTTCTGTTTGCCAGCCCTGCTGCAACCAGAAAATCAGAGACATCCTGCAGAAATTAAGTCTCAGCTTTGTTCAAATTTCTGAAAGCACCTGACACTAGCCAATAAAGTTAAACCTATGCTCACTCTGCCCCTGTCTCCTATTGTTCCAAATATGGGAAAAGCTTGGAATTAAGTGGGAGCCATGTCTGGGAAAGGCTTGCCAGCTGCCACATGCTAGCATGTGTCTCAGTGCCACTGTCACAGCAGCAGGTACATACAACTCGCAGGCAGCAGCTGGAGAGGCTGCTCATGCCCCCTCGTAGTCACCTCATGCTCCAGACTTTGGGATGCTAATGAACAACATCCGATAAATGCGCTAATGCAAAAACCAGGGATATTTCAATACCACAAGGGTAACTTGTGCAATAGGAAATTCAGACTGGCAGCTTGAGGGCTTGCGAGATCTAAATTCTGGTAGCATATCCTCTTTCCTCCTTGCTTCAGGTGTGTCACCTCTCCCTGCCACTGGATAAGATCACTTTAGCAAGCCTTAGCACAGTGAGACCATCTGAATTCTTTACAAATCTAAAAGGCTGTGAATCAGGTCTCTAATGAGGACTTAGGACATTGAGCATGGATGGCAATGCTGCAATGGTAACAGACAACCCAGCAGATCCAGCAACCAGCACGAATGAAGCAGGTTTTTTCTGTGCCATTTTCTCAAAGATACTTCTAGCAGCTTTCCTTAGAAAAATCAGGGCGCTGAAGGTAACGTTACGGCCTCTAGGTCTGTCAGTCAAGGTCTCCATGCTCTGGAAGCTGCAAGCTGAAAGCTCCGTCCTGGAGCCTGGCCCTGGGGCAATTGTTGTTTCCAGAGTCAGATTTTTTTTTTTTTTTTTAAACCTAAGAAAGAAGTTTTCTCTCTGCACTCTGTTCTGCAAAGCCCATTAGCAGTTGGATTTACAGACTGAACATATATCAATACTGCGCAGCAGTTTTGTCATATACATAAGACCCTGGGTGCATATCAGACAAGGTAGTAACAAGTTGGAAGTGATAGGTGCTTACCTTTGGAGAAGTGCTATATCAGTTCAGACTCCCCTTGGTGTGTGCTTTCACATGCACTGTCCTAGGAGCTAAGATGGCCTACATCTTTGAGTCTGGGCTGCCAGAAAGCCACAGCCAGACCAGCCTCCATCTCTCATGACATTATTAATGAAACAAGGCTTTCCAAATAGTAATGGACCAGAAACCTGTCCCACAGAAGGGTGACTGGCATGTGGCACCATTGATTTTTTCTGTGTTGCCCCACTGCTCTTCAGGGGCCATCAGGGAGCTGTTGTTCGCTGACCCAGATCACCACAAGCACCTGAGAGCACCAAGCAGTGCCCACAGACCTTGGCTGCTTGTCCATGTGAGAAGCTGGGCCAAGTAAACCAACTCAGTCCACTGGATTGAGATAACAATGACTCTTACCAAGCAGCAGCTGTAGCTGATCAACCCCCTTCACACTGGGCATCCCTCACCTCCTGGCTCCCCTAAGGCACCCAGGCAGAGATTCCTCAGCTGCCCGCTTCTGTACGACAGCACTGGCTTAACTTTAAGCTAAATCCAGCAGAGACCTCATAGACCGTTGATAACCTCACTGCTCTCCATGTGAAGCGCTCACCTGTACCGGCCGGGAAAAGGAAGCACTCAGAGGCAGCACGAATTTGGCCAAGGCTGCAGAGCACCACAGTGGTCCTGGGAGCTCAGGAGTCCTGGCTCCTGACAGCCTCTCACCTCCAGCAGCCTCTGCCTCCCCAGGCAGCTTTTGGGGTCTCTCTAGAGCACTGTCACTAATGCAAAACAAAGGGTATAATCAATGGTAAGCTGGCTGCATTTTAATTACCTTTTATATAATGCAAACCTGACCATATTAATAATCCTTTCAAACCATGTAACCATCTTACGTAACCTTTAATTACTCGAGGAGCTCAGCATATTCCATTCTAGTACAGTTTGCTTTACCTGTTGTTATCTCACTGGGCTGTCAGTCCCTGGAACACAACAAGATACACTTTGTGCAACCTTCTACAAGGCAGGTGTCTAAAAGCTCTGTACCCACTCCAGGGCCATTATATTCCCCTCCTATTATTTCCCTCAGACTAGAAAACCAGAGCATGAGCACACGGGCGTTTGCAGAAAGGGGCATTAAGACTCTGATGTGATAGCAGCAGCAGAGGGGTGAACCATTCATCCTGTCTTAAAGTTGCCCCGGTTTTATAGCAATTGGCATGCTAAAAGAGCCTAGATTAAATAAGGAGCAGAAAAACCTCCTCTGCTGTCTTGTACTTCATACTATCCACAGTGCATAGTTTCTCCTTAAATTTTCTTGTCTCCCAAGCTCTGAAGTTAGGACAAGCTCCATTTCCTTCTCTTGCTCCCTAACACAAAGTCACAGCAGGTGACTTCACGTGAACCTTTGCAAGTTCTGACAACACCTCGAACTACTCTGGGCTCTGCCAACTGGGGAGGCTGATCTGTCATAACATATGCAGGCCTGTTGAGAAAACAAATAATAATGGATGCTAAGAAAAATAGCATTTAACTGGATTGTCACAAAGCGCTCAAGAAACCCTTAACACCTGCATATCATATTCATTTAACTGAGGAAGAAGCAGAAAAAAAAAAAAACAGAGATTCTCCCTTCTCACAGGTGTTCTCTCCCATGTAGCCCCAACTACACAAAGCCCTGCCTCCTGATGCAGCAGTGTTGGACAGAGTTGGACTTAGCGGTGCAGAGTCTAGTTGGAGGCCTGTAGCTAGCGGGGTCCCCCAGGGGTCAGTCCTTGGTCCAGTCCTGTTCAATTTATTCATCAATGACCTGGAAGAAGGCATAGAGTGCTCCCTCAGCAAGTTTGCTGATGACACGAAACTGGGAGGAGTAGCCGATACCCCAGAGGGCTGCGCTGCCATCCAGCGGGACCTGGACAGACTGGACAACTGGGCAGTGAAAAACCTCATGCAATTCAACAAGGGCAAGTGCAAGGTTCTGCACCTGGGGAGGAATAACCCCAGACACCAGTACAGGCTGGGGACCGAGCTTGTGGAGAGCAGCTCTGCGGAGAAAGACCTGGGTGTCATGGTGGATGACAAGTTGATCATGAGGCAGCAGTGTGCCCTCGTGGCCAAGAAGGCCAATGGAATCCTGGGCTGCATTAAGAAGAGCATCTCCAGCAGGTCGAGGGAGGTGATCCTGCCCCTCTACTCAGCCCTGGTGAGGCCACATCTGGAGTATTGTGTCCTGTTCTGGGCTCCACAGTACAAGAGGGATGTGGAGCTGCTGCACAGAGTCCAGCGCAGGGCCACAAGGATGATCAGGGGCCTGGAACATCTGCCCTATGAGGAGAGGCTGAGGGAGCTGGGCCTGTTCAGCCTGGAGAAGGCTGAGAGGGGATCTAATCAGTGTATATAAATACCTCAAGGGAGGGAGTGCAGAGGACGGTGATGGTCTCTTTTCAGTGGTGGCCACTGACAGGACTAGAGGAAATGGCCGGAAACTGAAACACCAAAAATTCCATAGGAACTTAAGGAAAAATTTCTTGACAGTGAGGGTGACAGAGCACTGGAACAGGCTGCCCAGAGAGGTTGTGGAGTCTCCTTCTCTGGAGATCTTCAAAACCCGCTTGGATGCAGTCCTGTGCCACGTGCTCTAGGTGTCCCTGCGTCCCTAGGTGCTCTAGGTGTCCCTAGATGATCTCTAGAGGTCCCTTCCAACCCTAAGCATTCTATGATTCTTCTATGATTCTATGAAATCACAGTGAAACTTGAGCAGAGCTGCCTGAAAGCTGTTCAAACCACTCTTCTCCATGAGCAGATGCCAATTTGTTTAAAATCTCTCACTTTACACAAACATCAAGGCTGACAACCCTCCCGGCAGAGCGGTTGGGTTTCCTGCTCTGCAGCAACCTACCTGCAGGGTTGCTGTTATCCCTCTGGGGAGACCAGCACTGCCACCTCCCCAAAAAAACCATTAGTCCCAACCAGGCAGATTCAGGTTGTCTTGGAGGCACCCATTTGGATCTTGGAAAGCACAGAAATATGACGCTCTGCTGCAACTTCTGTATTCCTCTATGCAAGGGCTTGAACCACTGAAATTCCTCGAATTTCTCCTCCTGAGAAGTCCCCTGCAGGTATCTCTTCAAACATTTTCTGGTAACATTAAAACAAAGATCTAGCCAGCTAAATGGTCACAGAAAGTTTAAAGGACTAGTTCTATAGGCCCAGTTCTGATGCCTAAACCAGTATCACAGCAAAGATTTCACCATCTCTACAGTTTATGTGTACATCCAGAAGCACGCCTAAGGAAAAATAAAAAAAAATAAAGCAAGAAGAAAAAAATCAGTATTTAGAGCATTTGTGAAGTCTTCCTTCCCCACACCCTCAGGCTTTCATAGGCAATTAGCTTTCCTAAGGCCCCTTTTGGGGATCATTTCATTAAATAATAGCTCAATGTTGAGTTACAGAAATGAGCCTATTAAAATTATAAAGCATGTTAAATGATCCATGAAAATAAATGATGTCAGTTGTGGAATAGGGATTTGTTTTCTTAAAAGGTCACTGGAGATACAACAGCAAACAGATAAGTAGAAATTGCCACAGTGGTTGAAAGCTCTTTTAAAACATTTATAGTTATTCTTACAGGTGTCTTTATTATTTGTGGATGTTTTACCCTGCCTGGCCTCACTTTTAATTTACAGTAGGTTTGGTAGAAAAAAAGATTTTTTTAAAAAAATGAGCCTTGAAATGGTATCTTTCTGGTTCCTTCTAGGTCCAAGAGTCTAGGACAGCATAAGCACAAGAGGAAAGCAGGAAAAGAGATCCAGGCTAATGGCAGATAAAAGCACAGGATGCTGTGACACAAAGAATTAACACGATCACTACACAAAGTCTCTTCTGAATATGTAACTTGGAGCAAAACTACAACATTCAAGAAGTGGTGCCCATACTTGCCCAAGGGCACTAAATAAATAAAACACCAAGAAGAGGGCAGAATTGGGCTACAAAAGCAGCTTCAGAGCTGGAAGAGATGCCTGGCAGTAAGGCGTCTTGAGAGCCAACTTTCTCAATAAGAAACTGGATTTGTTTACAATACGTGAGCACATAACTTCAGGCACTAAAAGGCTCCATCAGGAAAAGGGAGAGCAAAAAGTAAAGGTTGCGGATTGAAACCGGACAAGCTCAGTTAGAGACACATAAACAGTGCAAGCCTTAGTGCTGGGGGACAAGCTCTCAGAGAAACAGCAGAGTCTCCACCTCTTGAGACCACCAAAGCAATCTTGGGTAACAGTCTGGGAAGCATGTTTTAGCCAAAACACATGCTAGCAAACTCTGTAGAACAGCAAGGAGGTGATATTTCATGGCGCAAGTAGAGAGGAGGTCAGACTGGCAGTGCCTTCTGGCCTCCTCATTAACTCCCAAAGTGTAGTTAATACCTAGCTGTAGGCAGAGGCTTACATGTAATTAAGCATATATATATGTATATGTATATAAATAAATACACTCATCTCCCATCTTAGGGCACATTTACTTGGAAGGAAACTTCAAGACAGAGAGTGGCAAGGGCTCCCTTCAGCCCACACATCATCAGCTTTAGGTCTGTGCCACCAATGTCTGGGACAAGCACTGTCCAGGGCTATAAAGCACCTGCTGGCACCACACAGTCCTGACCCACAGCATGTGCACAGCCCATCACAAATCACATCTACACAAAATACCTTTTTTTTTTCCTTCAAAGAAAAAAGAAGGAAACTCCCCACATAGCTCTAACCACTATGAAAGAGCCAAGCCAAGCAAGCTCCTCTTCCTCCTTTAATTAATTTTAGGCATTGAAATACTGCCCTGCTTCTATCAGCTTCTCTTGATAGAGTAATTTACATGCTTCCCCTTAGAAGGAATATCAATTGAGAGGTAAAGCCATTGCCTGGAGAGCGCTGGGCTTCCAAGGAAGTGCTAATTAGTCCCCATTTGAGAAATCTGGTTAAGGCAAGTGAGCAGGTGTTGCTAGAAATTGGAAATAATCTGTACAAACATGTTCTTTTCCTATGTGACAGCAGAGCTAATTACACCTCCTTGGGTCACCACTCCATTTTACATAATATCTCTCTGTTGAAAGTATATTAGTGCCTGGCACAAACAGCGCCAGATGAAACACTTCAGCATTTTGTGTCAGCAGTGAATTAGACCTTTTGCCCATCACAGCTAGGGGAAGAGTTATCGCCATAAATTCCATGCACTCCCAAGACTGGGAAAACCCTTTTCCTCCATAAGAGGGACACAGGCTCTCTGGTCTGTACCCTGCCTTAACTTCTCAGCTCATTTTGGCCTTGCTTGATGGCAACATGGGAACAGTTTATTAATGTTTATGCACTACATTCCACTTCCATTGCTTGCAATCAAAACTTTGCATCCTCTTGGAAAAATAAAATATCCCCTGGGGGGAAAAGGTAATTACAATACTGACAGGGGATGATTCCACAGCAGTAATAGAAGTAATCAGATAGCTAATTATTTTTATATAAGATTTTTTTTTATATATATAAGATGTTTTTATATAAGATTATTTTTATATAAGATGCAGGTTTTCACAGGTGCAGTGGTATCATTTCATACACTCAATCCTACGGTCCACTGGAGGTGGATTTGAATACCTGGACACCTGAAAAAGTAGAATTGAGACAAATAGAAAGTGGCTGTTCAGCACAAGCTGATGCAAGAGGAAGGAAGCCAGCTACTTGTGTATCTGAACATGTGGAATTTCCTAAGTGAGAAAAGCACCTTCCCAGGACTGATCTTTTCATTATTTAGGAGACATTATGCAACCCTAACTTCTGATTTACACCGGATTCATTTTAGGAGACAAGGGCCCAATGGGTCTGTCTGGCAAACTGAGTAGAGAGACGTACCTCTGAGCCTCTGTGTAACCTGGAAGACATGCATGCCTCCTTGGGGTCACAGTCGCAAAGGGGATGCATGACTATTTCTTGGAATGCATGCATAATATGTGGAAAGTAAGAGCTATCACACAAAATTAATATAAACATCCTTATTACATTGGTGAGCAAATGTCTACGCTTCTGGGGATTCCACTCAGGCAATGAGGAGCATTTTTCCTGAAAGCAGAGTATGTTGGTGCATCATGGCAGAGTTGGGTGCTCTGCTCTGCACATTAACACATGCCTTTAACCTTTCATATTAGGACAAAGATGCACCTGTGGCCAAGAATTCATTCTTCCCATGGAAACATTCTGGCAGTCCCATCTGTTATACATAGGATAATAAATGAGGACAGATGCAGTGCTGAGGTTACGATAAATCAATTGAGTGCAGTCAGAATGAGCTCCTGACAGCCACAGTACAAAACTTCACCACAGTACATTTCAGCCTGAAGTTGAAACAGGACTGCGGGGAGGCCAGGTACCCAACAGAATTTTGGAGCAAAGACAAATTCTTAATATATTGCTGAAATATGGGCATTTTGCCTCCATTGCAGGTTATTACAGAGCAGGCGGGGCAGTTTCACTGAGCTTCAAGAAGACACTGTCCTGTGCAGCCAGCCTGGGGAGCTCTCATGGAAAGTACCCCTCAAAGGGCAAAAATTGCTCACTGTCACCCAAAAGTGTTCTTTTAGTAGCAATGCTTTCTCCAGGCATGGAGACCTACAGCCATTTCTGCTCTAGTTTGTCTTTAGGTCTGGTTAGTTGAATCCAAAGCCTCTGAGGTGGCAACACTACCATGGGAAGTGTAGCCAGTGCAACCTGAGCAGCCCTTCTGGTCACACTGCCAATGGAGAGGAGGCTGGTGATGATTCACAGATGTCAAGGAAGAGGGGAGCACCTGGAACTCCACCAGCCATGCTGTTGGGGAGCTGTTTCACCACCGGCACCTGAGTCCCTGCAGCTGTGCAGAAGAGCTGTGCTCAGAGGAGCAGCTGCGCCTGCACTTGTTCAGAGCCTTCATCGTCCCAGCAGCTGAAAGGACCTGCGTTGGGCACAGGAGGGGAACAAAGGGACAAACCTCCTTGTAAAGCTGATTCCAGACATGCTCTGCTACCAACATATCTTGCAAAGGCAGCCACTTACAGCCAAGATCATGGAAGTTGTTACGAGTAGGGGATAACTCTGATACTAAAGTGGCAAAGCCTGATGGGAACTGGAAGTTAAGTGAATTGTATTTGCAGAAATACTTGTTTCCATTTCTACTTTCCTACCCTGTCTCCTGTTAAATGATTGCTTCAAAAATCCCATGAAAATGTGCTTTAGAATAAAAGAACCACACCTGACCAGGGTAACTACCTCTTCAGCAACTCATGGAAGATCCCACACTCATGCTAGTTCTTCCTAGAACCACTCTGACTCTGCATCCACTCAGAGCTATCAAGACAAGTATCAGACTGGTATGGCCCTAAGGTTATAGTATCCGATCACTTCAGCTCTGTTTACATGCATAAAGGAGAAGACAGGTGTTGTTCCCATTTCTGAGAGGAGGAGTGTAGGTACAGAAGCAGCACTCTACCACTGCACCTTCATCCTTCTTCAGTCAGGGATGTCTTCATATTTTATCTCAGTGAAGTGGGATGCAAGCATCTTAGGATGATGGCAGAGATGTCCTGAGTGTATTCAAGTGCAGCACACAGGGTTTTCTTCCAAAAAGGCACAACTGTCACGTCTGTGTCCAAAGCAAGAGGCACAAGTGCAGCTTCCATCCCTGAGCTCCCCAGGAGCATCCCATCAGGGATGGTCCCCATGTGCTGGGTTGTCCAGGCCATACCAGGTACCCTGGCTGACTGCAGGGCCAGGACCCTGGTACAAGTTGCAGGGTGCTCTTGAGGCACAGCCAATATGTAGCCAGCACTATTCACTATGCCCATCGAGAAGAGGTCTTTGTCTCCTCTGGTATTGCTTTCTATGTCCTGGAGACATGTCCATCCTTCCTTTTCCTCTTCTTGCACTTTCATTAGGTCTGGCTCATTTGATCTTTTTGTGCAGGCCACACTGCTAGTGCAAAATTTGCTTTTTTCATAACATCATTGGTTGCTGACTCATATCAAATTAAAGTTAAAGTGTTATGCAGGAGGCTTAGAAACTTATTAACTGAGACATGGGAATTGGCTCCAGTCTGAATATGGCTGCAATTCAGGCCTATCCCAGCCATGACTCTGGCTTCAAAAATAAATCTTGAGGGTTAAAATAACAGCATATCTTGGATACACCTTCAGGTTTCTGAGCCACTTAGGTCAAAGCTGCTAAGGCTGGACATGTGATATTGTTTATTTTGTCTAAGTGAAAGCTGAGATTCATTATTCAAAAGTCATCTGAAGCTGGGATTTTAAACAATTACACATTTATGGTGGGATGTCTAAGAAGCAGCCTCAGCTGGCAGCTACTGCTTTTAAGTTTAGTACAAGGACTGGTCACTGTATATGACTCACTCAAGCCCTGAGGCACTACTTTATTCATAGACCTTGCAGCAAGGAAGAAACCTCCCCTTTGTACAAGCATTAATAACAATCTATTGGCCACCTATGCTGGAACATATGCTGCCACACAGCATGACTTTGTGGACATGCTGCCTTGGTAAAATGGGATGTGGAAGATGAATACAAACATAAGCTAGCTCATCTTGTGAGATGAAGGGCGTAGTACAGGCTCAGTAAAACTTACATGAACAGTGTTAATGTGCCTGAAACTGTGTAAAAACTTCTTCATTATAAATTCCCCCTGCCCTTTAATTCTGCAGTGGCTCTGCTTTACTGCATAGTGATGAGATCTGCTGAGACCCAAAGAAGAACAGAGGAGGAGATAGGGCTGGGTCTGGGATTGCCCTCTTTGGAGGGAGAAGACCAAGACCAAGGAGAAATCCCACTACCTCCTACAAGTGCAGAGCCAGATGAAATACAGGACACTCTCCCTTGTCCTGAGCAGCCTCCCAGCTGCGGAGAAATGCTCTCCTCTGCAAACAAGAGCACTTTTCTCTACTGCCTCTGACGCCATTTCATTTTGCAAAGAAATGCTCTTAAAATACTCACCCGTTGACAGAGCAGACTTGCAGGATGGTTTATGGCACCTACTGTACACTCATCTCCTAGCTGTAAAACAATATCCACTGTAACTACTGTGCAGGGCTTGGCTAGTGCAGCCACATCCAGAAGTATCCAGCAAGAAAAAATAAAGGACGCTATTAAAAACACTCGCACCCAAGCCAGGAAATATCTTATTATAGATCTTGGTTTAAGGAAGGGAAATTAAAAACCCAAACCCACACTCAGCATATGACAAAATATATTTGTCTGATCCATTTATTATCTTAGTCCAGCACCATTTATATGCTGCACTTCTGCAGTCTCTCACACTAAAACACACACATACATGATGCCATTGCTGGATTACAGCTGTGGCCTATCCAGTTTCTCAGAGCATTTGCTGATTTGGCATTAGTACAATTCTGAGGGAAGTGGATGGTGGGGGTTGTGATCTGACTGGAAGATGTGGATCACAGTAAAATAGGCTCTTTCTATATTTATAGCATCATTCTGTCAGAAGAGAAGCAATTTGTTCATGTGCCAATCTTTAAAATTATGGTAGAGAGTGAATCATTTGGAATGGGTTCCTTCACTAAAGATGTGCTTCATGTATGCATTTCCCAGGCTGCAGAATTCGAAATAAAAAAATCTGGGAATGACACACCATGCATAAAGTTAAACATGAAATGGAAAACATTACAGTTAGCTTACTTATTGCTCCCAGAGCACAAAGATTGGAAATCAATGCTGCAAGTAGTTTATTAAGGAGTAGAAAGCCTGGCAATGCACTAATGAAATGTGTATGTTCATGGCTAAGTGTGAAAGACATTCAGCTGTGTTGCAGGGTGAGATTTTCCAAAGGCAACTGCAGACTTAGCCACGCTGAAATCAAGGACAGGCTTCTGCCAGCAGAAAGCTGGGTGTGCACCTTGAAGATGTCCCAGAGCACGGTTACGTCCTCACCTCCCAGGAAAGAGACTGTGCTATTGTGAGTACACTGGAGGAAGGTCTGAACATCACAACTTCAGAATGAGGAGGCAGGGCCAGGAAGAGCACACAGGGTTCTTTCCTCCTCTACAGCTCTGCCCTTCACCAGCACCATGCACCCTGCTCTCTGGGTGCCTTGCTGAAATCTTCTGGGATGGGAAAGTTTTTGAGGCAAGAGTTTTTGCTCAAAGCACGCTGAAGACCTACAATCACATCAACACTACACGGTTTCACTTCATGGAAAAGGCATGATGTAGTTCCGAGCCTGAACTGGATAGGCTTGAACTTCTATCATCTTCCACATCTTGTGTGACCTGGACATCCCACCATTCCAACACAGGCAGCCCCAAAGTGCTGCAGGGAAAAGAAAACGCTCTAAGAAATAGCTATTAGCAAGTGCAGCAGCTTTCACTTTGCCAAACTGACTCACAACCTTGAGGTTCTCTGGCCTTGATCTTCCCAGGTGCCCCAAGAGCTGCATTAGAGAAGGGACCTCAGTGTCCTCAATGACCTCAATGAACATGGAGCCACTTCTGTATCCTTGATGCAGCAAGTTTATACAGGGCTCTGCAAGGCTCACTTTTATTAATAGCCTGGATGTCCCAAGCATTTTTTGTTTTTGGTTCTCACAAGTTATTTTCTCTGCACAGCTTCCCATGATCACTCAATTTTGGGAGCTGATCAGACCAACTGGTGGGATAAATCCCCACAGATGAAAAAAAAATCCAGAAAATCATGAGTGTTTCTATAAAAAGTTTAGAACATGTGCATGGCACTGTGGGTAGAAACAAGACTTGGCACATATCTGCCTTTCCTCTGCCGAGAAAAGCCCATTCCGTTACATGCAGCTTTAAATAACGAAGATTCTACTTGTGTGTCACTCATTCCTTTTCGTGGCACCTTACCTGTCTCTTGAATACCCCTGTTATTCAGGTAATGAAGGCATTACTTAACAGGGGTAAGGGAAACTACATTTGAATTCTAGCTCTGTTTTCCCATTTATATAGAATGGGGGGAACAGGTTGGATTTATTACTGCAGCTTGGCTGAGCAGGGTCATGGAGAGTTGTGCAGCTACAGCACTGATGTAATCTTGAAACACCTAAGGTGAAATCTTGGTTCTGCAAAAATCAACAGCAAAACTCTCTTGGATCCTGGACTCTCTCCAGGTTGTGGAAATTGTGAATGGTACAGAAAAAGCAAGAGTTAGACAAAAGCTACAAGAATCAACACTAAGAACTTCTAAAAGCCTTTGGGCTTTGCTTACTCCAAAAGAAAAATATGAAGGGAGCTCACAAAATGGAGATCACTTGGGGATTCAGGGACCCAGTTATTGAGCTTGGTCTCCTTTACACATACCTGCAGGAAGAAATTTTATAAATACATGAATCTCTGTTTGTTTGTGCACACAGATCCCAAGAACACATCCAGTAAAACAGAGTCCTAAAGGGTATGTACTGCATATGGCTTCGTGGGATGTTTATATCACGTTGTTCACAGCAGTCTACACTGAAGACAATTTCTTTTGCCCAAGCTATAAAGTGAAACACTCACTAGTGTGCTCCTGAACTCCTCATTGTGTAGGTAGTACAATATAATTATAAATTACAGGATTACAGACTATTTCCCCTCTCTCACATTCAGTTCCTATTTTGGATAGAGATCACTCAGTCAACCAGAACCCAGGATTTCATTTTACTGCCCTCCCTTTGCTTTTTTACTGTATCACACTCAACTCTGCTCTGAAGACAGACTTATTAACATATTCAAGGATTTGGGCTTGATCTTTGTCATAGTCTGAGCACCAACAAGATGAATTTTAATAGCATAAGAAGAAAGTCTTCCTGCCTCCAGCTCAGGTATTTGGACCCAGATCTGCCAGCTGCCAAGCACTGTGTTCAGCCCCTGGCTAGGACTTGCTTAGAGTGTGTTGAGTCCTCTGGGAAATTCTCTGTAAAACCCATAAGAGCATATGCAAGTAACTTTGGCTTTCCAGAGGTTTATCATACCAAAATCTAGATGTGCTAGACTAACAAATGGACTAGACACCACCAAATGTCGTAATTTCAATCAGTGTGAATATTAGAGCTATTCCAAAAGAAGATTGCCAGAATTATAACTGAAGCAAAACATTGAATTTTCACTAAGTTTGTTTCCAGAGATGGCTGAACTTCTCTAAATAAAATAAGTAATTAAATGAACTGGAGATAGAAAACATCAACATGAAAAATATCATGCTGGTGGTTGAGATCTGATGGGATCCTAAGCAAGGCTGAAGAACGTGATGAAAGCTGCTTGCAGTATATCTCAGCCTTTCTATATCCAACATGGACAGCCTCATGGCACCTCCCAAGCCATTATGGGTTCAGTCATCATGGCAAACTTGGGGTGCAGGGAAGGTTTCTCCATATTTCAGTGGCAGAGCACAGAGATTCTGTGTGCAAACAGCCCAACATAGTGAAAAGCATTGATATATAGAGTGGATGGTATACTTATCTGGCGCCCAATCTGCTAGACTTGACTTTCTCCCTGACATATACAACTAAAGACCATATATGAGCCCTCACATGTGAGGTGTGTGTCTCTCTCTCTGATAGAAATACAGGAAAGACCTGATATACAGTTGTACCCAAAGCAGATCCTGTTGAAAGGACAGGGAATGGGAAACATTCTCCTTGTAGTCTTTAACAATATGGATGGTTTAGTATTGCCCTCCACATAGCTAAGATAAAAATAACCTTTCTATAAATGCACTACCGTATTCTTCTGAGGTTGAATAAGACTCCCAATAAAATCACTCCAAGGCATTTGGAATAAAATTTGCTGTTTATCTCACTGGAAGAAAAAAAAAAAAAAAAGAAGTGCCAGTCTCTAGCTTTTTCTTGTCTTTGCTTTCTGGGGCTGTAAAGTCCCCAGAGGTTAACTATTTCAATAAGCTGCATAATGAACTCCATGTCAGGGTTACACATCTCTGTCATGGCGTCTGGAAGTGGTGCATGGCCGCCTGCTTTCATGAGCTGTTTAAAAGACATGACCAGCAGCCCTGATTTTCTCAGGATCCACCAGCAGTCACAAGCACAAACACACCCATGGCTGCTCCCATGTCTGCACCTCCGGCATCGACCCACGTCTCATCCCCACGTGTCCCACCCAAATGGGCGCTCCTCCTCTGGCGGCAGGGTGGCCCAGGAGGTGCTCAGCTCAAGAAAATGAGGCAGAAAAAGGAAAGAATCCACTTCACCCCCATGACAGGCTTCGAACTTTGATCTCCTGGATAATTAGCACGTCTTGTGACAATCTGCGCTTGAAAGTGGCTTCCCAGGGAGATCTGAGGCTCAGCCTGGGGAGACTGGCGATTTTTAACTCAAAGCCATTCCACCTTGCAGTGTCCCAGGAAAACCAGTGTTTTCAGCAGAACTGGCTCTGTACACACCACAGTGTTCGCTTTGGCAAACACACAGTGTTACCCAGTTGCCCAGGCTCGTCCACACACAGCATGGCTGCCAAGGGACAACAGGATGAAGAAAGGATAACACATTACTAACCTCTAACTACTGGTGTTCAAAATGCAAATGAGAAGAGCGGACACCCTAGACCCTACGGTACCTGGTGCGTCACCAGAACAGATGAAGCCCTCTCTGTGAGTAGTGGCTTTCCCCATAGCACATGTATGTGGCTGTCTCAGCCAGAGGCCCAAGCAAAGAGCCTCCAAACTTCTTCTGCTCCTGAGCTTCTGGGCTACAACTGCTGAATACGAGCAGCAGAGACGCAAGGTCATGCAGAGCAGAGGGAACGGAGAGCAAGGTCTCCAAGTCCAGAAACAGGCCTTGGTTCAATGAACCCCAAATAAATGAAAACACAGGAACCCACCAAATGAAAATCCTTCCATTTTCCTCTCCTCCCCTGGCCCAGGCACAAGCAAAAAGGAAGAAATGGAAAGGATTAGCCCTGTTCCCTTTGCCTATCTGCACAGTTTTCCTCCCATCAGCTCCCAGTCTTGTCTTTGAGACGGTGGTACAACAATGGTGCTCCACACTTGTCGTCATGTGCCTCACGTGGAGAAGGCCGTGCAAACAGTGAAGATCTTGACTTTGCATTGCTGAGATGTGCGCACTCATCTGAGTCACAGCTGACGCTGACTGACAGCCCTCTGCTCCCAAGGGCTCTGGAGAGCCTGCGCTCTGGCAGCCTTGTAAACGAGAGCGTTATGCAAGTGGCCAGCTATTTCTGTTCAAAGTTTGGTTCTGTACTCTGAAAGAATAAAAATATGTGTGCACAAAGTTAAAGAACACATTGCTAAAACTCATTAAAGAGTCATGCCCTTTCTCCCATGATTCTCTCCCCACTGGTGGCAACTGCAGAAGTTTCTACACGCACTGCAGAAAATAGGGCTTCTCCTCAATAACTGGCTGCCTCCTTGGCTTTCATCACCCTCCAAGACCATGGTCCAGTATTCCTGCCACCACAGACATTTTCCTTGCAAAGAGAGTGCCACCAACACTGGAGCAGAGATTAAGGCAATTAGTTTACGTCAGCTGCAGATTACTGCAGATCACCAGCCAAAACCCAGCTTTTGGGTTCCTGAACTGCGCGCTATGAAGTTTCTTTAGAGTTTCCTATGTGTAAAATCAGATGATGACATGGCCTCACCTCACTCCGTGTGAGCATTATGTATATTTTATTGGCTGGTAGGTGACTGGGGCGGGGGAATGAGAGCAAAAATGAATTGGATGCAGCTCATTTGCAAGCTGAGCCTTTGATTCCAGCCTGTGCAGTGAAATTTTGGGGACCGAATGTATCAGGCCCGGTACCATTTAGGTCCTTTGAAGAAAAAAGAAAGAAAGAAATGCTGAACTTTTAGAAGATTTTCTGCCGTCAGTTAAAAACTTCAGACAGTTAAATGATACTTGCTAATTCTGGTGCTCTTCTAGGCTCAGACATCTATCCCCGATGGCAGGTCTAATGAGGATTTTGGTCTGCACAAGAAATGGTTATTCATCATCATATCTCCTTGCCCCTTATGTAAATGTTCTGCTTGTCTCAGAAGAAAGGAAAGAAAAAAGCTATAAATATAGAGTAAGTGGCTATTTTGGGAAAAGAATTTTCTTCCTGGTGTATGTGTCTATGTGCGTGTGTAAACAATTATCTTCTACATTTCTGTCGGCTTATCTAATCTCCTAAACAAATACCAAAGCTTTTTTTATGGCCTAGTTGTCTTAGTCAGTCTCTCCAAAGAACTCTTTCAAGGGTCAAATTCTGCTATCCTTTTTCAAATGTTATCAGATTTTTTATGTACCGCCACATGTGCCAGTAGCACCCACTGGGTCCTGTGCAGAGGGAAAAGTCTGGCCCTTGGGGGTTGCTTCTTGATCCCATGTGCTGTAAAGATATAAATCCTTGCAGTTGTAGATCAGTATGCTTATATCTGCATATTGCTCGTGATTTGATCCATGTATCTTCCTGCTAATGGGTGCATGAATTTAGGAGCAGAGGGAACTGCTCCCCATACCTACAGCTTCCCTGGCCAACAGCATCCCCCTGAGCATGCATCTACTGCTGTTGCTTCCTCAGAGGAGGCTCTTCCCAAGCCTTCTCTGGAAACTTTGAAGAGCTTCATTGCTGCCTTTAGCCTCTGAACATATAGCAGGGCCTTTGGAGGGAAGTGAAGGCAGTCAGAGGTTGCCTGCAGTGCTGAGGGGGTAAGTGCAGAGATCAACCTGGCTGTAGAAGTGATTAGGTGGTGAAGGACACTCTGCAAATCCCCATGTGGCAAACAGGAATAGCCTGCACCAAGCTTGCAAGAGCTGGAAAGGAAGGAGGGATTTCAAAGACAGTGAAGTATCTGCACTTACAGATGGATGAGAACACTGAGGAGGGGAGCAGCATGGAAAGCAGTTTTAGGAGCAGAAACAATCTGCTAATGTCAATGGAAAACCTCTCCACAAGAGACAGTAGCCTCATTTGTGCTGATAAGAGATAGGCTTAAGTGAATGGAATATCACATGCCTGGACTGTTCGCAGCTCTCCTTGTGTACGTAAGCAACAAGCTCTGGAGATTGATAATAGAGAAATGTCAATGCAGAACTAAAAAAAAACTCTTGTGTACTGCTGTAAGTATTCCCAGGAAGTCAGAGCAAGTTCTGAAAGCATCTGATTCAAAGCCTGGGGAAGGCTTTTCATTTGAGCTTGCGATAATGCTGCTTACCATGCTAGAAGGCAGGCAGAGGCGAGGAGACTTGAAACACTGGGTTGGCCTTGCTGCGTGTCAAATAATTTTCACCAGGAACAACGAGAAAACTGAGGAAGGGACAGAGAGAGCACAGTGACTCAAATGCCAGGTTTAGTGAGACAATAACAAGCACATAATGTAAAACTGAGGGGGGAAAAAAGGTGTTCTATACGTGCCCTGTTCTTTATGCTCCTATCCTTAATCATTCATTACTGATCAGCATTGCAGACAAGCTTGGTGTGCAGACAAGCAGATCTGTGGTCCAAAAGTAGGTGCTGGTTGCTGTATATAATAATTTTTGACTATTTAGCTTAAGTCCTAACCCTGTTGAGGTCAGTGAGAGGTTTTGCCATTGCATTCAGCATGGACAGGTTAAGCTATGGTTGCGCTCTGTGACAGAGGTATCTTAATCAAACCCAACCTCCCGATCAAACTCATTTCTTCTTTCTATGTAAAGAAGTCCACACTTCCTTTAACCAGATATCCAAAGACCAATAACTGATAAAGGTCTTATGCCATTGTGAGGGATATTTTGAACCCTGATAACTCAGAGGTCCAGACTCTTGTGTTCTTAGTGTTCACTGTCCTTCAAAGATCTAAAAACAATTTTCTGTTGCAGAGGACAGGACTGCAACCGAGGACTGCAACGAACTCCCTTGCTTCTCACCTCTGGTTTTATGCTTCTCTCAAACAACTGGTTCAGTTTCCACAAGTGGCTTCTGCATGCCTAATCCAACACATCCAAGCCTCAATCTGTAGAGTTGCAAATGCACACCTTACAGCCAGAGAGGGGCTACATATGCTCGATATCGCTGAAAAAATAGATCAATAAAGTATCACTTTTATCAGCTATAAGCTGTGAAACCCTACACTTCTTTCCCAAATGCCCGAACACAGTTATCTGCTGTGAATTTAGCTTCCCTTGCTGAACCACACACACCAGCATTGGAAAGGGGAACACATCTATTGAAGGAAATGATGACGGGAAATCTTTCTGAGAAATGCCACAGCCGCTTTGCTTCTGTGGTTACTCCTCTGCTGTCTGGAGTACAGGAGAAATGGGACATCCTGGGGGAAGCAAGACAGTATAAGTGCTGCTAGACACCAGAGGGCTGGGAGCCAAGGAACCAGAGTGGCTCCAGCTACCCTATAGCTGTGGCTTTGTGCCAGCCTTGCCTAGGCTAGCACTGTCCCTGCCCTGTGGTTTTCAGTGCTCTGGTCTGGCTGGGCTTTCTTACCGCAATGTGCAGGAAACTCAAAACTGCTTCCAGGCCAGCGCTGGCTCTGAAAATGAGTTTTAGTGCTCACTGCACACATGGACACTGCAGGAACCAAGCTGTCCATGCAACAAACAAATTGCAAGGATTTCTGTAAAAATCTCTGGACTCAAACATTCTGCAACTGCCTCTCTAAAGCCCTGCACTTTTGTTTTCTGGGGTTGTGCCTTGTTTTCTGTTTCACTGCAGCCTGAGGGTACTTAATTCCTTGAGGATGGAGTCAGACACCTCACGTGGCTTTGTTCATCTCTGAGTAGAGCTAAATGAAAATGCACGTTTGAGGCACCAAGGTGAGGTGATCAGTGCAAACACATTCAGAGACAAAGCAGAGCCCAGTACTGATGGCTCTAACTTGACCACTAGCTTGACTGGCAGCTGTCAGTCTTGACTTGGCAAGAGTAGAGAAGCTTAGCCGAAATCCACACTGCCATTTACTGCGGTGCTTCACAGTGTGTAGATGCCTTTGCTAGAAAAGAGTTAAGTCCAACTGAGCTGCACATAGATCAGCAGGATGTGAAGGGCCCAAAAGGGAGCTCATAGCAGCTCCCCCTCCCATATTTGCCACAGCTGAATTGTGAGTGCACTTTCATATGGACTGGCCAAACCCAGAACTGAGGTGGCTTGAGGTCCACGGGTTTTAGGGCCAAAGGCTGAATTCAGCTCATACAGTGAAGTCGCTGTGGTTTTGTGGGTGCAACATAGCCTAGAACTTCAGCCTGGTAGTTTGAGGAGGGAAGAACAACTTTGCTCTGATTTTTAAAAAGAGAGAGCGAGACAGAGAGAGAGAGAGAGAGAGAAAGAGAGAAAGAGAGACTGAACAAAATGCAGATATTCCCTTAAAAAAGATCTCAAGCACTGTAGCAATTCTGCTTTCCATAAGTGACAGAGCACTGGAGATTATTCCCACCAGGTTTTGGATTTGGCCTTAGCTCTTGTTGGACTTTTTGGTCTGAGACAGTCAGTCCCATTTTCCAAGGCTCCCTGTCCCTACAGACTACAGAGGAGACTTCTACTTGTAGCCAAAGAAACAATCATGCCAAGGCAGTTCAAACTTTGTGCAGTATCAGAAAGCCTTTTCTGTCTTCTTCATTTTATGACCAGAGTTCAGGTCTCAGATCTTAATTCTGTTTGGATAGGGAGTCAGGCTTCACCTCCCTATCCCTGTTTACCCTCTGAGTGCCTCCACACAAGTCCTGAATATCTCTCATCTGTGAACACACTTCTACAGAATGGGTCTATCACCTCCCAGCTCTAACTGTTTTGCATAGATTTCCTGTGCTTTAAAGAAAAATAAATAAATTCTGTCTCACCCAGGCAGATTTACTAGAACCCAGAGATGTAAGCCAAGGGAGACAGAGAGAATGTGCAAGCGGCAGGAGAGCTTCCAGCACAGAAGCAAGTGCTGCAATTGCCTAATCCACCATCCAGGGACTGCTTCCATCTGCTCTCCTGGGATGGTCAGGATCCCATTTGCAGCTTTGGCCAGAGCCAGCTGCCTTACCCCATGGTCACCAACACACTCTGTCACCAGCCAAGAACATGACAGAGTGGGGGAAATACAACAGGCTGATACTCTCTTGTTCATTTACTGTGCTGTTTCCTTGCAGGCAGTGCCTCCGGGCACAGCCAGTTCTCTTGGAGGTCCTGGTGGAGGTCTTTCCTCATGTTGTTACCCTGGTGCCACCAGTATGGGAAGTACAAAGCCTAAATTTGCCCTAATTTGCTTTCTTGGCTAAGGACAATCCCTCCAACAGTGGTTGTGCTGTTCTTGGCTCAGGTTTTGCTGCTGTGCCAACACAGTGTGCTGTATCCTGATGGCAGGCTAAAAAGGGGCACTTCTGACACCGTCCCTTCAGTATTTCTTTGTTCTGGGAAGTGGTCTGTAACAAAAGCCCGGCTTATCACTAGTGGCCAGTAATCAGCATCACTCAGGAGCTGCTCAGTGGCCAGGGTGTGATGCCCCAGCAGTCTTAGTGCAGCTGGGAGCAGGCAGGTATGAGAGCACAGACCCACCAGCATCAGAAGACATGGCAAAGACTCCCTGAGCAGCCCCAGCTATATGCATAGTGCCCCTGCCAATCCTGAAAATGAGCCACCCCAATCAGTCCTTCACCTCCCTGACTCTACAGAGGAGGAGGAAGCTCCAGATACTTTTACGCCCAAACTACAGTGAAACCAGGTGCAAGTGCTTCCAGGTTCCAGGATCAGTTCCCTGGCTTCACGCCTCCTCTTCTACGAGCTTCTGTGGAGGACTGAAATAAATTGATGATTTTCTGAGCTTTCCTAGTTATTGTTTTTCCAGTTATGGCAATAGCTCAGTGGGCTCATCTGTGCTGTGGAGGTGTTTACATATGCCTTGAGCAATCCCTGTAAGTCACCACCTCAAGTAATGAAGGAGGATCTTTGTGTTTTCTTCTTTGCCTTTAGTAGATATGTGACTAAAAAAAAAGGAGAATTAAAGATGATTTGTAGCACTGCATATGCTAGATATGTATACTGCATATCCAGATCACTGAGCTGAGTGGCAGATGAATTAGCACAGAATTCATTTCAGAGTTGGCCATATCTATTCTGTGATGTGACAGTGACCTTTCAGAAGGTAGAGGATTTAGGCTCTGGCACTCAAAAGCTGCCTCCATTCCGACACTATTCCAAGGTGGATAAAAGACCTGATCCAAAACATTCCCAATAAACTTTAGCAGTAAGAAAAAAAATCATTTTTCTAAAGTATTTTTGTCACCTCTTAGAAGGCAGAAAGGCTAGGGCATATTCCCATGTCTCACTAGATTCTTATTTCCCTTCACTCATGCACTGCAAACTATCTTCACTACACAGGGCTGAAGACCTTAAAAAACTAAATAAAGAAAAGAATTCTTCCTATTTTGTCCATACATTTTATATCTATATCCAATTTCCTCTGAGACAGGTACTCTGACACTTGCACATAGCAGTTTGCCTTAGCATTTCCTCCCCAGGAGGATTTACTATCATCCATACTGCAAGGCACAACTGATTTAGCTATAATTTAAGTCAACACATTTACTTCCTCCGCTGCGGAAAAGCAGGCCACTGAAGAGCAGAATTTCCTCAAGATGTGCTAACCTGGCCTCTTACAACTGCTCCAGGGACATGGGTTGCATCAATGGGTGTATTTCAGGAAAAGGTTGCAACTGAATTCAAAGCAGTAATCCCAGAGCACCTAAGTGTGCACATAATCCCCAGCCTACAACCTCACTCTGCTCCTCTTGCCCCACAGGAATCCCCAGTTAGCCTGGTTCACGGACAAGCGAGATATTTCTGGGAATTTGTCCCTATGCAGTGATCGTATTTACAGACAAACAATTCCACCAAAATCCTTTACAGCCACTCCTTTTCCTTAGGAGCTCCTTGTTTTTTCCTTCTTTCCTACTTGAGAAGCAAGCAGCCATGCTACACAACTGCAGCAGCCCTCAGGGGAAGCGAGCGTTAGGACATTCCCCCTTCCAGCCCCACACAAGTACTTGGAGAGACAGAAAACACATGGCCACATACCCCAAGTCCCAACCACGTTCCATTCCACTCCACAAAATATTCTCAAGTGTTGCAGTTATCCTGTGCCTGGAAAACGCAGCACTGGCCAGCCTGCCGCTTCCCCCTCTCACAGCCCAAGTGACCTTAGTGTTAAGAAATGTTTTCCTGGTATTCAACTGACATTTCCCCTTGCCCAGTTTATCCCATTGTTTCTACCTAATCCTTCCTCGACAACCCTGTCATGCTGGGAAGCGTTAGCTGCATTTAGCAAGCATATACATTTCTAAGGCACTTCAGGATCAAATCATTCAGGTTAGCTACTTTTATACATATGACACCATAGTGGGCATGATATGGGTTCATATGCTCCTCAGATGTCCCTCATTTCAGATCTCAAATTACCCATTGACTTACTGTTGAAAAACATCAACAAGAAATGCAACACTGTGGAACGATTCTATGAACGAGTCTATGGAAAGAGCCCCTGACACCGAAGGAGCCAATTCCTCACTCCTGCTGAGCTTCCGGATGGAATCATTTAGCTCGCTTTCCTCATTGCCCTTCTCGGTCAGGCACAGCATCCCCCATCTGAGCCTCGCTGGTTGAGAAATGCACATGTAATAAATTAAGAGACAAGCACGACTTCTGCTCCAGACTCAGCAAGGCAACAAGAGCTGCAAAGAGGTCAGTGAAGAAATGGATTTTCATTTGGATTTTGCAGTTCCAAGGGTGTTTTTTTCTTTTTTTTTTTCTACTAACCCAGCTCCTGGGAATAGGAATATTGCTTCTGGCATGGAGCAATTCCTCTGAGGCCCTTTGAAACATCAGCAGGCAGTGTAAAAGTGGAGTGGTAGCTCTTCTGCCCCTGGTGTAAAAGATGTGAATCAAGGAAAGGCCTAGAGATGTTACAAGACATTGGCACGCTGCAGCTATTACTTCCGCTACCTGTAAGAGTCAAAACCTGTTTTCAGAAATTGGAAATCATTTGGAAGGCAAGTTATTAATGTTTCCAACAACAATTTCAAAGACTACTAAAATATATGTTTAAAAACTGAAATGTGGAGTGACAGGCATATTGCAAAACACTGCGTCCTGTAGGCACTCCTTAACCACAGGGAGCACCGTTTTTTAAAGCCGAGAGGTCCCTGTGCCTTGTGACTTTTTAAGCCCTGTATACTTGTGGCAGAGACACCCTGGAGAGAACTGCACCTCCATATCTCCCACAGAGGCATGTGAAACTCAGAAGCTGTAGATTGACAGACCTCCCTCGGGCTTCTTTCCCAGTGGATTTACCTCCTTTCTGCCATTCAGATTTTTGCTCAGGGAACTTTCTCTTCAGTTGGTAAGCTCAAGCAGAAGCAGAACATCTCCTGGGAAAAGCCCAGTCTAGACTGGCCAGGTCTGCACTGTTTTCGCACTGAAAAACGAACAATTCTAACAAAAAGTCTCAGGCCAGACCATGAAGCTTGAAGAAAGTTCATGGACTAGTTCACAAATTTCTTATTTGGAATAAAATTAAAAAGTAGGAGAGTTTCCAATTCCTTTGAAACTGCTTTGAAGTCTTCCCCACCAGGAGGTCTCTCCTTTACAGAGGAGATCTGTCTGCTGGGAACCGCACCACTGCCTACCTGCCAGTGCGGATAAGAAAATGAAGAGCAATGATGAACAGCTCACCAAAATCCTCAGGAGTCAGTTTTGACTTCCTACTGACCTAGGGGAAACCTGTGGGATTAAATAACAGATTTTTAGGCTTGAGGATGCACAGAGCACTGTTAAAGGGTTAATATCAAGACTTTTTCCATGCAGAGAAAGGTTTGTCTACAATTTCCCTTTGTTTCCCCATCTTCCTTTCCCCACCTTCCCTCCTGCTGGGTCTTTTATGAATAAGTCTTCACCATGCCTCAAAAAAAGGCCTCCCCATTGGTCTCGTGCATTCCCCTGACTGTTCCAGGCAACCACAGAGCCAGTCAGAAGGTGTCCTTTTTAACAAGGAAAGCTTTCTTCCAAGCAGAGGAAGACACTGCTGGAGGCCTCCGTATTCACAGCCCTTCTATTTCTGGTTCTCCCTTTTCACGGGTCTTTGTTCACCAGAGCCTGCTCCTTCCCCCCACCATGGGGTGTTAGTGGGTACCTCAGAAGCAGAGCCAACTGCAAAATAAAAAACAACAAATCTGGCACATTTTCTCCCAGAGAAAAGAGGGCTTGCATCTTACCTCTCTGCCTTTCCCACTTCCAAGGAATTTGCTGGAAAGGAGGCTAATTAATGGCAATGTCTTAAAGGCTTAGGGCCTGCTCTGTGAATTCGCATTTGCTTCTCGATGTAAAAAGTGGAGACTAATCCTACATTCAATATAGGCCGAGGTAGACTGTGCTGATGCTGAGCCCAAAGCAATTCGAGAAAGGTCACCATAATAATGCGCGGAGTAGCATCAGCTCAGAGAGCACCACGGGGCTCTGGGGAGCTGCTGCTGGGATGGGAAGGTAAATGAAACAGCCTCAACCCTGACTCCTGGCAGGATTTCAGTCCATGGCGTCAGGTCACGGCAGCTCCCCTGAGCTCCAGGATCAGTGTTAGGGGCGAGACTGTCACCTGCACCCACACAACAGTGGAATATATATGCCAAGCTGGATGTTAACGCTATCTTTGTCTTTCCACGTTAGCTCTTTATATCTAACTCATCTACTTCCACCATTTTTTTTTCTTAGCGACTGTCACTATTCTTCCTGCAAAGGTTCTTCTCACCAGTGAGACACACAGTTAATGACTTTCTCATCCACTCTAGGCTACAACCCACCCTCCTGTAGATTTTCATCAGTGGTCCTTCTGGACATTTCTCTCAGATGCCACTTGAAATAAGTTGCTATTTAAGTGCAGGATAGATAGATACCGATACCTATGCCAAGGTCAAACTGATTATTTCACTCCTTGCCCACGGGTACTGAAGCAATCATGCTTTGTGCCAACCTGATAGCATTTTCACCAGCTCCAGCTTCCTGCAGCCTTATCCATGGACGTATAAGGCTTTTTGCTGTTGAACAGAAAACACCAAAACAGAAATCACCAAAAACATGCACTGCTCTCTGTTCTCCAGGTCCTACAGAGCAAATATTTACTAGCTTGCTCGCTTTCTGAACTTAAGCCTCTCTGGTTCTTAAGCTAGAAAATTCTCTATCTTCAGTGCAATTACCTCCAGGATGTGGCACAGCAATATTTTGATAGCACATGCTGATAATGAGTCCATGCAGTAGTTCCCACCAACACATGAAGCCATCCCTTTTCCAGGAAGGAACCCCCAGGGACTGGATCGTAATCTTGGACCCTTCTCCAGGCTCGCAGCCACCACTATCGAGGCTCGATCTGCCCACATGAATGTACTGCCACCAGTTCCAGCTCTGGTCATATATTATCCCAACCACTGACTGCACTTCAATACCCAGCCTATCTCTCTTCAGTACTTTTGATTTGAACATACGTGCATTTCCTCACCTGTTACCTAGCAGGTGAGGAAAAATTATATTATATGCTCAAATCCCAAGCATGCACCAATATCAGCTGGTCTGATCAGAGTCATCTCTCCTATAATTTCTGCAGTGGCTATTTTGGTCTTGCCAATACAGCTCTTGGCTCTTCAAGTCCATGTTAGTGCTCCCCACAAGAATAGTACTTGGCCAGGAGGGCCTTGTATACTGTGTTAAATGAGAGTATCAGTTGCAAGGTACAATTTTTGTGGTTATTGCTCTGTTCACTAGCAGCAGTGACAGATCACTTTTTGTTTTCACAGAGATCACTGAGCACTTCTACCAGAGAAATGATCCCCTCTCCCTACTGGCCTAGGTGAACATGGAGAACCTGGAGGTGAAGGACTATCATAGCCCATTACACAGCCTCTTGAGCCATGCAGGTCCCCACTGCTCTTGATGGATCATCATGCTGCACAGAAGCTGTGTCTGTGCTCTCTTCCTCCTACGATCTCAGCTTGGAAACACAGTGTGAAAACAGATTTCACTTTCTCCAAATATTTTTTCTTTCCTCCTCAGCAGACTTGCTACCAGCCCAACACCTTAGGGGGAGGGAAGGAAGACAGTGTTTTAGAAGGAAAGGATGGCACTTTTAAACTCATTCGTGATGGAAGCTGGAAATCCGTTATCAGCAGCTAAGTGGGCAGGAAGTTGAGGATAAAGGACACAATCTGGGAAACTTGAGGCATAGCCCCAGGAGGTTTCAGTGATGTGTTCTTTTATCTCAGCCTGATACTCAGAGGGATGCTATACTACAAGCTCTTTGCAGAAAACTGGATAAACTTATAGTCTCACAGAAGTAACAAGTTCAATTCCTGCTTCTTTAGTTAAAGTAATGATTAAAGACACTTATCTGAAACACCAGGAAGCCTTGCCCCCATTCTGAAATGCTGCAGGCTTGGTGACCTATTCTAACTGCTTGCATACACGAGGAAGGCCTAGCAGAGCTTACAGTCCAAGGCAGCAAATCCTTCCACTACCAGCAGTGGAAGCTGTTATAGCTGTTTTCATCAACCAGAGTTGCCAGAGTGCTTTACAGCCAGAGTCTCCCTGTTTTCAGAAAAAGCCCCTGGCAACAGGTCTTTAAAGTGCCATGTCGAAGACAATCCAATAAGCAAGGCTGGGAAGCAATAAACTTGGTATTTTTCTTCTTCTTTCTCATTTTTACTTCTATTTAGCTGCTCAAAGCTAGTTCTAGGAAGAAAAACAAAAACAAACAAACAAACAAAGACAGATAAAACTGAGATAAAATGCATCAATCTATGCAAAGGGAAGAATATATTGATTTGTCCCTAGCCTTCTAAGCTCTTCTCCTGACCCAGCAAAGCCTAGACCAATGCATACACTGACAGAGAGATCTGAAAGGAGCAAAAGCAGGGGCCTAATATGCTGCTAGGGAACCAAGCCCAGGAGGGACATGTCCATGACTTCATGGTCCATCTCCATGCCTGAGAACCCAGCCATGCAATAGTCTCCAGGGAAACCATGCATCAACACACAAGCAGTGCCAGCAGGTTTTCTAACATCCAAAATCCAGTGCTGTCATGTCACTGCTGGACTGAAGGAGAAGAACAGCTGGTCACAAGGACCAAAACCTAATTTAAATGCACGGAGATCCCACACGCAGGAACAGCAAAAAGAGCAAATACAAAGGACAAGCAAAGGGAGCGAATGGTTTGCGCCGAGTGTTCAGAGAAGTTTAGAGTGTCCAGACATGAAAGTTTCCTTTAACAGAGGCACTGTATGGTCCGGTAATCTATCTGACACATTCAAACACTCCACCCGGGGTGCACTGTCACTTGGAACAACACTTCCCTTGCTACAAGACACTTTCTAATGTCCTATTGATTTCAATAGATCTCCCAGTAAATGTGTTACAGAGGGAATGACAGTGCAGTGGGAACAGAAAGTTCATGCAGTAATATGCCACTGCTTGGCACAAAAAGAAACATGAGTTTTCAGAGTTGGGCTGTTGGCAGGTCAAGGCACTGCTTGTGTCTCTGGCAACAAGGGTCACCTCAGTGTCCTGAGCCTCCCATGTTCCTCCAGCATAGCCCAATCCCCACGTGAAACATCACCTGCCAGCCTCAACCTCATGGAGGCACCAGCCTGGCCAGCCGAGCAGGAAACTGCCACCTCCATGGTGAGGTCCAGTCAACCTTGCATCATGCGCCAGGGAAAAGCTGACAGCGGTGGAGCGATTCAGGGGAGCCTGGAAGGCAGCGTTATTTGCTAGTTGCCCTTTTGGAGCAAAGTGAGGACTGGATTTCTATTCTGGGGCCATTTACACTTCCTATTTGATGCAAAAGCCTCAAAGGGGAATTAGGATTTATGCAGCTCTGGTCACATCATCCTATTGTTCCCAGGCAGTCAGGAGGCTGCCAGGAGCAAGGAGGAAGGAGCAGAGCACCCCAGCAGGCTGCCCTGTCCACAGCTCCCTGCCAGCTGGGGCACTTCACAGACTCACAAACCAAAAGGCTTGGTGGGGCTGGTGATTTCCCACCTTCTACCAAGGGGACAGCATGGGAAGTGTCAGTCAGGTGGCTGGAAGTCCCACTTCTCCTTCCAGAGTGGAAAAGAGGGAATGAAAAAAAAAAACCACACACACAGAAGTTTTTACTTAGAAATCTAGGAGATACAGACAGACACCGAAGTCCTTACAGACCAGTTGCAGGAGTCCTGAAATCCTTTGAGAAGTGTCAGCTTCTCAGCCAGCCCAAGGATAAGGCTCCTGCAATTGCTTGCCCAGGGCCATAATATTTCTTGCCATAGACTGAAGTCAGGGAGGAAAAAAAGCACAGAGTCTTCCACATAAGCGAGGGGAGGAACCATCGCAAGAGGAAGGAAGATAGCAGGACCACAGGATGCCCACAAGGAGCCTCCTGCGGTCAGGCCCAACACCACTCTCCAGTCTGCTGTAGGTAATAAAGGTGACGAAGCACCAAGATGTTGGACTAGCAGGAGTCATTCAAGTTGGTCATGCACAGGCAAGAGTTTCTGTCTCAGCATAGAGGAAGAGGAAGCTGCCTTGGTGACTGCTTTAACCTAACATCCCAATTTCAAGTCTCTCCGAGTCAGTATTTTAGGAACAGTCTTGACATAGCATTGCTTGCATTTCTGAAGTTGTTTTTCCATGGATCAGGACTAAGCCTCTGCCACCAAATGGCATGAAAGCGGATTAGACATTTTAAACAAAACAAGGTACACATGCAAGGCTTGGTATGCGAGACAGATCCAGGCTCCACATTTTGACAATTGGCTTGAGAGGAAACCAAGATTTCACCTGCAATATTTGCTGGTCTGTTGAACAGTCATGTAACCCCTAGCTAATAGAGAACTTCTGCTTCTCTATACCTTTGACATAGTTTTATACGTAATTTTCTTTTGTTTCCTTTCCCCTTTTCATTTCCTCTTTAAATTCCAAGACAACTTGCCTGTATGCAAGGATAGCAGCTGTTTTATTCCTGGAACTACAATTCAGTTACAAAACACAAACACTGGGATTTCTGCAGGAAACTTGACTTTTGTTCTTTCCTGATTCGTTGCCATTTTCCTTAAGCTGAAGTGAATATCTGTTCAGAACAGGAACATATGTTTTGTCTTTCTGACTGGGAAGAATACTTGCTCCTTGTCCACAGCAAAGTGTGTCCTTTTAGGAGCAGAAATATTTTCCCTCTTCAACTTCAGCAAGACATTTGTGCAATGTTATGAATCCAAACATTTGGCAGGATCATGCAGACAATAAGAGGGAGCGACTTCACTGAAACATGACAGAGCCAACAGGAACAGCCTGCAGAATTGCAATGTTCAGTACTTCCACAGAAAGAGCAGAATCTACTCATGGAGTTTAGGATTTGTATCTTGCACTAACTACATAACTGGACAGAGCACAGACACACAGACCTTCTCTACAGCCATCAATAGCTCTCCAGGAAGAGACTGCAATCACTAGCTTCCGAGCAGGGGAGGATTCTTTGCTGGCCAAAGAGTTAATTCTCTGAGTTGAGGAAAGTGGTGCTTAGTTTTCATTGTCACGGGTCCATTAGAAGCGGAGCAATTGCTGTGACAAAGTTTATTCTTTGCATTTGAGAGTTAGGAGGCTCAGTTATGGCCAAACATGCTCAAAACAGTAAAGCGTTGAAACTTGTGTGTGCTGATCCAATAACGAGCAAAGCTCCTAAAACTGTGAAGCTTTCCCATTCCCTGCTATAGCTGCCTTTGTCCTTGATCCAGCAGCCATCCTGAGGCACGTGGATGGATGCAGTTGGGCCACACAAACTCGTACAGTTCCATCCAGAGCCAGAGCGGAGGCACTGTGCAAATTCACTGATCACTCACGCTACTAGCGCAGCGTGCTGTAAAGGTACCGCCCTTAGCAAAAAAAGTCCCTTTCCAAAAGGAATGGTGCATTGCTTAAAAATATATAAATAAATAAATAAGGAAGCATCATCTTTTAGCAGTGAGGCTGGACTCCCCTCACTGGCCTAAGTGAGCCTCAGTGCTCAGAAGTCCTAGCATAAGATGGTGATTTTGAGATGGGGAGTATATTTGGTCTAAGAAAGACAAACCTGCACCATTGCTCAGGAGAAGATGCTGAGTGGGTCTAGGAGATGCAGGTGCCCCTTGCAGCCGTCTCACCAGTCCACTCTTTGCCAAGCAAATCACATCACCTTAGTCTGAGCTTCTTCTCTCCTCCCCTGCCTCCAGAAAAACAGCTCTAGAGCAGGATGAGAACTTCTTTTCCACATCCCAAAAAAGGTTAAGAATGTTTCCTATAAATTGCTCCACCCATTTAGGTTATAAAATATAAAAAGAGTACAAGCAAGAGGGATTTTTTTTTCTTTCTTTTTTTTTTTTTTTGCAAGTGAGAGAGAAGTTTTCTTCAAGCCAAACTTCCGTTTCTACTGTGGGTTTTAAGACTGCATAATTAACCTGAAACTGTTCAGACTGGAAGGACGATCTCTTCACTTTCAGCCCTGGGGGGCTTCTTCCCCTTTCCCAGCCCTGGTGTTTTTCTCTGCCCTGCAGAGCATATCAGAGCTGACTCTCCACACAGGTTTGCACATGAGCTCCCTCCAGCAGCCCCCTGGTGTCATCCCAGCATGAGGCTTCTGAACTGCTGCTTTTCAAAGGAAAAAGACTGGCATTTTTTTGTGTACTAACCAGTCTCAAAGGACTTTACCATGACCATCCTAGGAGAGGTAAATAAAAAATGACCCCCGGTCAAATGAGGCTGCTCTTCTCCCTCACCCCACCCCTCACCTCTCTTTCTCCTTCCTTCACCTCTCCTCCATATCCACATGCAGGCTCTAACTGGCCTTTGAGCTCAGGCAAACACAACCCTACAGCACTTGCTTGTGACTAGCATCTGCTCAAGGCCATGCAAGAGGGTTACTCCCATGATTAACAGCCCAGCTGTCCTGCCAGCACATCCAAGCCTTTGTAGCTGGCTTGCAATCCCCTCACCTGGCCTAACTACTGCAAGACCAGAGGGGCTACAACCCACCCCAAACCCACAAACACACACCTTCCCCAATGCTTATCTTGGTTTTAACTTGGCTTGTGCCCACTGCGGAGGGGAATGCAGGTACCCTGCAAGGCCAGCAGCAAAGCAACATGCATTTGCATGGAGTAACACAGCCCCTTTTGGGGCAGGCAACATCACCAGAATCATGAGATAGAAAAGCCACAGGTGAAAACAAAGATGATAGAAAGGGAATGAGCTTTTTTTTTGAACTCTGGTGGCTTCTCCCGCTCCATCCTGGAGGCAGCCAAGGCTGCCTGTGCCTCTGCAAGGAGGGCACAGGGCCAGTCCTGCGGAGCACGAGCGCTTGCAGATCTGGCGTCCACAACAAAAGTGGCAATAGTTTGGGGTCTGGTGTTGTGTTTTTCCCAGCACCAACGAGCATATTTTTGGTCATGTGCTTTTTGTGTTTGTCTTCTGGTTGTTTTTAATACATGCTGGGTTTTCTTTGTTTGCCTTCCAGTTTTTGAACCTTTAGGATATGCATACTTTACTTTTTCAAGCCTTTCTCTGGAAAACGAAAGGGGGGGGCCTGGAAATGTTCTTTTTTCATTTAAAAGGAAGCTGAGATTCTTTGACAATGGGATGACTCCAACAGCTGGGCTTTCAAGGACACTAAAAATTAGGAGACTCCTGATAAAATCGTAGGAGTTGGCAAGGCCATATTCACCCTGCACAATTATATATACCTGTGGGTATCAGTGTGTTGAAATGCCTCTGTGAAGTTCCTGCTCTGTCACTGAATTTGCATGCATTTCTTTTTGGTTCTTTCCAAGAAGGCTGGGGCCTTCTACCCCTGCCAGAGAGTAGACATTCCTGAAAATCAACTAACCACAATCCCATACTTTACAGCCTGCAGACCTTGTAGCAAATGAGCCTTGAAGAGTAATTATAGCATTACAGGGACCAAATGATGCTGAATTACTCAGCATTTAGTGGATGCTGTTTAGTGAATTGTTTGGGGAGAAAGAAAAAAGCACTAGATAATTGAATTAAAAATATTAAAGCACTGGAAGGTGACACCATGTGATGGAAAGCAATGAAGAGCTGCAGAATATAGCCCTGTCTTTGCTGAGGCCGTTCTGGGCAGAGCGTGGCGCTGTAACATGAGCTATAGATAGCGAGTGAGGCAGTGGGTTGAGTTTCTTATAGACTTGACAGTCAATTGACTGTGTTGTTTATGTGCCAAACGCAGAAGCCTTTTATCATCAGACACTTATTACTACAGCAGAGCCGAGGGGCTGTAACTGAGCCCAGCCCACGCTGCTCTAGGCACCGTGCAAACACAGAGGTTTGTGCTGCTTTCAGACTAGCAGCTGAAATGTGGAACAAAAATCACTTCCCCAAATGGCATGGCAATACTAGCTAAAACTCTCACTGTTTCACTAGCAAAATGTTTTCTGCCTGTTAAACCTACACTGGGAAAGGAACTCGCTTTGCAATGGGGGCTACATCTCTGCTGGGAGGAACAAGGAGGGTGTTGGTTCAGGTGCACTCACAACATCTTGCGATATCAGTGAGCCCTTTTAAATGGAGACAAATCCAGTTTGGGGCCTGTCCTAGAAAGGCTGCAGAACAGAAGCAGGGCAGATGACAGGTAAGGGAAGGGGTATGTTACCATTTTTTGTTACAGTCATAACTTAATCTGTCTCTCTCTTAGGCACCAATTTGGCTAGGAGCGTGGAGTTCCTTATATTTTCCTTTTAAAGCCCATAGAGACAGGTCCCTTCAGGAAACATTTCAATGCACCAAATTACTGCACCTCTTCTGGAGTGGCTGAGTGGCTGTAAAAGGAGCTGAGAGTGACTACGTGCCTCCCTGAAGCGCCTCAGGTAGCTAACATGGCTAGGATGAAACCAGGCTCCAGTGATCAGTGAAGCAGATGTGAACCAGGGTTTCCATTCTGTAGCCTCTGAAGCTGTGGGATGCATGTACCTTAACCAAAATATATCTTCCCAGCATGCCTAGATTAACTCCAACTGACTGCAAGAGAGATTTTTTTCTTTTTAAAAATAGGTAAAGACTGCAGGCCTTGTCTCAGTGGCATTATTCTTAACCCACCCAAAAGAAAAGCAACAGCAAGAGAAATAATGAAGTAAATGCAATCACAGAGTCATATACGCTCTGTGATCACTGATCATCTCTGTATGCATTTCCCCAGCAGCGTATTTCTGCATGTTTTGCAAATGTGATTCAGTGCTATTATTTCCGCTCTTCAGATGTAGAAACGAAGCTATGGAGGAGGTAATCAAATTGCTCAAGATCTCACAGGAAATTGGTGACGGAACAAGGGATGGGAAATAGGTGTTCCCCCGACCTCCCCATTACACAGTGTTGACTTCCTGCCAACGCTGCAGCATTGCACAGGTCCGGGAGGGCACACGGCGGCTCCAGTATATGAGGACTTGTTGCCCAAAGCTATTTGTATGAGTACAAGAGGAGGTGGAAAAGGTGGAAATGGAGCATAGGAAAGTCCCCTGAGGACTTTGCTTCTGCTTTGCATGTACTGGTGGTCTTATCTGTCCCCAGTTAGCAAAGCCTGAGGATTAGCAATGAGAATGATGGTTCGGGCAGTGGAACAAGAGGGAGTTTTGCTGGGGTGGTGAGGAAATCTCCACGCAGAAATGCCTCTCGAGCAGCAAGTAGGTGAAGGGCCTGGCATTTCGCAGACTCCCAAGCGAGGTGCAGACAGTGTTTAGCTCAGGCATGCCAGCGTGAGGGTCTGTGCTGTGCCAGCACAGGGGAAGAGACAGAAATATTTTTTGATGGAGCAGAGTGGGCTGGTAAGGGGAGTGAAAATTCATCACCCACGTTCCTCATGAGAATGAATATGCCAGGCATTTGCCAAGAGTCATTTTACACCAGCAAATAGACTCCAAGCATCCCCGAGCTCTAGGAAATCAGTGCGACTCCGCACAGAGATTTCCCCTGTTTTCCCATCACATCTCCCACGGCTGCACAGCTGCCTGCAGGAGAGAGCACAGACATGGAAAGCTGCAGGATGCTACTTTTCCACTGACTCACAACACAGGTTTGGGCAATTCACTCCATCCTCCTTCCTGAGCTTCCCACACAGTCCTACCAGCAAAGCACTGAGCACCAGAGCTGTCCCCGAGTGCTCAGTGAAGCAAGAGCCTCCGGGAAGAAGGGAGTGGGAGGCAGGAATGGGTGACAATCTGATTAAGGAATGCTCTGTAGCGTCGTGGCACTGACAACCCCTTTGCAGGCATTTCCTGACTTAGGGATGCCACCAACTTTGCCACCTCTGAGTTTCCTTCACATGGTCCCTAGCATGCAGTACAGGTGCAGGACACATCCACATCCATAGCAGGATGGAGCTATTAAGGTGCAGCCAGCAGGCGCAGGTCGGGCTGCTCGAGAGCTGTTTGGATCAGACCTTCCGGCTCCGGCCCTTCTTGTTTGCGTGCGCGTGTGGAGGTGAAGGACAGCTTGCCTCTTCCCAGCCGCCCTGGAAACCCGTCGGGGTGGAAGCTAAGGCTTTAAGTTACCTTCTGGCTTGCCACTCATTGTTCAGTGTTTAAACACAGGTGTCTGTTGCTGTTGACACTGAGTGATAAGTGGAGACATTTTTTCCATCGGAAAGAATCTCAAGAATTTCCCCGTTCTCTTTTTATTCCTTTTTCCTTCTGCCTCTTTGTAATGAGACTTTTATTGGAGAGGGTGACTGACAAAGCAGAGGTGTGACCATGCTCAAATGAGCCCTTAGACGTTATTTTAAAATTAGATCCCCCTGCCTTGCCTTCTCACAGATGCAGCCACTGTAGTCTCAAGCTTTAAATGCTTATTAAGATTGAAGTCTTCCTCTCTTCCACACCCTCACCATCCTCGGTGGCTACTCTTTAGTGGCTTCTGCTCCCTTCCCTGTCTTGTAAGCCAAGTGCACCTAAAGGCAGACAGCAAATGCCTCCAGGGTCCAGTTATTCCTTCCGAAGCAGTAGCTGTGGTGACTTCTGCATTGCTAGGACTGCATGTGAGACTTTGCAGCCCAGCTCAGCATTCACATGCCCCATCCCCTTGCCCCCTAAAAGAGAAGGGTAAAATGCTCAGTTTGGCATGGAGGTTGGGAGAAAGTGTTTTCCTGAAAGAAGAAGGTAGACATCAGCTCGATGAGGAAGCTCCTTCACTCTCCTCACCCATCTCCTGGTACTGGCCTGCTGCAGTAGAATGATCCAGCAACTCAATGTCACTGAAATCACCGCAAAGGAGCACAAGTGCCCTAGCTGGGGACACACCACCATCAGGAGCCTGCACCAACCAGGGCATGAGGCACGTTGGCAGGGCCCTGCTAGGAGGGTGAAATGTCACAGGATGGCTACAGGCGTGAATGTCTGGAGCTGTGTGGTAGGGAACCACGACTAGAAGAGTGTCTCCATGGATGTCCAGTCTGGGGTGAGGAGGAAACTAGTAGCAACAGTGCGGGTGAGTGTCCAGAAGATCTGGAGAGAGTTGCTGAGGAGTGGGAAGGTTAGGGAGAGAGGAAAGCATGCCTGGCTTCGTGGCAAAGCCAGCTGGAAAGGCTGCTGGGGGGCTGCATGTTGATGCTGCCTCTGTGGTTTACATCTAAAGGGGACACTCAAGTCATTTCTTATATTGCCCAAGACTGTTAGTATTTTTCCCCAGGAGAAAACAAGCTTCACTTACACTTTCTTACACATCCCAGGGCATGTGGGCTGCCTTAGCGATCCCTCATGAGCAGGCTCACACACGGTGCACGGCCGCAGCGAGGCACGGTGAGCTGCACAGGCATGACCATGCACAGGAATATCCCATCCACAGGCATGGACCATCGCTTGAATATGCATGAGCAGAGGAGCAAACACTGCCAGGTTCCCCCCCACAGCTCCTCAGACTAGGGGGAAAAACACGTTGCACAACAAGCCAGCCCAATGGACACGCACATGCACAGAGGTGTGCGCACGCACACAAGTGGCTGAGATGCTCCTCCATACACCAGCATGTCCCTGCATGTGCAATGGCAACCCAGTGATGCTGCCCTCCCACTGCCCCATTTCCTTTGTTCTTTTAAGACTTTGCTGGAAAGCACAAGTGCAGGTGACTCATCTCCAGCCGCCTTGCCCATGGCCATTCCTGAGCGCCTCTCTGCCCCATGGGGCGACTGTAACGCAGGACAGCAGCAATGCACATAAGTAGGCATCAGTCCTGCCTGGTAATGGAAAATGTGGATCTTCTAAAAACAGTCATGGCTCTGCGGAAAGCCAGGCCCCAGGAGACCAAAGCAAGCCCCTCGGGACACTAACCTACCAAGGCCTTCATCGGGGTTTGGCCAAGGCACAAGTTGCTAATTGCCTGTCTCCTCAGATCCTCTCAGTAATTAGCAGCACCCATCGCCAGCGCATCGCGCTCTCCGCTCACTCCCAGGAGCTGGGACAGCCCTCGGCTGCTGCGGCCAGGCTGGTACTATCCAAGCGCTGCTCCCTGCTAAGCGAGGAGCCCCTCTTCCCGTCTGGCCCTCAGGCTCTCCCCATGGGATGATTTATTTCCAGCTCTTCAAGCTCTAGGGGTGCAGCCTCCTGCTCGGGAACAATTGCTCCTTCCCCAGAGAACAAACAGGGAGTCAAGATCCAGCATGGCCTTGCTTCATATCCTCTCCTTTCTCAGGACACGCTGGAGCCCCTGGCTTTGCAGAGAAGCCGCTCTGCATCACAGCCCTCGCCTCACTGCCATGGCTGCTTGGCAAGCTGGCGCTCCTGCTCGCTCACAGTGTGCTCCGCCTTGCCTCTTTCCAGGTCAGGAGCTCAGGATTTTCCTCCAGGGCAGCAGCTGAACCAGTCCGGCATGACGCAAGCTGGGACACCTGCGCCACACACCCCTTCCTCCCTCGCGTGCGGGAGCTAGAGAGCCGCATGGCTCCCCATCCGGGGGCACAGCCATTCCCAGAGGGCAGGGGCAACATCGGCGAGGCAGGACCGCTGCTCCCATCCTCCCAGTGGGAGCTCGGGGACGTGGGCCCCGCTCGCTCCCTGACCCACCTGCCCTCCAGCCCCTGCACATGTGGCACCAGCCTTTCCTGGGAGATGGGCTCAGGTTCCTTCCAGAAGGAGCGCGCTGTGGTGCCTGGTGGCGTCAGCTCTGTCCTCTCTGCGCTTGCTTCTGACCCCCACGCAGCAGACAGATTTGTTCAGAGGCCAGACACACACAACCCCTGGGATTAGTCATATGAGTCGCTTGCTCCACGCCGGCTCCGGGTGTCTTTGCTGTGAGTTCATCCACTCGGCATACTTGACATCGCTCCTATCAGCAGGGTCATGTTATTTTTCTCTCCAGCATCAAAAAGAGATGTTCTTCAAAAATCACTTCCCCGGCTCCCTGCCCACATCAGAATGGCCTTGAGGGCTCTCTGTCAGTACATCCAGCCTCTAACACTAGAGGTATCTGCCGTCTCGTGGGGAAAAGTCCTTCCCATGATGGAGCAGCTATCACACCTCTGCCCAGAGCCAGACTCGCTGCCCTTGGAGGTGAGGCAACGCCAGCCTTCAGCCACCACAAAAGTCACTCTGGTTCCTTGGAGCTTGGGCCGGAAAACGGCTCCTCCAACAGGCATTATTTCCCTGGGAGGTTAAATAAAATAAATGAATAAATAGCACAAACCTTCACTGCAATGCAGCTCCGTCCTCCCTCGACACGTCTGTTGTGGGCTGGGAAGTTTTGGTTGTTTGCCCAGCAGAACTGGAGGGGTTGAGGTCATTGCTACAGACGTTGCTGTGTGGCTGGCTCTGCTTTGGAGGAGACAGTCCTCTGCGCTGGAAATATCTTGGCCTTGGGTCAAAAGCTCATAAATTGTCCCATGTCCTCCCAGATATAGATGTCTCCCTTTAGATCCAGGCCTGGCACATAGGTCTGTCCATCCTTTTCCGCATGCCTATAGCTCCCAGGGACACAGCGTGGAGGTGGCTGGAGTGGTACCTATTCCCCAGATGGGGAGGCAGCAGGAGAAAGGGAAGAGGGCATTTTTTGGACAAAAGAAGAATAAGGAGGTCAAACTGCATATGAAATACAACCACTTGGCCAAGGGAGATAGAGAATGATGTTAGTCACCAGTTGGTGAAGGAATTATAGCACTCAGCCTGCCTCGGCCAGCACTGACTCTAAGGGATCTTCCCCCCGCTCCTCCTCCGCTGTCCCCGTGCCTGCCTGTTTGTGATACGGCTTATGACAAAACAACTTGTTAAAGGAATTATGCAATCGAGCTTCTAACCCTTTCCATGCTGCATTTTTCCAAATCCTTGTGCTTATCAGGTAATTGTGCTTGAGTTGCTAGTGACCTGCCATAAGTTCCATTTCTTTAATGAGGCCTCAGCTCCTTAATTGCCCCGTGGTTGCTGAGAAATCTTGGTCACACGGGTGCAAAGGTAATTCAGGAAATGTAATATCAGCATGTGCCACTGCAGGGGCTGTTCCTAGTGTTGAACTCTGCACACTGCCTCAGGACCAGTATCTCAGGAAGTTACTTAGGGTCAGGGTATCCTTACACTTCTCCATGTGCTCTGGACCAGGCTACCTGGATCACGGTCCATGTACCCCATGGAAAACATGGTTACTGCCAGGCCTGGGGCTTGGAGTACTGAGGGTACCAGGGAAGCCAACCACCAGGGAAGTCCAAGGAGTTGTGCAGCACCTGGTCCCATCTGCACCTCCACGCTGCAGGCACTGCCTTTGCATGCAAATTAGGGGGCAGCATAAAAACACAGGTTAAAAGAAACATCACATATTTCTATATTTCTATATATAAATATGCATATATGTGTGCACACACAGGTGCATGTACACATGTGCCAAAAATAGCCGTGCTAGACATGTTCCATATGTCCCCTGGGCTGCAAATTAGGGTTGCATGAAAACTATCATGTACAAACTTTGCTCCAATTCCTGTGAAACAAAGAGGCAAAAATCAGCTACAAACCCGAACTGCAACCACAGCCCACTGGATCATCTCACCCAGCCTCCAATCTCTTGGTAAACAACAGCTATAATAATAGTCACTCTGCTCCTCTAAGCATCTCCGCACTTTTATAGTATGTAATGTAGTGTATAAAATATATATCTCTGTATAATTAGGAGTGTTCTGCATGGTGACTCAGACATTCCAATAAGCCTTTTGCTTGTCACTGGTGTGCAAAATGTATCTTTAGTCATTTTTTCCAATGACTTTGGACTTTAAAAACAGCAATTAGCAAAGTCAGCTTGTTATCAGCGCCTGTCAGTAACCGGTCCTCATGCCAGTCCTTCATTTTGTTCTGGTCACAGACAAAACCTTGGCACTCTTTGTTCAAGGCTTGTATTTGTCTGGAGGACTGAGGCAGTCAAGTGAGGAAAATAGGCCCTAAACCTGCAAATGCTTTCACGCATCCTAATTTTAAGCACTCAAACAGTTTCATTGAAGTAGCTCCAGACTGGGCCTTTATAGAGCATAGTAAATAGTAGGCAAGACATGAAATAAAACTTTGGAGGCCTCATTTTATCACTTCACTTTCTAGTAATGGTTTGGCAGGCATCAAAATACACAAAGTGAAAACACCTTCCTCATTAATGAGGATGCTTTTTTTTATCAGTATCTTTCATCTGTTCTTCTCATAAAACACCTTCCTTACTACACACACATCACCATCTACCACCTGAAGCTGCAGCCAGATGAAGAGTGAAAGTCAGTGGATTATTTACCACCTCTCATGCGTCCTAGGTGTGTTTCAAAGCACATTACACAGCCTTAGTGCACCACAGTGCACTTAGTGCGGGAATGGAGTGAAAGCCCCGTTGCCTCCGACATGCCGGTGGAATCCTTACTTTCCTCCCTGGGAGGACATTTGGTACTGTTGGCTGCAAGGCCTCAGCAGAAGGAGGGTGAAAGATCCATGTCCCTTTAAGAGCCATAGAACAACTCTAATCCATCCACTCCACGAGGTGGAGATGTCATTGATAGCATTTTGATTTAAGTCTGTGGTAGCAGAAAAATACTAAAGGGAAATACTTAAGGCAGTAAAACTTTAATATGAAAAATTGGCATGGGAAGAATAACTCCTTCTGAATAATCCAGTCTGTGAATTTCTGGCGTGTAGATTGTGCTTGTCTGCCATTTGTTATGGTGAAGCTCAAATGGATACAGAAGGATGAACTTCATGGTCCAAGACCCCTCTGCACCCAGAGGTCTGCATGGGAGCAAAGCCACATGGGTGTTGTAGAAGGAACGAATGGGATCAGACCCTCCAGCTGGGCTGAAGCTGAAAAACGGGAGTATATTTAATTTTCTAAGTTCTAACTGCCCTTCTGAGTTCAGGCAGAATTAGCTTCGCAAAGTTCAAGGGTTTGCAAACCTCTCTAGTTAATTTTGGGTTCAGACAGTTCAGAAAATGAATCTGAGTTCACAAACCCTTTCTTTCTTGTACTTTAAGCTAGTTTCTCCCCAAGGGAGATTATATTTAAAACATATGTTCTCCAAGCTGAAGGGAGGCCTGTGCTATGTGGCCACATTTTGGGAAAGCTTGCCTACTTAGGGTAGCATTCTAGACACATGCCTAACTTCCAGTGTGCGGTTAAATCTCGCCAAAGTCAATGGGATCTACACAGGCCCTGGCAGTTATGACTGTGGTTAAACAAGCGCCTGAACCAGACTGGCCTAGGAGACAAAAGGGCCCACTCTGTATTCCTCCCTCCCCTCCCGAAAGCTAAGTTAGCTTAAGCGGTACACAAATGATATAAAATGCATGTATTTGGTCACTGGAATTTCTCCTTCTACTTCTATGGTCCTTGTTCCACATTCCTGCCATACTTTTCTCATTCGTCCCATTCCCCATTCCATTTCTTTTTCTACCAAGCTAATTCATTTTATTTTGCAAATGCCCTGCTGGTTTGTTTTTTTTGTTTGTTTTTGTTTGCTTCCCTCAAGGAATGTAAATTCTACAGGTCTTGGCCTAGCTCCATCCGCTATGCTCATGCAGAGCGGGTGACAACAAAAGCAAAGGCATTTTATGCTATAGAAAATGAAGCTTTGACACATGAAAGCACAAACCAAACAGAACAACAAGTACAAAAGAAACTAAGGGTGAGGTTTAGCTAATTTAGCTTCAGTCACCTAGGAGTTAGGCATGCAAACTGAAGTGCTTATCTAAATCTTCTCTTTTGCTGGGGCCAGAGGACCTCCAAGAAGTCATTCTTTCCAAATAGGCAGTTAAAATGAATCATCTCTGGAGGTGTTTATCTCCTTCTAGGGAGTACGGGAGGAGACTAAACAATGATCTTAGGCTAAACACCCAAGTTTTAATGAAGAGGGATGCTGCTCTGTGTGACCAACCCAGTGCCAGGGTGGGAAGTGGTCTCAGAGGGATTGCACTGTGGAGCTTTTTGCTGGTTTTCTGTACAACTCCCAGTCAAATAAACCATCTCCCTTTCTCATAACTATGACTCTGGATATTTCTTTTGATTGAGTTTCTTCAAAACTATATCATCATGCCTGGAACCTCTCCTGCAGACAAATGCCTAAGGTGTGTGGGAAGGCAAAGGTACAGAAAGTCACTATTAAGAAGTTTCTGTAAAGAACTGGATACTCATTAGGGTTAAATATTATACTTTACGTGGGCTGTAGTCAAAAAAAAATGTTCTACAGAGGTCAGTAATAGTTATGGAGACATAAACTCTCCCATTAAGGGGGGCAGAGGTGCTCAGAGGCCCTGGAGGAGTCTCTTGCAGCCAGCTGCTGGGAAACCCTGTAGAGATGCTGGTAGAGCACATGAGCAGACCATGGTCTGTCAAACCCAAGACGCTGCCAGGCCCTTCAGAGAGGCGCTGGAAGCAGCCAGGAAAGCAGGGGCAGCCACAGAGATCTCCAGACCCACAGCTGGGGAGGGCACAGACTGTTTGGCCGCAGGGCCATCCGGTCACCCCTGCCCCACACGCACCAGTGCCTGCAGCAGATCACCAGGAACCGCTGCGCATTTCAGCAAATCCCATTTGAGCTCAGATGAGCGAACGCCCTGGGGGTGCACAGGGCACGAGATGGAAAGCTACTTAATTTCCTCTGCACTCAGGCGCACGAGATAATATTCTGAGTGCAGATTAGCTGAACCAGGGGAGGCCGGAGGAGCCCCAGGAAGACCTGCCTGGGCGCTCCGCTCGGCGCCCTCCCCCAGGACCCTTCAGCCTCCTCATCAGGGCAGGGCAATGCGCCCAATCCTGCTCTCCTGCTCCAAGGGCAGCGGTAATCCCCCACCTTACCCTTCAGCAAGAGTATCCCCAATCACATCAGCTGCAGCATTAGCAGATTAAACGGGCCAATTAAGCAGAAGAATGTGCCAATTACTTAAAAGGCCACATGGGAGGCAGAGCTGGGGGTGGGGACCAAAAGCCCTTTTTGGGAGGGCTTTGCAGGGGACAGTGAACACCTCCAGCTCTGCATGTCCTGGCCTGCTGGTGTCCACACCGCTGGACGCAAGGCTGCTGCCATCAGAGCTGCTTTGCACGGGGAAAGTCCCACTGCAGCCTCAGTTCAAAGCCGGGCTGCTCCTCACCCCCACAGGCAGCCTCCAAAGCAGCGCTGGCAGCAACCGCAGTGGAAAAGAGTCGTCAAACACAGCACAGGAAGGCTCACGCTCCACAAATATTTGTGGAGCTGATTGTAGCTCACCCAGTTCCAGCTTCTGGATGCAAAGAACCTGTGGGAAAGACGCGAAAGCACCTGTAATTCAACCACCCTTTACTCTTCCCCTCCTGTTGTGCCCAGCTGGAGAGAGCGATAGTCCCGGCAAGGCTCGTCCCCGCACGAGGCCCACCAGATGCCCAGCTGAGTGCAGTGGGCAGTGGTGACTGCTCCAGGGGTTTTGCCCAGGTTTTTTCCATGCATCCAGCCCCACTTTGTCCAGTCAGAGACATGCAGGTGTAAGCTTTCCCATAGGGCCAGAGAGCTTCATTTTGCATGGAAGTGTAGGGCCAGGGGCCCTACACATACCTCCCCTGGGCTGAGGGATGCTTGGGAGCAAGGTCAGCAAGGCAGGATGTGCAAATGGGGGACGGATGGAGCAGGAGTCACCAGGGCTCCTGAGCCTGTTGAGCACAAAGTGAAGGAGGAAGTATTGAAAATAAAAGCATGACTGCTGTGACATTTTCATGCTTGGCTTATTACATCTTCTCCCTCTTCTACACTTGACTTCCTTGCTTTTTTTTATCAGATGAAGCTGATGGTTGCTGCTACAGTAACACTGTGCGGTTAGTGAGCAAGCGCTCAGGGCATGTTTCCTTTGTGGCTTCCCTCCCCGCTCCGTGTTCCCCCACCTTGAATGTCTCAAAACAGTGTGTTTAACTGTGTTTTGCCCGATATGCTAGGCAGGTGTCTGTTGTGATGGCTGGATGTTCACTCCTCCAGGTTCTGATTGCTTGGCCCGCTGGCTACTGCCATCTCTTCTGCTGGTCCAGCTTGGTGGTTTTCTATGGGCAAAGTACAGGTCTGCCTGACCCCCAGTATGCAGAGGCTGCATTTTTTTTTAATGTGGAAAAGGCACAAAACAGCTCTTGAAGGGCTGATAACTTGGATTGGTGAATAAAGCTCTTCACTGGCAGGATGGAACCTGATTGGAAATGATGACACAAATACTTGTCTATTTTTCAACTCTTTCCTTCCCCTTCTAGGTTTGTTATAAGGCATGTGGGGCCAGAGGATAAGGCCTGGCGCCTTCTCATATCCTTGGAGTTTATCTCCTGGGACCACCACACAACAGCCCCAACCAGAAAGAGACAGTGCCTCTCACCCATTTCTGAAAGTGAAGGCTGCCCATTGCCGTCGATACATTTTTCACCGGAATAGACAAAAAGCCAGGGATGCCTCTTTAAGCAGAAACTGGTCCCTCTGCAGGGCCTGCTGGCTTGGGCATGGTGCCACGCGCAGCTTCTAGATGGAAGTTATCTCACATCTGGACAAGAGGTTGTGGGTCTGCCGGCACCAGGACAGCTGCAGCGGGGAGACATCACACACATCAGCCATGGGCCATGGCTGGGATCTCTGCAGGCTTCACTACTGCTCGCAAACATAGGCAAGATGTACCCTAAATCATTCACTGGACAGGGCAGCAGTCCTCGTCTACACTCTCAGCTTTTTTGCCAGGAAACTCTGAAACAGTGACAAACTTGCAGAAAGACTGGTAGGCCTGTCTCAGAGGTGAGGGGAGTGCCCAAGTGCCCGCCTCACAGCATATGCCTTGGAAGAGCAGTTGCTTTTACACAGACGTGCCTCTAAGCTGCTGAGGAAAACAGAGGAGCAGCAAGCGCTGCTCCAAGCCAAGCTGCTTGTCCTCGATGAGCAAAGCTCCTTCAAATCACCCTGCAGAGCAGAGGGGTTGCAACTGGGATCAGATCTACAAATAACTGGACTCAGGTAGCGAGTCCCAGCTCTCTGCCTTCTCAAAGCATCGTTCCTTTTCCATCCAGCTGAACACAAGCAGAAAGTCATCAATCATTTGAAACCTGTAGCAGTTAAGAGTTTTTTTCTCCTCCAGCAAGGATTTAGGGATTGGGTGATTGCTCTCATTTACATAGAAAGTTTTAGTTTCCAGGGTTGCTTTCAGAGAGCTCAGAGCACAAACATTAGGGGCCATTGCTCCTCACACTCACATTTTGCTCCCCATGACTAGACTAGTGTCTGGGAGACTTGGGTTTGTTTTTAATTGTGCTTGGAGGCTTCTCATAGTAGAGCAAGTAGCTGACACCAGCACACAGGGATACGCTCCTTGCCCTCAGCCTGGCACTCAAAGCAGCAGCCTGGGTTACCCTTACCCAAGCAGCCAAAGACTATACCAGCTGCCCTACCTCTCAGAGGTGAGGAGGGTGGTTACATCAGAGTACGACTCACTTGCATGAGAAGCCCAGTCCAGACAGTAGTTGCTCCCTATGTGCTGAATTATCCTTGCTCTCCTGCATAACAACTATTCTGGCCTAACTGCGCCCTAATGCAGGCAAAGGCCAGTGACAAAGGTTCATCTGCTCAGCACCTTTCAAGTGACTTGGTGCTTTGCTCCAATTAAACAGAAGTGGCTACTCACAGAAAACCTCAGACCAAACACATCGAAGAGGGTAGGGGTTGAGAGGGCAGCAGGGCACTGCTTGCTGTGACACCAGTCACCATTGCTCAGCAGAGTTTGGAAGAGGAAAATCATCTCAACTGAGAGGCAGGTTACTTCTTTCAACAGAAGGAAGAAAAAAGAAAAATGATTCTTTGCAAAGAAGGATTCTTATGCCACCTGATGTTATTTGGGTGACTCCATTCAGCAATGCAATCCATTCAGCAGCAAATTCATTTTTCACTGGTGATGCAAGTTTCAGTCTGACCATAACAGTTGGAGCCAAGGACCAGGGAAAAAGCCTCCTTCCTGCCTTGGCTGTCTTGCCAGCTCTGCTTCAGTCCTGACGTAAGACAGACCATCACACCAAGGGTGTCCTGCTCAGAGGTCAGCCTCTTTCCAGATCAAGCGTAGTAGGAAACCTCATGAAAGAGTGAGCAGCTTCATTCTAACACCAGCCAAAAGAGACCTGTTCATGCAAAACACATGGAAGCAGCATACAAGTTCAATTCATTTGCTCTTCCCTGAATGTGCTGTATTTTAAAATCAAAAGATGTTTTGGTTAATCAACAACATCTTGGGACAGGACTACACCTCTTCAGAGACTTCAGATTGCCACTTCACCTTCAAAGTGCTGTAGTAGCTCTGAGGAGGGCAACTCTCAGGCTAAGGAAGGCAAGAAAACAATTAAGGCACCTTAGCTGGAGGCTGATGAAGCACAGCAGGAGAAAAGCTTCACTTTGCAAGGTGTTTGTGACAGAAAACATCCACAAGGGCCAAGTACAACAGAGTTAACATCTTTGAACCATGGGGCTCATGTTGACCATGCCCTCAACTCAAGCATTTAATCTGAGGGTCATTAGTATATTTAAACAGGTCTAATGTACAGCTAACTCTAGTGTCAACTCTGTTTGCATAGATAAGATTAGAGTCTGTTACCAAATCATAGAAACTTCTTTCCCTGCATCAGAAAGGCACAAGTATTCCAGGGATTTGGTCCTTATCACGTACCTGCTTTCTCAGTAGAAAATTTAATCCCCTTAGGTCCACAATTTGAATTACTGAAGCCTGGTGCAGTCAGATTTCTGCATTCAGGACACTGTCTTAGCACCAAGCAAGCTTACTACCCCCCTCAGAAGTTTCCTCCAGGTCTCCCTCTGACAGCACTGCAAGCTGCAGCCTACAACCATGAGTGTGTTACAGGGCACTAACAACTCCTGAAGAGTTCACCATTAGACGTTAAATGGCTAGAAGCAGGCAACCTCATGCAGCTTGGCTGAGGCCCTAGCAGCAGACAGCATGGCAAGACTTATTTTCACACTTGTTGCTCAGGGCAAGGTAAGAAAATACCCAAGTACCATTTTGCTACTACACACAACTAAGAACTGACCAGGGTCTCCATGACTTCCTGCTCTCTTCCTGCTCCACAAGGGTAGCTAAGCAGTAGATTTTCCAGATCACAAGGATAGCAAAAAGCAACTGTAGAAAGATGCAAAGCAGACACACTGCCCTTCACTCCAAACTGAATCAGGCACAAAAGTCCCACATGTGCGTGCTTTGAATTAAGCCACACATGAAGCACAAAGGCACCTAGGTGCCTCAGCTCTGACATTGGTATTTTAGGATATCTGCATCAACCTTACAAACCAGCACCTTATACTTGAAGCACAAGGATCATTCAACTCTTTAGCATCAAGAACACAAAGCCAGTATGTTTGGAAAGCATTTTCAAACTTTATTTACAACTGTCACAGTGACAAAAATGTAGTTTGAAAAAAATGCTAGCTTCTCCCTGAGGCTCAAAAAAGAATTACAGAAATATAGAATGTATATCATACAACAGGAGGAGTTTTACTGGAGTGCTTTGTTCTTTAGATACGTTCAACAACAAATAGAAATATACACAATACTTCCAAAAAAAAGGATGCAGACAGAAAGATGCAAGTCTTTAGGGCAGGCAGCAGCTCTGAAGTCCAAGGATTGCCATTTCATTGCTGCCCATACAGTAGTATCTTTGATATACAGCTTTGAACTTGGTGGTACAGACTGGAGACCAATAGAGAGTAACACTTAAAAATAAGATGACTGGCTGGTATGCAGGTGTACAAGCTCATTCCAGTAAGACAGCAAGACTAGAACAGGTGTTACAGATACAACAGCTGAATCCACTGTTCAGAGAAAATGGTATTACTACATCATGACCATTCAGGGACAAACCCTTCCCCAAGGCTGGCAGGGAGCACATGTAATTGATTCTGGGATGCCAGAATAGGAAGAGACCAGCCACTGTGTCAGGACACAACTTCTGCTTTGTGTTAACTAGTCTCCTATCTCATCTGCCTGAAACAGTTATGCAGAGCTGATAAGTTATTGCCATTACATTTATACACAAGCAAGACAAGACTAAAACAATCCTGCCAATATGTTAAAAGCAATTCTTAACCCCCACCAGCATTTAACTACTCATGAGGTATTAAAAATACAAATACACACATGTCAAATAGATTTTAAAAATGGAACCAGTTATAAGCAAAGGGGGGTGGCATTGGGATTATTATGAAAGTTTGGTTAAGGCCTTGACATTTCTTTCTCTTCTGTGCCCCCAGATTTGGTTTAGGTGGTAACTATTCTCATCTTGTTCCAAGACCCACTGGCTCCCAAGCCAGTCCCTGAAGCAGCAAGACAATTGCTCTCCAGGAACGCAGAGCGTTAGCCTGTCCTGCAGCAGAGCTCCCTCCTCCCCAAACAGGGACGGACTATTCCTCCCTGGAACAGGGCATGCTGAAAAGTATATAACCACAGACTTCACAAACCTGTCTGCACTTCATTAAACACCCATGCATGTCTCACCCTTATTACAAGCCAGAAGCATTTCCTGCTTAGGACACTCCACACAATACATTCAGAACAGACCTCCTGCAGCACCCAACCTCACACTGAAGATCTTTGCTAGAGCTCCCTTGGTCTACCCTCCCACTCAGGTTTGGCAGCACATCCCTGCTCCCACAGAGGGGCAGTCAGGCCTGTCCTGCATCACCAAGGCTGTGAGGAGGCCCCACAGGCTTACGAAGCTGAAAATTCCCCATCCCAGTCCTCACAAGCCTGGTGAGCACCAAGTTTGTCACATAAAACAATAGAGCCTCAAAGATATCAGGGGAGGCAGGTAGAAGTCCACACGCAGTTGGCTTTGGGCACTGTAGCAAGATGAGACTTACCACAGTAGCCTCAAACAGGAGAGAAAAATCCAAGGTGTTTAAATCTAGGATAGCTCTTGCTGCAGACAGATGTCTTTGCATCAGATTCCCGTTACCTCATGCTAACCAACTGCAGATAAACTAGGGCCTTGCAGCACAGATGACAAGCAGCAGCCTAAGATTATCCTGCAAATACAGCTGTTCAGCACTGAAGAGTCTAAAGGCAAAGAGAGGGGAAAATAGCTTTGGGAAAGTGGCTGGAACAGGCTCAACAGCAAGAGCAAGAAACCCTACTCCTATAGATGCTCATGTTACTTTAGGAGGTGCTGGACTGGGGAAAAACTACAGGCCCCTCGTCAGTAGAGCATTTAGTGATACTTCACTGCAGACACCCTTCTACCCCCAAACACACAAAATGGAAGCTTTACGAAAGGCAAATCTGAGAGATGACAACTCTATTCTCATGCTTTTAGCCAGAGGCAGTTATCGGCCAAACACTGCTGCGTTTTACTTTTCTTTTTATTCCCCTCCCCAAGCTCCCCATAAAGCGTTCCTCGTGTTCACCTTCCACCATGTACTTGGAATCTCTCTGCTGCCTCAGCCTCAGAAAAATTCAGATAGTGATCTCGAGAACAGCAAACATTTCTCTGCGTTACTTCCTTCCTCGGAAGGTCTGGTGATTCTGTCACATCGAGGGCTTCAGTTCTCGATACAGAGAATACAAAAAAAACTAAGATCTTGCAGGTGCAAAATTGAACTTGTCTTTTTTTGGTTAAAAAAAGACTTTCAAAATAAGTGTGGCTCTTCCTTTAGAAGGGTGCAGTCCCTTGCCTTTCCTCAGATGACATTTATTGCTCCTTGTTGTCCTTCTTTGCATCGTCACAGATTTCTTCCTCCTCTTCCTCCTCCTGCACAAGGAACTCTTCAGGTGGCCATCTCAGCTCCCCACTCTCTACATCACCCTCCGTCGGCTCCACCACGATTGAGGGCAGACGGTCCTTCAGCTTACAGTAACAGTCAAAGTCCGAGGGATCAGGGAAAATCTGAAAGAGCCAAGAAATAGTCCATGAGAAGAGCTGCTTTCAAGCAGCTTTACATCCAGCAAAACCCAACTTAGTTTTGTGTCTCCAGGACAGTCTGGACACAGAGTAAACCACTGAGTGAAGGGGAGGCCCCTAGTACTTGTAAATAAGTACCTCTAATCTCTAATCTATGTATACCAAATAAGCACTGCCTTAGAGGCTTCCAAATCATGTACTTGCCTGGACAGTGCTCACATACACATCTGCCCTTTATCTAAAAGCTGCACCTCCCACCACCCCCTACTTTTGCATTAATGCTCATACATTTGCAAACTAAGCTAAATTATCTCAATCTAGCATCTCATTTCCTGCTTCTGGTCAAGCTACACATGAAAACAGACTTGTGCTCCAGGTTCTGCTGCTAGAAGAGAAAGCAGGTAAGTGACAACAAGAGATAGAGCTACAGAGTCTTGTACCAAGGCCCAGCACAGCTATCAATCTAGGGTAACAGAAAAAAAAACCCTACATTTTAAAGATAATCTTGACAGTCT
>NW_010579220.1:32958-66779 GCF_000705375.1 Tinamus guttatus | reverse complement strand
CATTTATTCTCTTAAAATTATTTTTAAATGGTGAAATGTTGCTAAAATACAAAAGGCCGTTAAAACTATCCAAAACCCACCATGAAAGAGCAGCAGGAACTCTGCTGCCCTTTTCTTCCGGGGAAGGAGCAGTGCAGTGGCTCGCGGTGCGGGAGCCCCGAGCTTGCTGCCCATGCTCGGGGGGCACGAGCACCACGGTCCCCGCGGTGTGCAGCCTGGCCTTGCGCCAGCGCCAGGCTGGGACCCCCCTGCCAGGAGGCCCTGGGGAAGGCAGAAAACGCTCGGAGGAGGCAATGAGCAACCCGCGCGCAGGGAGCTCCTGCCAACCGTTTTTCCTGACACCAGAGGGGGTCCTTGGGCTTTTTTCCCCAGCTGGCTGTGTCGAATCGACTCCTGCCACTCACAGAGCGCAGCACCCCCTGGCCCAGAGCGGCCCTCCGAGGGCCACCAGGACCTGATGCTGGTGGGGAAGCAGCTGGTTCTGAGTCCCACAAAGCTGCTGGGGGTCACAGCCGGAGGGCGCACATGGCAACGTGGTCAGAAGGGAAATTCGGGGAGGGGACTGACAGAGGCTTTCTCCCCTCGGGCATTACCCATGTGATTCCTGCTACCTGTAAAAGGCCAAACTCCATCACCCCCAAAACACCTCTTTCCTGCAGGGTGTCCCCCAAGGGGCATCTGGATGCAAGATGCAAATTCACTGCTGTCACGGGCTGGCAGTTCTCAGCTCTGCGGGGCCACCAAACAGGGGGTGACTCAGCCCTTCAGCACCCTCTGAGCAAGTACCCGAGCACAACGGGGACTGCTGTGTCCCTGAGCCAGGTGTGTCTCTGTACCCTACCCCAGTCTCACCTTGTCACCGACAAGACCTGCTGAAGACATGGGAGGTAATGGCAAAAGGAGACAGTGTAGGGTAGCAGTGCAGCTTTTATAGACTGTGTTAGAGCCTGAGGAGGACAGGGGAAGCTGAAATATTATAACTACCCTGGATTATTCATAAAACATCAGTTATCATCATTACATTTACTGTCAGATGTTTCAGCGTTGCTGTTCGGCCCTAGGAGAGGACATATTTTTAGGTGAGTTTCCTAAGGAAGGGAGCGCCTGGGATCACACGGTCTGGTGGTCTGTCTGTCCTCACCAAAACAGGAGCCGGTTGCTTCCTCATGGCCCCAGTTCCCAGGGGACTGGGAGCAGCCCTGGGGGAGCAGAGGACACGGAATGAGTCCTTGGCACCTGGGAATTGTCACGAGACACAAACCCATGGGAAACAGGGTTTCCTTCATGCTGCTGCATGCCGAGTTTGTTTTCGTATGTATCTACCAGCCATTAATTGACTATCTATTCAACATTATTTTATTAGCTTGGCCGTCCATTATCTGTCCTTTGGCAGCATCATAAAGTTCGCATAGCAAGTGGTGTTATAGGAATGAAATTAGTCTGATTTGCTAAACAGAATGTTCCAAGGTCCTAATTCCAAAATAAGATCTAATTTCCCCTCATGAGAACCTAAGGCAAAGGTAAATTGATATTAACTGTAAAAGCAAACACAAACAAGAACTTATTTTTTATCATTAAAACATCTTTAAAAGGCTCTTGAGCCCTAAAAGCAGAAGTTGGGTGCTATATAAAAGAATTATGTTTCTGAGATGTATCAGTTCAATAATTAAACCAGCATCTATGAAATATAGATGTAAGATATTAATAAATTAAATTAAATTAAAGGCACTGAAAGCCAATTATCTTGTAAAAGATCTCTGATAGCTAAACTAATGAGATGTAGAAAGATTAATTTAGATCTCCATTTTAAGAGGTGATTATAAATTGCTATAATGCCACATCCAGTTACTTGTTATTGAAACTTGTGAAATATATTTGGAAAGGCTTTTAAATATTCAGAACAAGGTAGAAATTAGAAATGAGTTGGAAATAATTAAAAATTAGCTGTCTTGTCAAATTTCAGCTTTAATCCTGTTACCTCTTCTAGTTTACAAAGCTTCAGATGTCTCTCAATGGGGTTTATAAGCAGGGACTTGTATGTTTTGACAGTTGCACCCAGGGGAACTTTGAGTACTTCTTCTTATTGCAGGGATATGGGGACTTGTTTCTCTGCAGGATGGCTCTGGCAGAGGCCAGAGCGTGTCCCGAGGAAGGACCCTAGGAGTTTCCCTCCTGACGCATCCGTCCAGGAAGCCTCAGGAGAGCGAAGCCAGCAGGAAAGCAAAGGCTATTGCTCAGCTTCTGCAGGCTACTGAGCCGAAATCAAAGGCAAAGCACCAGGTTGCTGGTGGGACAACACGGGCTCACGCGGTTTAGCCTTGCCATTACCCATACCCGGCCACAGGATTTGTAATAATTCCACCAGGCCTCAGAAGCCAGCCTTGCATCACCTGGCCTCGGCTTGCCAGGAGCTTAGCATGGGGTTATGTGGCTTCAACAGAAATTGCCACAACTTGGTGGTCCTTGGTGTGCAACAACTTGGTGGTCCTCACCTCTCTGCGTTGGGGGCTGGCACTGCTTTGGACATGGAGGGCTGAAAGGCTTCCCTTGGGCCCCCCCAGGCTGCATTCCGGCAGCATGGAGCAGGCAGCAGCGCACCCTTCCTCCCAGCACTGTGAACCCATGGGTAAAAATGCAGTGTGGGGGGGTACAGGCCGGGAATGATAGCAGAGGCCTTGAATCCACAGGCACGGGGTGATACCAGCAGCCCCAGAGCTATAAACAACAAGAGGAATGCGACCTTGGGGGCTGGGAACCGCCTTGCCGAGGGGCAGCACAACCAGTAAGGAACAAGTCTCCGGGGCACATAAAGCTCTGCAAAGACAGCCAGCACGGGGCACAGGACACCGGGAAGCAGCCACAAAGGAGCAAGGCGAGGAGAGCCTTAGAGAAGGCATGGAAACAGCCCCAGGAGGACCCTAGAGAAGGAGGAAGAAGAACCCCCCCAATCATTCTGGCAAGGTGGACAACGAGGCTATAGCATCAGCGAGGCCCTCGCCGGGACAGCGGATGGGTGAGCACAATGCGGGGAAGCCGTAGCGGCGTGGGCTGTGTGTGCGGGTGGCAGTTCCGACGCTGACGGTTTTCTCCTTCTATCCCCTTTCTAACGCTGCAGATTATGTAGTCTATAACTGCTAGTATCTCAGTTAGTGGATTAGTGAGAAATGTTTGATCAGAGTTTTACTCAGTGAAACAACAGATTTTCTCACTCAAAGTGTTTTCCGCTGGCACAGGCTGCAGGGCCTCGAGCTGGTGGAGACAGCACACGACCGCCCGTGAGCCCTTACAGCCTTGGCAGCTCTCGGGAGGCAGCACGGAGCGAGGCTGACTCACATTCCTGTAGTCCTGGCAAGGGTCTTGATTAAAGCGCTTTGCCCAATTTGGGGTGTAACTGAAGCAAGCCTTAAAGACTTACTGAAAATCTTGAAGGTAGAAGACCTGAGGGAGAGAAAGCCTGCTGCCTTCTCCCTAGGAGGAATACTCCCGGGATCCCTCTAAGCATCTGTGGACACAGGAACAAATTCCACCCACTTCAGCTGTGGCCTTAGAAAGCCACGTATGTGTCCTTGCGTGAGAAAACCCTCTGGAAAGAAGGGGAACACTGGGGAAAAAAAGCGGAACAGCAGCCTAAATTGGAGTGAGCCACTGCTGTTTTCTCTCAGCCTGACTGAACTCTAGTTTAGAGCTGGCTTTTCTGTAAAGGAAGGGGGAATACAGATAGGTGGAAATACCTTGAGGAGAGCCAAGAAAGAAGGAAAAAACATTTCTTTACAGTTAGATCAATCACAATTAAAAGTGGAAGTGTAGTCAATCCACTCCTAAAGCAGGCACTTCTCCCCACGCTTTTGGGAGAAATGACAGAGTTGGGGAATTGGGTTATTCAGTGGGGACCGAATCCCTGGGGACCAAACTCCTGCAAGAGTATCCAGCAGGCAGAGCAGGAGTTCGCAAAATTAAAAGAAACTACCAAGTCGAAACTCTTCTCCCGAAAATTCTTAAAATGTGCCGGAGCGTGGGCAGTGTGGTTGGTGGCCAAGACCTTAGCAGAAGAAAAGCAGATAGCCCAAGCAGAGATTCAGAACCTGAAGGAGGAGAACGACAAATTGAAAGCTGAGGTAAAAGTGCAACGAGTTAAACTCGAAGAGGGCAAAACCCGCGAAAGCGTCGCAGCTGTGGAACAAGTTAGAAGTGTCTTGCAGTACCAGGAAGTATGTGAACAGAAAAAGGCGATCATGAGTGAAAATCAGCAGTTAAAGGAAAGACTCGCGATCAGTACAAAAGCTGTAGAGGAGGTTCAAGGAGCGATCCGAGTGTTAGTGCAAAACATACAGACCCTGAAAGAGAAGGGCACAGACCACCGAGCTTGCGAGGCCAGGGTGGAAAAGTTAAAAGCGGCGCTGGGGGCCAAGCACGACGTCATCACGGTCCTTCCTAATGCTCCCTACAGAGGCGACGATGCACTGTGGGAGAGTGAAACGTGGGCTGAGCCGGGTGACAGCCCCTCTTTAGAGCAGCACAAGGCTCCCAGCGCCTACGGTGCGGCGTTCGAGGCGCGGGAAAGGTTCAAAGGCAACACAGGTCCCCCAAGTGCAGCCCAGGGCACTGGGAAGAAAGAGGGGGCGGGCATGGAAGAAGGCGTGAGGAGGGGGACCGCACTGCCACAGGTGAGCCGGGCAGTGAGGCGAGAAGCCACCGACTCTGACTTGGCACCGTTCGAGCTCAAGCACAGCAAGGAGAGGGGTGAGCAGCCAGCCAGGGCTGCCTGGGCAAGGGAGGCTGGGGTGGCCTGCGGCAGGGTGAGCAGTGGCAGCAAGGGCAGGAGGCAGCCCAGGGAGAGAAACGACCCGGAGGTGTTGCAGAGTGTCGCCTCCTCCAGCGCAGCTCCCCAGTACTCCCTGGGGAAGGTGGCGAGGGGCAAGTGGCAGGGGAAGAAGCAGTGGCAGCACAGCAACACCCCCCAGGCAGCAGCGAGAAACAACGTGGTGAGGAAGGAGTTAAATACGATGCGAGTGGACATATGGAGGCAGCTGCGGAAGCTGGGGGAGGATATGTCCCGCTGGGACAATGCTCCCACGGGCGTCTTGCTGGACCGCTTGCTGGAGATCAGCGGGAGAAGGGAGGAAAGCGGGCCCGGGGCCCCGGCCCTCCCGGTCATAGTCTAGGCAGGCCCATCCCCGCCTTCCCCGGGCTCGTGGTCACATCACAGCTGGACCATTGGGGAAGGCCGACAGCACTGGTGGGCCTGGGCAACCAGGAACAAGAGCCTGGCGGCTGCTGAGTGCTGCCACATCACCCACATGACACGGGCTGTGCCTGAAGCAGGTACGAGCACAGCAAGCAAAAGCTAGCTCATGCCAGCCAAAATTTGGCTGCCATGCGAAAAAGTCAATCATCTTACCCCATAAATCCAGGCATAGCCCCAGGGCCCATTGAGCTCTCCTTGCAAGGCAGCAGGCTACACACCAGGATCTCCCCTGGGGCTGGTGACGCCTCTCCAGGTTATCCCTCAAGTTTGGAAGATCCCTTAGCAGCAACAGATCTGTGGTGAGTGAAAATAGCATGCTAAAACTTTGTACACTTCACTGAATTGCACCTAGGATTGATTGTGCATGTAATTCTTTAGCAATAAACCATTGACCAAGTCTGGGACCAGGACTGGATCTTGTCGCATCCAGACAGACTTCTCTGAGGAGGAGCTGTAAAGCAAGGGAGTCCAGTCTGAACTTTGTGCCTCAACTGAAGGGTCTCCTTGGCAATTTTGCATAATCCTTTCCTCCGTGCAGTAAACAACAGTGTGCCTAGCCCTCAAATCTTGTTAAAACCACTACCCCATACCTATAAAACATATTACTACTTCTTTCACCTGAGCAAAGTGCATCATGCACCCACTCAGCACTCACTTGGCCACAGATATTTACTAGCCACTGTGGTCTATCAGCAGCCTCGGCTGCAATACTTGTAGCAGCAATGTATAGCAGTGAGACAGAGAAAGAGCTCAAGGTACGAAGCACCTTGTAAGAAAGTTAATAGGGGTCCTGGGAATGGTGTGAACCCTGCATGTGGAGAAGCGAAGAGAAGATAGTCGCATCTGCTCTGTGGCACCTTTAGCATGCTTGCCAGGCAGGTTTGGAAGTAACAAGAAAAGCCACGTACCAAGAAATACCTGTCCATTACCAGAGATAAAGCAGCCAGATCAAGAGGCTCACGCAGAGCAAATTCAAAAGATGCCAGCATAGAAGAAGCCATTCACACTTAGCATTGGTATTGTTAAGTTCAGTAGTGCGTTCTCAAGAAGTGGAGGTGAGTATGTGTCTGAAGGAAATTAAAAGAGGTTTCAAAAAGAACAGAAAAGAAAAAGATTTGAAAAAAGAGGAATGCTAACCACATGCTGCCAATAATTAAAAAGTTGAAAAATGGTGGATTAAGCATGTATATATGAAGGTTGGGTGGGTGATAACTAATGCTAAAATATTCTGACTGCCTTGAGACACAGTTCTCTTTGAAAACCAATGGTTAGCCCTGGGATGCATAACTTTAACTGACATGCTAACACCAGCATTTTTTAACAGTGAAGAGAAGCTAAAATAAAAAAATGATAGAGGGAAATAATGGTTAAACCTATGTATTATGTAAAGAGTGCTCGTTTAAGTTAAAAAATCAAGTTCATCTGTTACAGAGAAGAGAAGAAATCAGTGAAAAAAAACATGGATGGAATATTGGTAAGCACTTGTTTAAGAATATTAGCTAATGAATTAGATTAAAGTTTGGAAGCAAATATGCAATTTATTAGATGCTTAACATCATAAAGAAACACTACAGCTCTAAGTGTTCTATCTGGGGTAATTAACCCAATCTGGGGTAATTAATAACAGTCTTCACTATTTTTGTCTTTTATAGGTAGCACAGAAGAAAAGTAATACATTACAAAGCTGTGATTATTACTAGTTGCATGTTGCTTAGCTTTTCCTTAGCTACTTTTATTATGTTTTATTATCATATACTTACACATGAAGAGAAAAGTATAATCTTTTTTGTTAGATCAGTTGCTGTGGCTGAAGTCCAAAAGAGACAAGTCTGAGTAAACGGAGGTAACATAGAAAAAGTGGATACAATTTTAAAGGGGTCTTCATCTCCAAACCAGAGAAACCTCCTTTCCCTTGGAGAGAATGGACATGCACCCTATTATGAATAGCAAACATTATTAATAGATCACCATATGATTCAATTCCTGCATATGTAACATTGAAAACATGTAGCTGTGACTGTGTATCTGCAAAAACATAATATTTTAAGTACTATGCAAATCAAAGATGAATCAGTTAGGTATAGAAATTTCTACTATGATTAATTATATTCTTAAATTTTATCCCTTTAGTGTAGCTTCACAATGCTGGGACTGGGAAGACTGCACCCTCACACTGTGTGGTTTTCAGTGTGTTTTAGAACACCTATGTATAAGTTTGGATGGATAGAAAATGAAAGGTTCCTCAGTTATGGCAATATCAAAATGTGTGTGATATGTAATATCATGTGTGTATGATATGTAACCATGTATTGGGTCCAGCGAAAAATTTATTTTGGTTATAAAGGAGACAATTAGGTGGTTTTGGAAACACACAGCAGGAGTGTTTCTGTACTGAGAGCCCTGCAGCAGTGACGACAGGCAGCACGGCTCAGGGAATATCCCAGGCTGCCCCTTTGGAAGGATACCAGCAAGAGAGGAATCACTTACATATTTAATTTACATATGAGCAGACAATCAGTTTTTAATCATTGGACCATTGTTTAGATCAGAAATTAATCAGATGTGAATATGGAATTCATCCTTTGGTTTGTAATGGGTCTGTAAACATTTAGGTGGGATCCAGCTGTGTTTGTGTGCATGCCCAATAACCAGAAATGACTCAAAACACCTCAATATGTATAAGCTGCCTGATAATATATATGTAATGTAACTTTAATAGAAAGGTAGGATTTGAATTATTAATTCCTTTAGAATTTGCTAAAAACTTTTATTGTTTACTAAATGAATCCTAGTAGCATTTGGTTTAGGTTTTAAGTAGCTGTTCAGATATCAGAGCATCCACATGTAACCTTCGAAGTCCAACAGGTTTTATGAAACAAGCCACCAAAGCAAGGTTTGCAATATATGGCAAGAATATTACTTATTACTCTTACACTGCAGCAGATCATTATGGGCAGAAATCCGTCTATCAGTTAATGAACTTTTGAACTGGCCTCTGCACCTTAAAAGTGGCTGTGTAAATTATTCTGGCTGCAAAATCAAATGTTAAACAAACTGAATAGTGGCTAAACTCCAAAGCCTACAACACAGGTCATCCACAGACGTCCACGAGGCAAGACCAGGTAGGAAAGAACAAACGCCTCCAAGAAGATTGATTGCTCGGTCCTGATGGGGAGCCTTGAGCCACAGGAGGGTTTGCAACATCCTTGCTGGACTCGTGAGCCATAGTTCATTCTCATGGACTACTGGAAGTGGGACCGTAGGCCTATAGCCCACGAAACATGATATTGTGTTGCCAGTACCAGGCCACGGCAACTCTGCAAGGCCTCAGTACCAAGGCTTGCCAGCCTTGCTTTGCCTGGGCTTGGCTTGCCCGGAGCTTTGTGTGGGCTTGGGTAGCTGTAACAGCAATCGTCCAACAACCTGGTGGCCCTCACCTCACCACGCTCCAGGAGGTGGGCTGCGAAGGGCTCCCAGATGGTGTAGGGGCTGGAGCATCTCCCTTATGAGAAAAGTCTGAGAGCTGGGTCTGTTTAGCCTGGAAAAGAGAAGACTGAGGTAGGATCTTATCAGTGTATTTAAGTATCCGAAGGGAGGGTGTAAAGAGGATTGGGCCAAACTGTTCTCAGTGGTGCCCAGTGATAGGACATGAGGCAACGGACACAAACTGAAACACAGGAAGTTCCGTCTGAATGTAAGAAAAAACTTGTTCACCGTGAAGGTAGTTGAACATTGGAACAGGTTGGCCAGAAGGGCTGTGGAGTCTCCATCCTTGGAGATATTCAAAAGCTGTTTGGAGAGGGCAGCCAGTCTATGTGACCTTATTTGAGCAGGAGGGTTGGACTGAATGATCTCTAAAGGTCCTTTCCCACCTCAACATTCTGCGAGTTTTTGCTTTGTGTTGCCCATGGAGGGCTGAAAGGCCCCTTGTGAGCACCACAAAGTAAGTTATGCCCAAAAAAGAATTTAGGAGCAACTTTTCCTCCAGGCATAATGCACTATCCCTGATTCTCAAGCAAAAATATAGAGTCGGGGAGCGTGCACCTTGAATCCACAGCCAGGGGGCGATACCAGCGGCCTCAGGGCTATAAACAACTCACCAGCAGGGCTTGCTGGTGTTGCTGGAGTAATGCGACCTTGGGGGCTGGGAGCCGCCTTGCCAAGGGACAGCACAACCAGTAAGGAACAAGCCTCCGGGGCACATAAAGCTCTGCAAAGACAGCCAGCACGGGGCACAGGACACCGGGAAGCAGCCACAAAGGAGCAAGGCGAGGAGAGCCTTAGAGAAGGCATGGAAACAGCCCCAGGAGGACCATAGAGGAGAAGGAGGAAGAGGAACCCCAACCATCATCCGGGCAAGGTGGACGGCAGAGCACCAAAGTTTCAGGTGCTGCGATGCCTGCAGCCCTGTTTGCTGCTCCGGGAACAAGTCGGCACCACGGAGCCTGGGCAGCCACCGGGACAGTGGATGAGCGAGCTGACACTGATATTGTTAAGGTTTTTTTTCTTCTAGTCCCTTTCTAACACTGCAGATTATGTAGTCTATACTTGTTAATTTGACAATAAGTGGATTAATGAGAAATCTTTGATAGTATCGTTAAAACCTTTAATTAGGCAAACAATAAATTGTATTATTCTTCATATAAGGTGTGTTTCTCTGGCCCGCATAAACAGCACAAGTTGTGCTGCAACAATCCAGGTTTCCGTGAGAGCAGTATTTGCCGGGCTGAACGCATCATGGAGAGAAGGACCGGCAACCCTGCAAAACTGGGCCCCACGAGAGCTCCACACATCACTATTTGTGAGCAGACCCAGGAACTTCTACCGGGGCTGCCAAGCCTTAAGAAAGTCGTAGCAAGGACCAGAGCATTTCATGGTGCAACTAACACAGCACCTTGAACCACCCTGCAGCAGCGACCATCAGAGACTGACTGTTCCCATTTTGCCAGTGAAGAAATGGGTTTAAAATGACTTGTTTTACCTCAGTGACTGACCTTTACATGCGTTGTCCTTCAGTATCTCACAGTATAGCTTTCATCAGCTCACTGTCAGTGGAGATTCACCAAGGGCCAGTGTTCCTGAAGCAAACAGAGACAAGCAAACAGTCGAGACAGGAGACACCGGTTTGGGGGCAAGGGGTGGAGGGAAGCCAGAAGGGGGAGGAAGCAGGGGAGGAAGCTGCTTTCGATATACAACAAATAACAACAAAAAACACACACATAAAAATATCTTTTTTCACAGACAGATCTCCAAAAACTCGTGTTGCAGGGCAAGGCCCAAAGCTGAGAAGGTCAGTATTTACAAAAAGGGTTATTCTGAGAACACTAAAACCCGATTTTCAGAGAAGGTGAGTCCCCACACCTCTCACTTGCTCCTGTGAGCAGGAAAGGTGCTCACTGCAGCTCTGCGTACCTGGCCTTCAATTTCCCATGTCCAGCACTGAAACCAGAGGCACCTGCAGTGCCTGGCTGCAGATCACCAGCCTGGACCAGCCTAGTGAGTTAGGCAGAGCCAGAGCATCAGAGCCAATAGGGCTCACTACTCTCCTTCAGTGCTGCGGGTAAACCTGTGCCTCATCACCAGCTAACTCCGTTTGTTTGCTCATTGAGGAATCTCAAAGATCTCCCCACAGGATTGCTGTTTTAAACTTACTTGCAGAGCCTTTTTCTTACCTTAAACTCCCCTTAGCGCCTAGCTTAACCACACTTGTCTCAGTGAGGCATGTCAGTCTGTGTTGAATATTCCTTTTATCACCCTAATTCCTCTGCTTGCTGAGTTGCCTTCCGGACTCAAAACACTGGTCTTTCTCGCATACCCCGAAAGCACCAGGCATTATCATATACCACTGCATACCCTGATCCATAACTCATTAACATTTCCTCCTTTCCTCTTTCTTATTATTTCAGATGCCTTGACTAGAAAACCTAAAGCTATAATTCACGAACTTTAAAATCCTGGCTTTAGATCTACCTAATATAAGGTACAAACCATGAAATGAGTAACTGGTTCTGAAATTCTCTGTAACTCTGTATCTGGAATGAAAGGTTTGATCCAAAGTTTTCAGAATTTTAATTATCTATGCTAAATGGTAAAATGGTACTCTCTGTTAGGTCTGACACATAAATCACTTCAGTATCTTCCACCTAATTACAATGAACCAATGAAAATATCTTTGAAAGAAAGGGGTAAAAATAAGATTATTTACATGCAGTGGTGTTTGTTTCCTTTCTTCTTTTCATTGGCGAAGATTATAGAGAGAATCTCTGTGTGTGAGCACTCCAGTCTTTGCCTTACTCTTTGTTCTTCTTTTCCTTTTGATGTCTGGATAAAAGGAACGAAGAAAAGATGACTTCCATAGAAACTCATGCTGCAAATGTTACAGCACAGCTCCCATGTTTATTGTTCCACAGCACCTTCCATACCTATTAAAGTCACTCACAGATAAACAAATGGAAGCTGTAGCAATGCTGTTCTTTAATAAGCCTCCTTCATTCAGTTTGCAGATCTAAGCAAGTGCAGTGTCTGACAGAACAAGCTGCTTTCACATAGACAGACCCCAAACTGGCCATTTTTTCTGGTCACATCACGAAGTCACATACAAATTGTCGTCCACTACATCTCATCTCTTTTAGGTTTCCCAAATGATCTCTCTCACTGAAAACTTTGAGACGTTGAAAATCCCACCCATTCAAGGTGCCTACCTTTCTTTCAGGTAGAATTTCATTTGGAGATTTTCCCCCATGTTTCTAACATCTAGATGTATTCCTAGAAGGGGTAGGAACAAAGGGGAGACAGAGGTTAGCATAACATTGGATAAAGGAGCTGGCACAGCTGGCATAACCTCTGGATAAAGCCCTCAGGTAAGGCTTGTGCAATTTTTTTCCAGTCCTTGGAGGAGCAAGCAGCGATATGAACCCCTAGCTATAGGTAACTCCCTGCAGGAATACTGTAAGTATTAAGAATCTTAGTATCAAGAGCCTAATCACTGTACCATGATTGAATGGATTCAATAAACTAATCAATCTGTCTGGAAAAAAAAATAGCAACAACAAAAGCAGGGAAATTGCTAAGACATTTCAACAGCTTTGTTTCTCTCCACCCTTTCCCCCCCCACCTTCTCTGATATTCCCACCTTCCTCCTCCTGCTTTGAGATTTTTTTTATTTTTTGCAATTCCTTCAATTTACTTCAAATCTGGTAGAAAAGTCTACTTTCAGTGCACACCACAGATGTTTCAAAGGCAGTAACTGGCTCAAACTAGTCTTGTGATGGAAGCTGTGTTTAGCTTTATGTTGCTGTGTCTTCTTTAGCCAACAGAATAATACTTGGAATATAAAACTTCTAAGTCTGACCACAGCCCTCTCTTATTCCAGAAACGGTGAGGGCAATCTGAGGCCAGAAAAGTGAAGTGGTTTCTCAGAGGTTGTAGAAGGCCGGTAGCACAGCTGGGCATGGCGCCAAGGCCTCTTCATTTCCATCAGGCTGTCCCAGCACCCTTGTTCCAACGCCACTTGATGCAAGCAGGGTTTTCAACACCAAAATTTAGCCTGTGCTGGAAAATGCTGATTCACCACAACAGTCAGTGAGGACCTGCTGGGTTCAGTAAAGTTTGCCCAGGATGTGTTCCCAAGGCTCCTTGCAGAAATTTCCCATCAGGATGATGTTCTCCCCTTCCACAAGCGCACGGTCTCCCCTTCCACAAGTTCCTACAGTCTGTAGGTGGGACCTGGCTTTGTAACAGAACCTAGCTAAACATTTTAGGCCACGAACACTGATAAAGTGCTTCTAAGTGTAAGGTGACTGTGCTGACAGCAAGTTATTCCAATCTTTTGCTTGTTTCTCACCTCCTTTGAGGAAAAAGAGGAGATAAAGGCAGTCAAGTCAATGTGCAATATTGTGGTGCAACCCTCCCGCAGAGAGGGAGATTATTTTTAAATTGGTCCCTGTCAGATGTAGGCAGTAAGTCACATTCATTCTCTGTGCAGGCTGTGCACCCTAACTTCTCTAGCCAGAAGCTGGCCCCTTATCTTCCCGTGCTCTTCCCCATGTTATTTTAAATAAGACGCTAGGAAAAAAGAATCAGTCAAAACATACTTGCTGCTGCTCCTTCCCTCCTCATTTGTATCTCAGTCATCTGAACAAGGGGAATTCTCTTGGGCTGTTATAAGATGGCAGCTGCTTTGAAAATCCCAGTTTGTCATCTGCGGCATGGAACATTGGAAAAACAAAACAAAGCTGCATTATATTTCCTATAAATACCTCTCTAAGTAACAACCAGCCAATGAGACTGACAGCATCTGTTCTCAAGCATGACATTGCAACAAACTGTGCCTAAGCACAACTTTGGGTGGAATCTGACCTGAGTTTTATTTCAGAAGGAAAAGGCAGATCGTGAACTTGGGATCTGGCTTGAGAACCTGAAGTGACACTAATATAGTTATCCCAAAGGTTATAGGCTGCAATCAAAGTCCAACGGGTTATACTTCAAGTCAGTCACACATGCTCATCCTCCTTGAATCCCACTAGCATCTAGTTCAGTCTCGGGAAGGTTACCTGGAGTTATTCTATAAGGAAAAACCAGATTATGTTCGTTAGCAGCTTTCACCAACAAGGATAATAAAGTGTGGCTTGTCATGGAAAAAAGTAGAAGAGTCTCCATACAAATATTAAGAAATAAGATTATTTTTATCCCTGAGAGGAGCAGTAGGGTTACCAGACTGGAGTAAGAAATCATAAACAGGAACTAAAGAAAATAACTTGTTTTTTAATCTTTGATTTCTTCATCAGCAGCAGCATCATTATTCTTAAACATAGGAAATTTGTTTCTTGTCTACTTGATGGCTTTCCAGCAGTCATGTGATCATCTGGAGAACAAGCAGATAAGAGGGAATAAAAATACAAATAAGGAATGTTGCAGGGAAAAAACCAAAAGACAACCAATCAAACAAAAAACTCTTTTTCTAAACTTGAGAGAACATCTGTTTGTCTTGAGCACTGCTGTTCTTCTCAGGGAAAGGTTCTCTACTGTAGAGGCAGGGTGCCCTCTTCTTTCAGCTAAAGGTTAGAAAGGGGGACAAGGCAAAGGACAGTGCAGGCAGGAGCCCACCTCTTGGCTGCAGTGGCCTGCAGTGATTCAGTGAAAGACCCACCTGCTCCTTTTTGGCTTCCAATAGTCTGCAGGCTGCCCAATTTTGCTTCACGTTTTACTCCCCAAAATTTCTGGAGCTCAAAATTTTCATTGAATTCCTTGTCCTGCCGCGAGAGACCAAAACACAGGGTTGATAATGCACAGTGTGGCATGCACTCGGCTATTAATATTTTCCAAGCACAAGCACTATCACAACATCCCTCTGCACAGCTAACGACGGAAAAGGGAGCGGAGGGCGTTACAGATGCTCCCAGGAGGCAAGTTGCACCGAGCTAGGTTTAGACCGTCCTCTAAGGGTCAGCTCAAGGATAATGCTGGAAACGAGCGTAACAGCATTTCCTAGGCAACAGAAATCTCCAAAACAGAGCCGCTGTGGGGAACACCAGTGCTTAGCAAACGAGCTGGACTCAGCCCACATGGACATGCAAGCAAATCCTCACATGTAGCAGACACTAGACTGTGGCTGGCATTCCTCTCTGGGATCCAGCCACGTTGGATATCAGAGAAGCACAAAATATTCCTTATAAAACACATAGGGAAGGGAGCATGCAAGGTGATCCACCCACTGTGGACACATATTGCAGTGCCCAGCTGCAGCATTCATTCTTTCTTTTATTTCCTTACTTAAGACAGGAAAATAATTATACTTTGTTAAGGGATTTTGTTAAGGGTTAGTCAGTGATGATAAACCACAGAAGCAAAAAACCCAGTCAGAAGTATTGGATTTTTGGAGGGAGCAATGGAAATGACCCTATGTTAATCTGAAAGACCTCCAGGCTCAGCTTCAAAATATAAAGGAGGATCTGCAAAGGATTCCTGGTGAGATCTCTGCACCAATCTGATCTGCAACCCAGAAAAAGAAAAAAAAAATGAAAAAGAGCGCTACTTAGTGTAGTAAGAAAGTAAGAAACCATGTAGATCTGACAAAGCAGAAGGAAGATGCAGGAATTGGTCAAGGCAAAGCAAAAAAGGAAAAAAAAAAGTGTGTGGTGGGATCCAGAGAAGGGTCGAGCCCCGTAAGGTCAGAGCAGATGGGAAGAAGGGGGTTTTCAAAAAAGAGGATGGTGGTATGGTGGTTTGCAGGTGGTCATGACAAAAGGGATTCAGTGAGGAGACTAAAGACAAGAGAAAAGACAGGAAGAAAAGAATATTTCAGAACACTGAATTGGTTAATCTAAGAGGATTTACAAGCAATTACTCTGAAAGTCAGTAGAAAAATTACACCATGTCTTTGCTTGCTGTCATTTTAACTCAGCACCCATCTGAGCTTTGTCTAAAGGCACAATTCTTTCAAAATTATAAACCTCATCACCTTTGGAATAACGTAATCCTACAGACTCCTGCTAGGGCACACTGGGGTGCAGTAAGTGAGGCCACTTACTTTTCAGGGCTCTTCTGGCAGTCTTTCATCCTGGATATCAAACAAATAATGCAGGACTAGAAAAAGTCGTCCGTGATTCTGGGTCTGGTGGATTAAATTGCCCTAGCTCACTTGCACAGATCCTCCCCCCAGAAACTTATGCATATTCATCACAAAACCTCTTTGCAGAGGCTGTATTGTATTGCTATTGCACAGTCTAAACAGATGAAGAAGGGGTAGGTTCAAATTATTTTTCTTCTCAATCAAAATTCCCTTCCAGAGCTAAAAGCTGTCTTTTTGATCATTAATGTGAATGAGCCAGCGAAGTGTTGCTGGACAGTTGAATGGAAAGATCAATAGTTTCTATGAAAACATCTTCAAGCAGCAATTTTATAAAGAAACCTGAAGGACCATGCGGCACCTTCAGGTTACACATCCTCAGTGTGCTTTCACCAAACAGCACCTCCCTGAAGCCACAGGCCAGCAATTTAATTAAGATTTTTAAGATTTCAGGGCAGAGTCAACGCGATTTCAGAGCTACAAATTACAGGATCTCAGAACTACAGCAGCGACTCCAAGGGAATCACATGAATACTCTGAGCATTTTTTCCTTATACAAAACTGTAGTCATACACATACTTTTCTTTTTCCTTTTAAAAGGCCCTATAATCTTTGGGTGAAAGCCTTAGAAAGAATGTTAGCTAGCCGAATTCTCACCTGTCAAACCTGAACATGCAGAGCCTATGACATGCCATGAGGAAAACTGATGATTTGCTACAGTCCTTTCAAAACTGATCACATCCATTACTAAGGTCAGTAGCAGAGCTGGATGATGCTTTCATGCTATGTCGGAGCGCAAAGCCAAAGCTGTGAGCAGTCAGAGCATGGGCTTCACCCAAGCTGCCTGCTCTCAGACCTCAAACCAGTATGACGTCTTGTATTGCCTACAAAAAGAAAAGAAAATGTTCAGTGTTCTTAAACATTTCAGTCCTTTCCTCTAATTGCTAGAGGCATGAAAATCTACAGCTCACAGAGCAGCGCTATGCAAAGCTCTCTAAAGAAGACCTGAAGAGACATTCAAGAAACGGATGTGTGTATATTTTTCTCTGACCAGGGCGGCTGGGAGTGAAGATTAGTGAAGTCTGCTGATAACAAAAATAAAAAACAGTGTAAAGAAAAGAAGAATCAGGTCCAGAGTGTTTCAAGCACTGATTATTTGGCAGCTAGTTCAGTGCTGAGAAAGGTCATTGAACAAACTCATTTACAGACCAGTATCGTAAACCCTTGATTTTGACAACGTTAACAAACGGACAAAAACTGGCCCAAAAAATGGGCCTCTGCTAGATTTTATAAAGCTACCCACGTAGGACAAGGAAAAACAGGTGTAGCTGAGTATCCTGAAAAGAGGTACGTATGTGAACATAGTGCACAACATATAAAGGTAAAAACCTATTTTTCCACCTCTAAACTGATGCACAAACTGATGTAGCTGGACTCTCTTTTCTGGCAGACTGAAATGTCTGTGCAAGAAGTGACTCCTAAATTAAGGTTGCTTGACACTTTGCAATATACAACTCTATTTTCAGCTGGTAATAATTTTCACTAAGCATTAAACACTTGGGCAAAGTTTTCCATGCTGGAGCTCTGCTTCAGGATGGGTTATTATGTTCACAAATGCCTAACCATTTCTAGATGAACTATTTTAGAAAGCAAGACTTGGGAGTATATAAATTTGCACATTAAAACAAGAAGTCCATTTACATTCCAAAAGATTTTCTTGCTACAAAACTTTGGGCTTGAGACTTGAAACTTGGCAGTGTTGTCACCTCAGAGCCATACCCCTTGATGCTCCTGTGAGGTGCATTTTTTGTCTGGGCGTCTCCCAAGGAAGAGGTTAGTGCTCAGGCTCAATTCCCTGTGCACACCAGCTTCCTGTCCACGCAAGAGACCTCCTGAAGGCAGAACAGATGAGCAGGGCCTCCTCCATCCCCATCTCTCCTGTGTGCTTGAGGAGTCTTGGCAAGACTGAGACAGAGCAAAACAAGATCATTTCGCTCGTGTTCTTCGGGCTTCCCCTGCTGCCCAAGCAGCACAGAGGTGACAGAGTTAACAATCTGATTTTAGAGGTGACACCGGTGTAAGGAGGCCTCGGCGGCCCTTTCCACCACCTCCAGCAGCCTGTCAGCACAGCTGCTTGCACAACCCCCCTGTGAATCACAGGAGCAATATCACAGCTATCTCCCTCGTGGGGTCAGCACAAGGCCACGCTACCGGCACAGCGCTGAGGAGGAGCCGCTAGCGAAGCACAGAGCACAGGTGAACTGCAGCCTCTGCCTCCTTACAAGGTCACCTGCTGAAAGCTCGGCAGGGATGCGAGGAGCAGGACAGCAAGGGGAGAGAGCAATGAGCAGAGGTTTGGGGAGAGGAGGGAGAGGCGCAGACTGCAGCAGGCAGGAGTAAAGCACAACAGGACTGTAGGAAGCGAGGAGAAAAGTGGTAGAAAAAGCAGGGAAGCAAGTATCGAGAGCAAGTATCGCTTTACTCAAAATACCTGGAGCACAGATCAGAATATGAGCTTCAAACCTGCCAGAAAATAACTGCAAAACCTCTGACAGTGCGTCCTTTTCCATGCATCCCCTCCATGCAACCCTGGAGCAAATTACCACCAGTTTCTTTCAGCCTTCTGACACAAAAATATTTTATTTGGGTTTCTCTTCCACAGCCTGCCTTTCCTCGTATATAGCCCAGCCACTTTTTAGAGAGGTGCCAGGGTCCATTTTTGCAGTTACAAGTGCAATCTTGGCCCCACCAAACTTGACACAGCCATTTCTCAGAGCTAAGCAGAATACAAGGCGGACAGCAAACTGCATAACCTAGGGCAAACTGTGGGTATTTCTGAGAAAAAAATCCAGTTCAAGAGGCACAGACTGCTGTCCCACAGTCTTTCTAAAGCACAGAGCTGCAGTGCAAGTCTCAGCAGATGGCCTCCACAGTAACATCAGAAGCAGACGGCATCTATGGAATATAACTGTGCCCTGTAAACTGCAGTATGAGCTCTTCCTCCACATCACTTCAACCCAAGCAAGGGTGTTCAGTTCCCAAATAATCTCCACTTAGAATTGAAGATGAGAGACAGCTAGGCCACTAATAACCATCCAAAATGGCCTTTACCAGTGAGAGGCTGAAATTGCTGGCAGTTTCACCAGCCTATCAGAAATCCACTCAAATAAGAACAGCCCTAATAGCAAATGGCAGGAGACCGAAAGGCAAAGGTCAGATTTCTCCTCCTATAATCTCCCATGCTTACCAGAAATCCCTATATCAGAGAGACGTGGTGAGGAAGGTAGCAATGAGACCCAGAAGAGCTTTAAAAATCAGGCACATCAGAAGCTGTTGAATTTCTCTGCCAAGTCATAGTCATGCATCAGAGCTGAAAGAAAAAAAAAACACACTCTCAGACAAATATGACATTTGAGAGGCTGAGATCATAAATACGTGCCACTGCGAGACAACAAGATGGACAGGAACTTGTTTTCTTTGGCCAGTGATTCAGATTTCCAAGAAAAACAAGGTTTACAAGGGAGTATTGCCAATCCGGTCACAGTCTTCCTCACCATTCCAGGTGACCTTTAGAAGCTATTGAACAATTTTAACCACAGTTGATGGAAGAGAATGGCTTAGCCTTTAGAATGGCTTGGTTGTTTAAACTTCTGTAAAAACAGGTCCTGGATATGAGAGAAATTATAATCAGTGCCCCAAGCAAAAAAAAAGTTTCAGGTGTTTCACAGTTTAAGCATCAGGGAATCCACAAAAGCCTCTGAAGATCCATAGGAAACCAGGCTTCATTGGCTCTACTGTTGAATCTTTTGTTAAAGTGAGACAGGAAATGCAACACAGTATTTCTTATTTTTGCAGAACACTATTGTAAAGTCGCTGCTGAGATTTCTTTTAAAGTGGGTTAATTAATCAGCTGGCCTCTCACAGGTCAATTCTTTAATTTTCCCACTCACCTTCTTCCTTATATTCATCAACCATGTCCTGAGCCGCAGTGTCATCAGCTCCTATTTATTCCTCCGTGATCTGCTGGCTTTATTTCCTACAGCTTTAGTAGAAAGCTGGAGAGACAGGTTTGCCCTGTAAGAATAAGCCTGTGACAGCTGACCAAAACTGTTGGAACGAGACCACAGGAACTCTGTAAAGAGTTAATCAGAAACAAGGACAGAAAGGGGGATGTCAAAAAAAAATATTGTAAATCAGTAAAGCTGAGAATAAACAGTTCTAGGGGAATGATAAGGAATACAACAACCCTCCAAAGAATTTGATGAGTTGACACTACAAGAATGGCGTTCAACTGAAGATGACCTACAGCTCATTAAAGCTTATTAACATACAAACTTCCTCTCCCCTAACTGAATAATGAGATGACAGTAATATGATAAGAAGGTTACCACCACTCCTCCTTGGCTCTCTGTGATAATTAGACACTATAGCGCAAGCGCAGAACTGATACAATACACAACCAGAATGTAGCCAACAAAAAGATGTGTATGAAACATTTCAGGAAACTGTGGAAATAAATACAGAATGGGGGGTAACAGAAGGGGTGCTGACTTGGTAGAGCTACCACCTACCACTCATCTCTGCATAGAAATAAGTATCTTGACTCTGTCCAGCTTCCAGCCCTCTGCACATCAGGTTAAGCACCCAGTTCGGGACAACCACCACCCCCAAAAAGCTCAGTGTGATGCAGCCTTTTCAAACAGGCACAGGCCAGGCCATTTCAAAAGTCCTCTCGAACATCCACAGAAAACATAATCAAAGTGCGTTGCTTTTTCAACACCTGCAGCGTACGATCTTCTCATCCTCCCAAAGCTGTGTCTTGCTAAAACAGAAGTCAGCATCTTTAAGGAAGTATCACACTTCACACGTCTAGCCAGTAACTTCAGTAGGAGATCTCAGCAAGATAACACATGTTCTTTAAATGGATGCTAGGAGCAAAAACAAGTCCAAGCTGAAGAGTTAACAGCAGAAACTTCATCTAGTACCATGTGCTGCTGTAGGGACATGAACAAAAGAAAAAGGGGGGAATGTAGGGATTAAATAGTTAATGTAGAGTATACTAGTAGACTAGTCTATACTTAGCCTTATCTGCAAGGACTCCTGATAAATGGCATGTCAGGATGTTCTGCATGGAGGGGTTGCTTATCCAGATGTTCCAGTCAGCAATGAAATATAGATAACATTGACATGAAAGCAGAACAGGAAAACAGGAGGGGGAACATTCTTGGGGTAGGAAGGGTATAAAAGCACGGAGTGCGAGGTGATCGGGGTCCGTGGTGTAACCCCTGCGTGGGATGAGCCTGCACCCCAGCTAGCTGGTAATACTTATTATCTTTCTCCTATCATTAAAAAGCACAGCATATCGATGGTGTTTGCCTCTTTCTCCCTCGATTCGAAAAACGGACCCAACACTGCCATTTCACTGCTCCCTCCTCTGCCCTGGAGGGCCCAGACAATCACATACTTCACCCAGGCTTATTTTGCTGGCACATTTTGCTCTGCCAGCCAGCCCTTGTTTGGGAATCCAAGGCTATTACTCTACTAGACAATAATATCAAAAGCCAAATAGCAATTTCTGCTCTGTTCACTAGCTGTACTGTAACTAATACTAATCTGTAACTTGTCCCTACAGATAAGTTTCTGTGCTCACCCACAAAGTGTCTCAGGGAGGAGCAGGCAAAATTTAAGAGGCTGAACTCTCCCACAGAACCATCAATGTGACAGGGAGGGGAAAGGCACGTAACCTAAAAAAGTAACCCAAAATCTACTCAATCACATTTTAAAGGTGCTGTGGACTTCCTCCAGGCTGATATGTTTTTAATGAATTCACATTAGAAGTGTTTATATCACTTTATATCACAGGCTTTGGAGAAGTTCATCTCCAACATCTCACAGCCCAAAGTTTTACCAAAATGAAGAGGTCAGTTTAAATTTGAATAAGCCCCTCCGTGGTTTATCACAAATTGGAATTACAGCAATATAGCACTATTGCGATATACTGATATTTCGATCTTTATTTTGAAGCTGGTTTATGAGGCTGATAAACTGCCAGTGCAGAAGGTTTCTCCCTAAGAGACTTCTCCCTGTGTGCGCATACACAAAGAGGAACCGTCAGAGTTCCAGAAATACTAGTTCTCAGCTCTCAAGCCATCTGAGAAGCTAAAATTTTACATTTCTTGCAGAAGCTGAACTTTTGTTTACTTTGCTGCTTTTGCAAAGATAAAGAAGTCTGGCACCCAACGTTCCATTAAATGAGCATTTTCCTCTTTTTATTGTCCTATGTAAGAGGGGCAAAGTGTCCCAGTGCTATGCATGAAGTTGTACTTAGCATCTTCAGAAAACAACGGTACACTTTGATCCTTTAGCCTCCTCTTCAAAGGTAACATCCACAGCTTACCACTGCACTGCAGAAACTCACAGGCTATGCCAGCCAGTTGGCAGGCTCCATGCACATAAAGTAACTGGAAAAGAATAGCAGATACCAATCCAGGACAAAACATACTTTATTGTATTGTAATGTCAGAAGTACAAGAAGAGTACTGCAGAGGACCATGCTAATGGGACTCCTGCGTTTGGGAAGGACAGAAGTACAAGAAAATGGGGTTCTACTGTACCCAGTGCAATAACTGATTCATTTGAGGCACAAGTACACTATTGTTTAAGCAGCTTGATTCAAGCACAGCTCTGGTATGTGATCTACTTTGTTTCCTTTTTATGTGGCAATTTGATAGTAAAGCTACTTTTACATTAAATAGGCAGTAGATCCAAGTCAGGGGTGTCCAAATCACTTCGAGGCAATCAAAAATAACTAAGAAACAAACAAACAAAAAACACCTCTGCATAGTCACCCTCCACATTTTAAGTTTTAGTTATGGAGCTGTGGCTAATGAAGAAAAATCATTCTGAAAGGTCAGAGCCCAGGTCATTTTGTTTCTCTCTTATGTGTCTCTGAGTAACTTATTTCATGTTAACCATAATTTGTCTAAAGAGGAAAAAAATGTGCATCTTTAATACAGACTCATACATAGCTAACATTCAAATTAATTGAAGCCCTTGAGATTTTAACTTATGGCTTAAGACACAATGAAAGTAAGTGTTTGGGCACCCTTGAGTTAAGTTAATGAAGAACATTTCTGCTAAAAGGCAAGCAAGATCACTATTTTAAACAGAGCTGACCTCTACAAGAAGGAAGCAGGAATCCAAGTCACTGGTTACAACTAGGCTTACATGTGCTGCTGCCCAGAAAGATAAAATTGTAGTATCACAATGAAAAGGTTCGACAAGGTTGAGAGAGATACGTTTCAACACCAGAAGCAGCATTTGAAAACAAGCTGTTTAAGTTAATCTTTTCAAGAGATGCAGATTGCATACTGGATGCATGAGCAAACATGCTGGCAATCTTCTCCTTTTACACGGCAGCTGTGTTTGGCATAGGAAGTTCTGGGTTTAAAGAAAGCTCCTTGAAGAAGAATTAAGATTTGCATTTGCCTTGTCTACTTAATGAGATTAGTAGAGATGAAAAAAGAAAAAAAAATACTACTAAAACAGTAGTTTCTTGGAGGATACCTATTATTACAAACACAGCTTCTGATTCGTAAACAACCCAAGACTAAACAGACAAGTATTATTTTATATTATTACTATGCTTATAAGTTACATCAGTTAAAAGAAAAAAAGAGCCAAGCAGTTTTGCCCTATTTCAAAAATAGTTTCCAATCAACACCAGTTTACATGGTGAATGGGACTTCACAAATAAATGAGGAATGGTGACATCTTTGGGTCAAGAACGACAAGAAGTAATGGGCTCTGTGCTACCAATCAACCTCAACAAGAATATGGCACAAGGGCCAGCCCAAGCTGTACCAACACTGAACCTTTAGCTCTCGGCACAAATTCAGATCTCTTCACTTAAGCTAGCAAATCAGGTGAAAAGATTGGGTAAAAAAAAAAAAAAAGAAACAACTTAAGCCAAAAATTGGAAGGTACTTTAAAAAAAAAAATCTGTAGTTTTAAAATAACTTTATACTGACATCAGTTTGTGCAAACTAAAAAAAAAAAAAACACCATTGATTTCTCTCTAACAAAAGAACCCTTCCCAATATTTTCCTTTTAGCCCATCATACCTGCAGACACAATCTCAGATCTAACAGATGCAAATGCAAGAGAGAAAGTTACAGCATCTGCACAACACTCTTTCTACAAACAGCTGCTGGAAGAAAATTAAAATATAAAGGAATAAAGAAAGGAAGGTTCCATCTGATATTCTCTCACAATCTTTCCCACTCTGTAGTCCATGAATCCGACTCTGATGCTAAGGTGACAGTGTATGTAAGTAGATTTTTTTGTTGATTTTTATTATTTTCGAGTTTCAAATGAAGAAAACCTGCAAAGAGACTTGAGTCCCTTCAGGAATTGTCGGACGGAACATGCTCCTCGAAGCCTTCGCTCTCTCGGACCAAAGCTCTTTCCAGGATCACACGGCCTTCCTTGTAGCGCTGGCTGTCTTCGGTGGCAAACTCATAGATCCACCCCAGTTTGCTGTTGCAGTTCTTGCAGCTCACATCTCGAACCATGTGGCGGCCAGTGAGCATGACCCGATCCTGAACTTCACTGTACTGCAGATTTACCACCTGATAAAGACACACAGAGAAAGAGAAAATAGAAAGGATTAGTTTGCCTAGAACAAAGCTTGAGAGCAGTGGCCATGACTCTCGATATTTTAAAAGAAATGTCCAAATAAAGAGCCTGAGGTGCTGCATATGAACTCAGTACTGAGATGTAATAGTCTGCAGGCCTTCAAGATCTCCTGCTGGGAAGGTAACACTCTAAAGATGCTCTTTACAAGGATGTACAGCCCTCACTGTCTAGTAAGGGACCTGAGATACTACCACAAAAGTTGTGAGAATACTGCCTTCAGCATTGGGTCAGAAATTACTCGTATAATAACTTATACATTTCTCAATATTGAATCACTTTCAATTTATCTCATCCATTACTAGCCAGTGATGTGACCGATTATTTGCAGATATCAGAATTAAAAAAGGAAACTGCTGGAAATTCTTGTAGCACTTCGGAAATTATCATCTACGAAAAGGGAAGATTGAGTGGCTGAGAATGTAGGCACTGCACATGCATATTTATCTTTTTGCTATTTTGGCAATTTAAAATATACTTTAACTTGGTTAGCAGCAAACCCAAGAAACGGGATGCATAACTGTCTGAGAAGTGGATGTTCAAACTAGATCCAAACTGTCAAACACATCAGGTTTTTGAAAAATGGAGTTATACTGCTTTAAGTTTTCCATTTGACTGCACCTGCTCTCTCCACTTCAGATCATGCTCCTGTGCAGATATACGCACAGAAGTATCAAACTTCCGTGATTAAAATCCACTAGCACAAAAAAATGAACCCCAGGTTGCAGTGCTTATTGAACAAGAGGTCTGATTTATGGCTCTCTTTTTATAGCTATGTAGCCTTCCACTTACATACACATACTGCCAACAAGCTTCAACAAAGTCCAAGGCAAACCATGGTTAACTGATGATATTACTGATGCCTACATCATCTGCCAACATAGGCTTTCGAGAAAAAAAGAAAAAACACACACCACTGATTACATAACTAGAAGCTTTATGAGAAAGTAAAGATCACTGTCTTTCAATGAATCGAACCAACAAGTTTACATTGAAGGTTTAATAAACAATGCCACAATTCACAAAGAGTAAGAGTCACAACTTTCGTATTTTCATTAATCAGTTGAATTCAGTCAAATCTGATCAATAAAGAATATGACATTACGTGTTCATATATAAATATGAATCCGGGCATTATTGCCTGTAAAACAGGCTGTGTTTACCTACACTGGCCCAAATGCCTTTAACTTAATCATGTTTTAGAAATGCAACAAAATATAATCTAGATCTTTTATTCATGAAAGAAGCATAAACCCTTTGAAACTCTTAAATGAAAGCTATTCTTACAGTGAGTTTGAGGTTCCTACATCAGAACTTAAATCTCCAAAGTTAAAAATGCCTGCATTTTGGCATGATGCCTCTATATTTACATTCCCCTTTGTAGTCTTTCAGTATTACAGATAAGCTTGGATTACTCACGGTTCACAGTCAAACTTCAGAATGACAGACTCATATCCCACAGACTTATTTTTCAAAACCAAACAGTAAATCCCTTCCAGCTCCTGATTTCTTACTAACCTTGTTAAAAAGGAAGGCTCTTCCTGTGGCCCCTGTAAAACGAGTAGAGATGAGCTCAGAACGATTGGTCAGAATCGTGTCACAGTTTGCACAGGAGAACAAGCGAGTGCCACCAATATGATCCAGGAAAATTCTGCCCATTTTCACAACTTTTGTAAGTTTATACTCAAGACCTGGAAGCAAAGAAAAAAAAATATCACATACACGTAAAAGAAAAGCACTCCAGGAAAAAAAGATCTTCACAGAATATTCTGCAAAGTAGTTCAGGTAATGATTGCAGAGATACTTTCATATATGAATTACTGAACTTATAGACTGCATTCATCCTTTAAGCCATCAAGGTTTACAAGCACAGAACTTGAACAAAACAAGATTTTTTTTTCCTAAACTTGTCCCATTTTTGCCAGTAAGATAACACAACTAGATATAAACTAACTGCATTAAATGAGGAAAATATAAATTCAAACCCATAAAGCATATTTCAGACATTCAGAGCCCTGTCACCTATGGAACCTATGGTTCTTATTTTTGCAAGCCTCTATTTTCTTTTCCTCTAACAATGAAATTCCATTTCAGTACATTCCCCAAAGACTTACCCATCTCAGCACTTGGAAATGAAGTACTGAGTCAGCAAGACAATTACTAAATTTTCCCAAGTCCTCCCCTCCCTCTCTTTTTTAATATATACTTATCTTGTCACTTCCCCTCAGCACAGCTCCATTTATCACGCACAACCACACAGCAACTCATCCAAGATTTAGTCTCTTAGCACAGCACACTAGGCTGAGAAATTTAACTGCTTAACTTAACTGCTGATTAAGAACTGGACCTCACTGATTTCATATACATACTGACACAGATAAGGTGCGGATGCTATTGCACATAAGAAACAGCCCACCAGAATCTTTAGTATTAGATAGCTTTACATACAAACCTCTAAAGCTGTCTACCCTACATATAAGATATTGGTGTTATTTACTCAAGCAATTTCCAAAGTCACATTATTACCATATCTCAACAATCCTTCTGATCAGAAAAAAAAAGACGTCTTGGGAAGTTTATAGCACCAGAACTGTAGCACCTGACAAAGAAGTCTCTTCGCTGGTCAGGAAAGCTAAAGCACCTCAGCAGCTTTAAGCCAGCTAACATAAACTACTAAAGTTAGCAACTGAGTAGGAACAGAACATTTCAGCTGAAAATTTAAATCACAAAGGATGAAGTAACATGACAAAGGAATTAAATGATGATGCCATTTCCATCTTAACCTCAGAAAAGTTTTATGACTAAACATCTGTAGTTCAACAAGTTAAATACACTTCCATTTATGTTTCAAATGTGAAAGCAGAGAAATATGTTTTCTTTTTTTTCTCCATGCACAGCAATGCAAAGTAAATCTGACACTGCAATATAACAGTTGTGTGGGTTTGCTTTGCAAAGGAGGAGAGTGTGCTGTTCCTAGAGAAATTCATCACGTCCTGTACTCATCAAGTTCAGTATTCTATGTCAAGTACCATGAGAAAGGCAGATACTGAACTAAACACATTTTAAGTCCTAGAGGATCCGCTTCTTTACTCCTACATGCACAAAGCATACAAGCATGCAACCACAAGTATAATCTTTAAAATAGCATCCTTATATATGAATATATATATTTAATTACTAATATAAATGATATCCAAAATGATATTCCATCACTTTGTTTTCTTACCATTTGGAAATGAAGAGTATTCCTAATATTAACTAGTATGACTTTAACACAGGTTGCTTGCATTCAGAATTTTCCATTCACTTTCTATTAAGTCTCCAGATAAACTCATTGCTCTTCTTGAAGCAGACAAATGAAACAAGTCTCGAGTTTGATAAGCTATTTCAAACATTTTGCTGTGCATGGAGTACAATATTTCCTTGTGACTCCACTCACAATAGAGGAAGTATTCTCCAATTTCTTTTTCCCTAATAACTTTCTAATATGGCTTTATTTTTCCAAGGTAGCAAGTGTGGGCAAACAAATAAAATAAAATAAAACAATAGTGCTGACAGCAAGGAAGAAAAATTAACTGACAGTAAGTGTGAATAACTGAGTATCAGTAAAAATCTGCAGCCAGAAGAATGCCACATATGCAAGCAATAAAAGCAATTGTGTGGACAGATATGTCCATAAGGCACCTGGCATAACGCCATGTGCCATTCTTACTAGTCTGGGATAATGTCATTTTTATATTGATTGTAGATTTAAAAAAATAATTATTATTATTAACTGTAAAATATTTTAAATGAGGAATCTCCATATGAAGGGATATTTCTTTTAAGGCCAAACCAAAGCTAACCCTGTCAGTACTTTCAGAAGCTAACTTAAAGCAAGTACAAAACCATTCCTGCCTTTTTACAAAGAGTAAACCACAAACACTAACCCTGGTAAATCATGAAAAAGGATCTAACAAATAGACTAATCTAGCAAAGTATTCAAATTTCAGATATACATCTGAAAACATTTACATTTAAAGACATCTCATATCTAACAATATAATTCATGTTACTGCACCATGAAAGCACTGGAAACAAACAAACAAAAAAACAAAGAGCAAGAAGTAACCTAATCAAGTATCTAAACAAGAAAAAAAAATCCAGTAAGATTTAGATTCTAACCGAAAAGCAGAATGAGATTCACTTGATGGTAACATAAAGCTGGGAGAGTTGAGACTAAGGTTATGGCAGAATAACACGCTAAATACAGTGCATGAGCAGCAAAAACAGTTACACATTTAAAAGTTTAGAAAAGTTCTACAAATTGCATAAGCAAATTGTAATTTGCAATACCAAAGAGTCAAAGCAGTTTTTAGAAGTCTCTTAAAACACAAAGTTTAATTTATTCCCATTAGAACTTCTAACCTTTAAAATAACCTCTGTGCTTATTTTCCCAATCATAGATTTTAGCTAAAACAGATAATGACCTAGAATTCCTATCATAAGCTCCAGGCTCTGACTGTTGCAGGGGTACAGTATTTCAGCAAAGGATTCTCTAAGAATCACAACCCTTACACTAATCTTTATATTGCTGTTCACAGATGTAAAAAGCACAAAAAATAGTTATGGAGTGAGAAAAACTTACAAAACGAGTGCTAATAAGGCAACCTCAAAACCATGCATTTGATTGTGACTTTTGCCAATGAGCTAATAAGGAACTTAGGCTTTTTCCTCTTGTACAAACAAGAAAACAAGAAAAGTGAACTTGGATGTGGGGTTCCTCTTCCTCCTCCCCCCCACGCGCCTTTTAAGCCAAAACCGGATAATTCACAATTCACTTGTAAGACCTGTTCATAACGTGCTTTGCTGTGGACAAAAACTGCTGTCCTCATACGTGACAATCCCGATTCCCATAAGGTTTACTTAGTGAACACTGAAACACCACAGTAGAAGCAGAGCAGAGAAAGCCATTTTCCATTGCTCCCAAGATCATATCCCTTATATACTGAATCAGTGTGGAAAAAGTCACCCAAGATAACTGTGTAATTTCTTTCCTCCAGTTTCCACTTCCCATGCAAAACATGTAGGTGTTTATTTATGTTCACACATATATAAATGATCTGAAAAAGCCATTTATAGGCAGCTTCTCTAAGCAGTGGGAAGGTTCTCTCAAATAAAGGAAAAAAAAAAAAAGGAGAGAGAGATTTGTGGGGGAAAAAATGCATTTTTAACATTTAAGATCTTCCGATTAGGGGGAGGAAAATACAAGAAGCACATGCACCAAATTCAGCTACTCCTTATACCTAAAAAGAGTGCAATTGGCTGAGATCATCTGCACAGGCTGACAGCATTAGTCAAATTCCCTATTACTATTCACCACCCCAGAAAACGGCACTGCTGCATCACACCAATTCCCTCACACTGCCAGGAGAACTTCCAAAAGCAGGAACCTCACAAAACCAAAGGCCGAGGAAGGAATAGAATTTTCTGGCCCGTGATTTCTTCTTCAAAGTGAACAAAGTATTCTTGGCCGGATACATGGCAGTGATGAAGTCCTAGTGATCCTGCCCTCACGCAGATTCCTAAGCACAAGCCTGGATATTAAATTAATGGATCCCATGTAAAAAGGCAGACTTATTTACCTTCACTAATGGGATATAAAGCATCTACCACTTTCCACATTCACACAGTTGGAGGAAACAGACATGCAGATGTCACACAAGCAGATGTCACTGTGTCATTAGTCAGCATCCAACCAGCACGACCAACTTCCCTCCTTGACAGTACGTAAGTTCAGAATATCAAGGACAGCTCCTATCACCCGATGACTAAGGCTTGCTCACAGTATGTTATTTTCACATTACACCTTGATACCCCTACTCAGTCTCATCACACATGTCCCCTGCCCACACGCTTTCCCCAGGGAGCACACACAAGAAAACACAAGCCCAATGGCTGTGTGTCCATAATACCCATTTCCAGCACAGTGCTCCCAAATTGCTACCCATCATTCAGTGCTTATTTTTACAACACTGAGCAACAGCTGTCAATCAGCTGACATTCAGCAACTTAATTTCACCACTATCTGCACAGAGAATCCAAGCACCCGGAGCATTTGTTTGGTTTGCATTTGTACGGTTTGCATTTGCACTACGTAATCTGCCTACCTTCAACAGCAACAAAGAACAAAACATGCAAATGGAAAAATATATATATATTTATTAACTTTTTTTTAAGCAAACAGTCAGTGTTTTCTTGTCTCAGAGTACATATCCCAAAGACAGAGAACTGGGAAAGCTGGCACCTTTCTGTACACACTGGACTGTGGATATCTCGGGAGCCTCAATGTTGCTTCAGCACCATCTACTGCATCTCAAATCTACAACAGAAAACAACTGCTAGTTAAGAGATACAAAGCTATGAGAAACTCTGTTTCTCCATCTCTCTAACCAAAAGTGTTTACCTTTGCACGGCAAGCCAGTAATCACTGTATCCTCCTTAAAAGATGATGATGCGTTCGCCTAGGTGGAACCAGGCTTAAACTTCACCTTGGAACAAGGCTTGAGCTTCCCCTTCTCATCTCAGAGACAAACAAAAGAGGGAAAAGATTAGCCCAGCTACACAGGACTGCATGTTAGAGAATCAGTGGATGAACCAAATAACCAGGCTTGCTCTTTACCTGCTCAGGTGCCTGCTGCTCACAAGAGGGGTGCTGGTGCCGGACACAGCTGCCTCTGGCCTCTGCCCACACACAGGGTGCCTAAGCAGAAACCACATGTAGCCAAAAGGCAAGAGAGCAGCAAACTGCTACCAAACACCGCAAGTTCAATAGAGCCACCCAGCTACTATACGAAACTACGCAAGGAATTAAGTACAGAAAAATGACTGCAGAGTCTTTGGCAGGGCAATAACTGCTATGTCTGCCTGCAGTGCCCCGTGTCCAGCCAGGGTATGATGCCCTGCTGACAGAACTGCATCATAAAGTTACAATAATACAGTTTTCCAGTGCAAATTTTCTTTTACTCATGTACAGTGAGAGATTGGTATGGGGATAATGGCACTTAAATATGGTAACAGATACTGTATAGGATTTCCATAGACCATTATTTTGTTTCTAAAGTTTCCAGAGTAACCCAGATGGGTGCTCCTTTAGTTAATACAGCCCCATATCTGAGATTCTCACACACCCCAGCTACATAAAATATATATAAGTATCTCTTCACAGATGACTCAGATTAAGTTCCTTTCTCAACACTACACAGGAGTTCAAAGCTAGAGTTCCTATTTCTGACTCCTTGATTCCAAATCACCTTTTATGTCCTTAGTTCCTCAACTGTTTCTAAGAAACATGTATTTCCTGCTTTTACAATAAAGTTATTCACATACTAATTAAACCAATAAGACAACTTTAGTCTATTAAACCAATCAGCAACTTTCACCAAGTTGAAATAAATCAGATTTTCCATTTTCCTTAATTTTACTGTCCAAAGTATACAACTCTTCATCTGAAGACAGAAATAAGTCACATAAAATACAAACAAATAGGGAAAAAATCCCACAGTAAGTCAGCTTTAAATAAAAGGGCAAAATGACAATGACCATCCATATTTCTGCATAAACAAACTACACTCGCTGGCAGAAGGTTTGCAAATGCACCTAATCTGTCTAAACAAGAAATTCTTGCACCAATGGAAAATTCCCAAATGCTCCCAAATTAAAGAGGCCTTGCTACCAAGCATCACAATGTATAGGTAATTCATCTGTATTAAAAAAAAAAAAAAAGAAAGAAAGAAAAAAACAAGAATTTAAGGTAAACCTTGCTTAAAGGAGTCAGGCATTTTGGCTGAGCATCTCTAGGTGGCAACATAGGTCCTGTGTAAGTAAACAATCATTAACTGATGATCTAACTTGGGTAACATTACTTTAAACTTGCGATGACTACCAGCAGAGGGAACACTTAAAAAAAAAAAAAAATCCACCACACAAGTACAGCTCTCAGCTAGTCTGTCAGATGACAAGTAACAAATCTCATCTGGTCGTTGTCATCTTTGCTGGGCAATAGGTGCAATCGTGCAATTTCTTTTATCCTGACACACTTGGCAGACATTCCTGAAACCTACCCATCACTATTATTAAAATTTTAATGTTATATATAAACAATTCAACTTGTATTCTAAAACTTAAATACTTTGAACACCAGGGAAGCGAAAGTAACAAATGAAAAGCTGCCAAATACTATTTTAGACATTAGTATAGGAGAGAGAACAATGCTTAAAAGTGACAAAACAACGTTTCAGCTATACAGAATGAGCTCAGACACATCAGGTTTATAATGACTATGGTTATGAAACCGAAGCATCAACATGAGGGAGTCTTTAGAACCATAAAGCAGATTCCTTCTCTTCATAACTATCATTAAAGATATTCCCTCTATCCATGGTTTATGTACTGACATTAGTTATCAACATCAAAAGTTGCTCTCTAATATCTGCCACTGAGCCAAGTCATGCCCTGCTTCTCTCTCATGAGATTTGTATACTTAATCTCTTTACCCTAACCACAACATGGCTTATTGTTTAAATAACATAAGGAAATATTTGCTACGTTCCATCACTACATTATTCAAAAATAAAGTATTTTTCTTAAAAAACCATCCTGTATTAATCAAAACTGTAACTACTTCCTCACATCAGGTGAGCTCTGTATATGGAATAACACAAAAGAGCAGACAAATCTTTACATTCTTTTTTGCTCTAAATAAAACCTTTTTCAAAGTGGCTTGCCAACTACATCAGCTTCCTGAGAATCCACATTTCCATGGGAAAATGTCATCCCAAGAGGTGACAAAGCTAGGTAATCACTGAAAGAGCAGCAAGTACTTTCGTAGGTAAAGAACTATTGCTTGAGTTTGGAAAATGGGCTTCCTGCATGGGAGCCGCCACCGGGGCAGGGGCCGGGACTTCCCAAGGGCAGCTTCCCAAGCAGGTCTTCCCGAAGGAGCAACCGAACAACATCTTTTTAACCGGCAAGAGAGCAGAGCCGGGCACGCAAGGCAACACAACTCCGTGCCTGGCACCCGCACCGCGAGTGTCTCCGGCCAGGCCTGCCCTGCCAGTGCAGGGTGAGACATGGCCATGCAAGGCACCACAGGCCGGCGCAGGGCGCCCAGCTCCATCACAGGAGGGACCCACTGGCCTTCGGGCTATTTCGTTTGGGTTATTTTTCTAACAAAGCCATGGGGTTCTGCCATGGCAGCAACTCAGGACAGCCACTCTGAAACCACCACCCGGCGCGGGTCCAGAGCACCGCGGCAGCAGGGGCGCCGCGGGGCGG
>NW_010579220.1:4095-31977 GCF_000705375.1 Tinamus guttatus | reverse complement strand
GAGGGAAGCGGCAAGGGGCTGTGGCGCCTCTGGCCGCAAGCGTTGGCCCGCACTGCCCTTTCCTTTCACGGGCTCGGCGACGCGGCAGAGTGGATATGGCATCCACGGAAAACGGCATTTTACAGAATGCCATCGGGAAAAAAATCCCTTGGGGCCCTTGGTTGTAAAAAATATACGAATATAGCACCTTTCCCAGCTCCTCGTAGGTGGGCAAGCAAAGCCATGGCACACATTTTATTCTAGTGATGAACATCCCTTAGAGACAGCACATGTGCCCCTGTGCCGCTTGCTGGGTTTATCCCAGTAGAATCACCAGGTGCCTGTGGTCATGGGGAGGGGAATGACTCAGGACACTCGGTTACATACCCAAGGCAAAGGGGCATCTCTGGGAATAAAAAGCAGGCAGTGTCACAGGACCACGTCCAGCTCCTCTCCAGCTCATCTCCTCGGGCGACAGCTTATCCTTTCACTCTCAAAAGTAACTAGATAGGAGGGTGCACGGCCATCTGTACAAGGGTGAACTTTCAGTGGGGAGTTGACATGAAAAGTTAAGAGCTGGTGTTTGCTTTGGGGGGATCTCCAAAAAAAGAATCAGATTTCCTCAATACAGTTAGTTCTGGTCCAATCCTGAATGAAAGCTGAGCATTTGAATTCCCCATTGAACTTCCTTGGAGCTCACCAACCTCTCCTGAGGCGATGTAAAGGAAGTGAGAGGTATTGGAAATATCTGCCGAAACAGCCATTGCCCTTTAGCGGCATGAAGACAACGACAGTACTGAGAATGTTAGAAGATGCCCAACAGAGTGCGTCTGGGGCCCCATTTACCAGTAGTAACTGGAGGCAATAACTGATCTAAGTTGTCCACTTCATTAACAGGTTGATCTGAACTTCTGCTCTTTTATCTCACTGATACTCAAGCTTTGTGCTTAATGGTTTTGTTCAGTCTTGTCACAGGGCTTACATGAGAGCTCATGTCTTAATTAGCTGTGGAAAGCTGTTGCAGGGATCACTGTAAAGAGACAAAACAATATGAAAAAGAGGCAAAGTGACAGTGCTTTAGTCAGAGAAAACAGCTAGGTTTTATGTGAGACCTGCAAGCTCTGCTACTGAGGCAGTTGTACCAGCCAGTTCTTTAGCCTCTTTTTCTCCTCCAAGATGGGGCAGTCGTGCTACCTGCTTTGCCAGACATTTGCACCTTTGCTTCAGAGAACATACATGTTCTCTGAAGTCTGGGCCTGTGTCCAGCACCTGTTCCAGCACCTGAATGCTGCAGGGGTTGTAAGACTATTACCATGAAAATAAAGCAAAGCACAAACCTATGAATAGTATTAAATTCTCAGCAATAGGAAGGGTAGCTGTACCAATCAGAAAGAAACCAAATTCACCATGAGACAAGCAGAGAATAGATTAGCCTTTGCTTGACAGATGGTTCCAGGGACTGATGTTTTTATTTCCCTTGCAAAGGAGCTTAGAGGCGGGGGAACGAGGAGGGTGAGGTAGGGCACAGTCAGTAGAATGAAACAGCAGGCCATCACAGATCTGCTGAAAAATCCTGAAAATATCAAAAGCGATTTCCAACTAGTTAGTAAGGAACATGCAACATACCAGCTACATGGTGAAAAAGAGGAATATCAATATTGTACCTCGGGGCACTTGTAATTTTCAAAGCAGCTTGAAAACATTCCTTAATCCTCCTCTGACACAGGGAAACATAGTATAGTCTGCAGCTTGTCCCTTGACTTTGCACACCAGGTTTCAGGAAGACCTGGGCCCATTCCATAGCTGATTCGTATCTGAATAGTTCAAATGACTCTGGAGGAGCCAACCTCCTATGCAGGGTGACAAGGCAGAAAAAGCTGTCCTAGGTCTGGAACTTAATAAACCAGACAGACAGAGGATCTTTGTGCCCAACAACCTTAGTATGGGCTGCCTTTCATATCTATTGAATCTAAATCCAGTCACTGCAGCAGTATGTGACACTGAAAGAAGTATTTTTTTACTGGAAAAGTTAGGTGACTGAGAAATTAATCACAAACTCAGAGATCTGCACAATAAAGCCCAGACATCAAGCACTGATTTAATTAGAACCTTTGACAAAGCCTCAGCAGAATTCAGAGGGACCAAGTTTATCCCACTGATTTAGTATCAGGACGCAGGGGCTCTTTGAAGAAGGAGTGTTACTGCTTACTGGTTTCATTTCTACTCGGTTTCCAGAACTACAAATAGTTTTCTAGTGCATGCATGAAGTCCTGCATGGCAAAGATGAGTCTACCAAAACAGGGATAGCGGGAATAGGACAGTGATTTTTTCCATTGCTAGTCTTCTTGTTCCCAGAATTTCTAATGGCAGATAGGAGGCAGCTGAAGTGCTCTGAGGCTATGACCTGAGGGCCACCCTGACTCCTCGCTGTTCCCTGAACGAATTCTTGATATTGCCTCATCAAAGGCTGATTCATGCACTAGCTGCTCATTATTTGAAAAAGTCTGCTGATACTCCATATTTTTTCAGCAGATATGTGTCAGCTTGCGGCTTCGTTCTATAAAAAGTAAACCTAGTGACATGAAATATTTTTAATTTTTTATTTTTCTCTCAGCTGACTGTTGACTGTCAGCACCCTGCAGATCATAGGCTGAAACCCTTTGGCTTAGCTGAAAGCTGGCAGGGACACAGGTGCCATTTACAGACACTTTTGCAGATGGCTCTGTCTTCTGGGGTGAATTAATTCTACAGTTAATCTCAAGGTCAGAACATTAAGACTGGTGACAAGAAGGTCTTTCCATGCCCTCTACATTATGGCAGTTTGTCTTTTTACCTTGCCACTATGCCTCATAGCTGTTATCTAAGTTAAGAAGTGTTTTAAAATATACAGTTCCAAAGCATCCAGTAGCCAGATCCAAGAAGGGACTCGATGTCCAAAAAGGGACTTGGAATTTCTGTGCCCTTATTAAGGTGCCCAGAATGGAGACAGCACCTGGGCTCGATGCCAGGGAACGCATCAACCTCTCCTGAGGAACTGAAGCATCACTGCTGCTAGCACTGCCATTCTTGGAGGCCAGAGCCATGGAAATGGCTCCAAAGCCATTCACTATTGCAAGGAAAGTGATCCACTACCTTTCCCTAGCAAGGGCAGTGTAGTGCAGAATAGTGTTGATACAGGTGCTCTGTAGGGGCAGGGTAGGGAACAATATGGCTGTGAATTCCCATATATTTTACAGTAGGCAATTTCAAGCGAGCTTCTGCATTGGACAGAGGAGACAGGCAGCTGGAATCATTCCTCTAGCACAGTAAAATAAGATAAAACCCACCATCACAGCAGTCATCTACCAGGAATGGAGAGAAACACTTTGGGGGAGAGTAGCTACCCTAACACATGTGGACTTCAGCAGTCCAGACTGCCCTATTGTTTGTGAGTGCTGAATGGAAACAAAGACAGATTGGGCTAGAAAGCGCCCAACACAGGCAGAGTCAAAGCACATACAGAACAGGACACACTTTAATGGCCAGGATGGATCCCTGGTTTCTCATATAGTCAGAGGAAACTGCTAGCTTGGGAATACATATGCATAAAGCCCAGATGAATTCTTCTGATAACTGTTCTCTGACTGCACTCATCAAGAAATTCAACTAGTCTGTCACCTTTTTCACTTCACAGACATGAGAATGAGGAAAGATCTCAGTGCTGTCCATCTTTGTCATTTGCTGTCCTTGGAGCTCTGGATGTCATACATTCAACACAGCATTTCCTTGTATGTCTTGAAGCTGATTCAATATTGCTGTTAGTCTAACAATATCATCCCTCCTCAGGTCACCTGTAGGTGTCAAAATGAGAAGTGTTCTCTCAAAAAGAGAAACTCTCTACTCTAGACTTAATGCTTTCTTTTGGCCATAAGAAAAAACAATCCTAAGATATTCAAAAGGATGCTAAATTTGAAAGTAGCAGAAGGCAAGCAGAGTCTGGAGAGAAAACAACTGGCCTGCATGAAAATTTGAGGGGGGTATACAACTTCCCCCATATCACTGAAATATAAGTATCTTCTCCCATACCAATAAAATGGAGCAGGAGAGCCTTATTTTTGATCTTAATGACAACCTAACAACACGTGGTTGTAGGCAAAGATTACTGTGAGAGCAGATAATGCTGGGGAGAGAGCTTAGCGCATGCCTGTACTGCTTGAAGCTCCAGAAAGCTCCCAGCTGGAGACTCTTCAGAAAACAAACTCCACCTCTCCCGTTTCCATCCAGGTGTCCTCACATGTAGGTGGCACCATCTCCTTTATGAGGCTGCTTTAGCAACTGGAGCTTGCTGTAGAACTAGGAAATGCTTATTCCCCAGAACTGTAGCAGACTGGCATTGTGAAGGAGATGATCAGCTCCAAAGCCACCTGAATAAACTAAGTATTTTTGAGTCTTTGGTATGAAGTAGACGAGGTGACACATGGCTTGCTGCAAGGATTGCTGAGATTGCCACAGGAGTGAGGAAGGCATCTCTTTCCTCCCCAGGTGACAGTAATCATGAAACACTGGAAACTTAAGGAGCACTGCAAAGGCAAAGTGAGTGACCAGGAGCCCCTGCTTTGCCAGCATGGGAATGGCAGGGCTGGAAAAGGCGGGGACACGAAGCGAGGAGTTCTGAGTGGGCAGGCCCCAGTCCGGCTGGGCCCGGGAGGAAGCGTGCTTGGTGGCTTCACTTTGGTCAACTGTTTGTGTCACAAAGCACGTGATGTGGCAACATCGGTGCACGCAACCAGCCTTACGCAGGGCTGGCTCCGAGTTGGGCTAGCAAGGAAGTTGTAAAGCAAGTCTTGAGTCACTCGTGAGCCACTGAAATAGGTCAGCACCAGCAGAGTAGGGAGTATTGCAGGACTCGACTCCGATATGTTCATGAAGCCGCAGAACTGCACGTGTGTTCCAAGCCCACGCTGTTCCTGACTCAGTTTGGTTACTTTATTGGTGCTGTGGGTGAAGGCTGATCACAGTCAGCAGAGGTAAACATGCTCTTCTCCAAGTTCTACTAAAATGTTACACATGAGGGGGATACCAGGCTTTGCAGAAGATGATGCAGGTGGGCATTGACAGTATTCCAGCAAGGAACTGGGCTGCAGCAGTGCCACCTGGATGCGGGACCAGTGCTCTCACAGTGTGGCACGGAGGCACAGCCCAGCACATCCTGCAAGCGGGAGCTGTCAGGGAGGAGTTAGACACGCCACTGTTCCAAGGGGGCACAAAGGAGAAAGGGAGCAGCAATTTGTCAATAAAGCCTAGAAGACTATTCCATCATTACTGTTATTGCATCATTATTAGTCAAGCTTGTAGGCATCTGCTAACATGACAGCTAATTATTATTATATTATTAAGACAGATTTTTCTTTTTAAGGCATCGTGTAAGTGCCTCACTCCCATTCATTTCAGAGACTTTGGCAACAGGATTTTACCTCATAGTCCAGCTCTGGGCTGGAGTGTGGGAGGCTAGATGAGGTGATCATCCCTGCATAAATCTGACTAGCAAAAGGCAAATGTGCTTTCACAGATGCTTTGTTGAAACCTAGATTGGTTTCAAGAGGCTTATTAGACTGAACTAAGTAAACAGTATAATGTTAGATCTTACCCTTTGAAAAGAGTGTGAAGAATGAGCTCTGCTCATGCTAAACTCTGAGCAGGGAGTATTCAGATACACAAATCATGTAGCAGTTTGAAAAAAAAATACTACCAAGGAAGAGCTTGCATAGGACACTAGACTGAAGTATTTTTTTTCATTAATTTAAATCAGGGCAGAATTAATTCCAAAGTACTTGTCAGGAAACAGCAAGGGCCAGCTGTTCCCCCAAGGAAGGCCAGCCAGAAGCCAAGGGCATACCAGCACAGACAGTGTCCTCACCCACAGGGCACAGCCCCAGAAGACCTGGGCACAGCAGGCAGAGCCAGTAGCAGGGCCCATCAAGAGCCCCAGCAAGCGAGGAGCCAGGTCCAGGAGCCATCCAGGGGTCTAGACAAAAAACAGGCAGGACCAGAGACAAACTACAGCTCTTACTTTTCAGGAGAAGAGCTGTCTCAGCAAAGAGCTAAGGTCCAACCTAGCATCCAGGCTGCACTCAGGCAGCCCTACAGCAATGCTCAAGCATACCCTAAGGGAGTGAGTGTCCTGCATGAGCTTAAATGGAGTCCCTGGGTGTGAGGCTGATCATGGCAAGTAGGGCAAATCAGTGCCCTCAGTGGCCCTGAAAGTTAAAACAGCATCCTTTAAATAGGAAGCAAGTAATAGGCACAGGTTGATTTGAACTCCTCACACATAAGCCCTCACATGGGTTTTCCCTGGTACCTTCCACCCCTCCTGTTTTTAATTCAGCTATTATAATTCAATATGATGCTGTAGCGAAATGTAATGACTTCGTACTGGCAGAGTCTTAGGTTCAAATCTGGTGAGTTAACAAGAGAAATGTGTCTGATCTTTTCCAATTCCTTGCATTTTTTTTGCCCCCCCCCCGCCCAAATCATTCATACTATGGGCAATTTCTCATTCACTTTGGGGAGATTCAGCGTAAGACTGTTCAGAACAAAGCCAACAGGGAGGAAAAACATCAGCAGTACAGTATGGAAAAGCCAAGATTGGGACATTTTTAAACTCGACCTTTAATTGTCCTATGTTTTATTATTTTCATTGGTCCTCCACACCAGTCCTCCAAGAACTTCACCGAGCCTTTCTTTACTTTTCCTTCCCTGCCAGCTTAAATCTGCAGATCACACCTACTGGGGTTCCTAGCTGTTTTGTTTTTCTTGTCCCAAAATAAGAAGCAAACTTAGATCCTTACAATGTACGGGCAGTATAACCGCTTGCATCCAGAAAGGTGTGACTTCTCACAGGTTATACAAGCCCTGAGCAAAGGTTCTTCCCAAAGGAGCACAGCAGTGCAATACATTTTCAATAAAACTAGTGAGTAAACAAGATGAATCCAGTGATGCTTGCACAAAAAAAAAAGGGAGCTGGCAAAACAAATGGAATAGCTCAAGACTGGGGGCAAAAAAGCAGAATGACACAGACAAGAGAGGGGCAAAAAAGCAGAATGACACAGCCAGGAGATGGATTAGAAATAAATGTGTCAAAATTTGCCTAAAGCATTGTGAAAAGCCTTTCCTAGCAATTTATTTCAGCACTTGCTAAGTCACGGAAAGCAGCTGGGTGAGTTTTCTAGTCTTTAACTACCCTGGCAGCTGCTGAAGGCACCATTAGGGGCTATCGATAGCTGAGGAAGCATCGTACTTCTGCCTCCATGCCAGCTCTGGGACAGTGCTGCATGCATAAGCCATGTTAAAGTGCCTTACAGCCATCCGCAGGCAGCCCACGTACCCGCATCTGTGTGAGCTCTCTGCTACTAATAGCTGCCAAAATAGCTGAAAAATGAATGTGGTGGGGCTGGGCTGAGAGGAGCTTGCTGTGCCATGACTCACCCTGGGTGCCCATGAGCAAAACGTCAGCCAAATGGCATTGCACAAGACATGGCTGCTAAATGATCAAGTTAAGTTAATTGAGACTTCATTACTACTGTTTTTTTTTTTTTTTTCAGGTAACCTGGGAGGTTTCCTTTTGTGGGACGTGTGTCTCTCTGTGTTGACTCTTGGCACTCGAGGGCTCGTCATCCCTAGCCCTCCCTTGCAGCTATGAAGGTGCTGCTGCACAGCTTGTTTGCTTGCATGTTCCTCAGCTCTTTGGCCTACACCGACAATCTCATCTATTTGCATGTAGGGAGCTGTAAATTCCAATTCTGAGCTAGCTGCTGAGCACAGAAAGTCTAAGGAATGCTGGGATAAGGCCTAGAAACATATATGGCGTTGGAACCCAGGGAAATTTGTCTGATGCCACTGCTTGAAGAGAGTAAGTAAATGGAGCAAACAATAAGCTGAATTAGCCTTGTGTCTAATTCATTTGGAAATACCTCAAGACACTATTTAAAGTTGAACACCACCTTATAAACGGAGCTTTTATGCATTTGGCACTGTAATGCCAGCCCTTGTCACCTCAAGAAAACTTCTGTTTGGAAGTTTCTTGAAGATTTCTCTCCCTCACCATACACCACATGCTTGTTTCTCTACTGCTTTGCCGTCTGTGAAACCTTTTAAAGCTTGGCTCAACAATGCTCCAGTAGAGTGTTGTCGAATCATAAACACGCAACATCAAACAGGCACATAACAGTTTTTGAATTGAGACCCACAGCATCAAGAATCAGCAGAATTCTTCCCTACCAGCTGAGCAGGACTCAGCTTTCCAAATAATGTTTCTCTTTTTCCTTGTTCCTAGAAACTACCATACATAGAATGGAAATAGAAGTCATTTCCTGATATTTCCTGTAAAACTATCCCTTTAGTTTTACCTATGGCTAATTGTGGTAGCTGTAGCAAGACTGATGGGGGGCCAGGAAGTGGAGGCTATTACTGCTATGATGAACAGGAGGTAAATTTGTGCTGAAATGAGCCTACACAAGGAAACTACTCCCGGAATGCAAGGACTTTGCTGTTGCTCCTACAAGGGGATCACCCACAGGGCTCTGTTCCATGGCAGAAACCCATTGGACCTTTACTATTTTTCGTATACCAACTCATACGGTAAAACAGAGGGAGATAAAGAAATGGGCTAAATCTAGGCAAAATGGTTAGGAATAAATGTCCTTTCATGGTGCAAAAGGACTGCACAGAGATGTGATCAGCAGGTACAGGAAATTTCTCCTGCCTCCTAAGCTGGCTGAGAGCACTTGCTCCCATGACTGCTCTGCGCTCCAAAGTGCATTTTGATGGACATAAATCAACGCCAAGCTTCATTCACAGAATTTTCCTAAATCTGTCCTGTTTGAACCTTGAATATGCACCTGAAATACTCTATGGGATTTGAGAACTAAAGGCTAAACGTTGCCGGTTACATTGGTGAAGATACTAGAATATAGATGTTAGGCCAGTTCTAGTGCTAGTAAGGAAGGGGTTAATCAGTTCCCACTCCCTCATGCACAGCCTGCAGTGGGCTGTAATCTGCACAGAGGGATTTGCAAGGCAGGAGGGGCTGCCTTAGCTGTGGGGAACCGATTAACTCATTGCATGCCCTCTGCATGACAGGAGGAGCTCTGCGTGATTGCTACCTTATATTGCAGTGAGGTGTTTTTTTTTTTTTTTTTTTTTTTTTTAAGGAATGGAAGCTATATTTAAGAGTTTAAATTAAATCCACCCTGCCTGGGGAGAGAGAAGTGGAGGAAACAGCTGGGATTGTCTGGTACTTGAGGGGTCTGTGCTTCGTCAGTTCCTGAAGCTGAGAGAAGAAAACCTTAAGAAAACCAGACCCTTATAATGTAGTTACCCTGGTTTTGTTAAAGGCAAACAGAAGCTTTTCCTGCCATGATACAACCTGAATTATTTTAAATGCTGATTTTAAACAAAGAATGACTCATAGATACTTATTTTTATTTAAACATGAACTGTTTTCTGGAGGATTTAAATTTTCTTTGAGAGTGTTTATAACTTAAAATGCCACCAAACTGGTCTGTCACATAACAACTGGAGGATAACACTGCCTAGAACAGAAAGAGAAACTGGCTCTTCTTGTTGCTGTATGGATGGGAAGGAGCTGCAGCCAGCAAGCAAGCAGAGCCGCATGAAATGCTGCTGGGAGCAACCTCGAGAGGCCACCTCTGTTGCTAGGCAGGATCCACGAGCACAAGCAGGGAATTAAATTAGCCTTGGAAAATAATTTCAGCTTTGATAATTCAACATGCTACTGACACGGAGGCACAGGTCTTTGGACACGGATTTCTACTATATTTGTGACTTTGTGGCTGCAACCTTCCTCCCTTCCTTTCTGTCGTGGTTGCTGAAACTTGCCTGTCTCTTCAGTGCAAGTTCATCATTTGCAACCAGCCTTCCTGCTCGTGACTCCCTTAGTGTTCCCACCAGCATAATTAAACCACCTGGAAAATTTGGACCAAAAAGGCTCATGCAGACAGCTGTCTGCGAAGACAGTGCTTTTTAATTATCTGGTAGGTAATGCTCACACAGACTGGTTACCTCCTCCATCTGAGGGGACTGATCCCACCTCCATGCTGTAATTTTTACTACATGTGTAGTGGAAAAAAGTTGTTGATATTAGCTCTTTTCCCCACCCACCCCTTTTTTTGTTTGTTTTGTTTTGCTTTGTTTCTGCCAGCAGAGCTAAAAATATGCTCTTTGAAAAACTCAAAGTGATACCAGTTTGGATCTGGAAAGGGAAGAAACAAAGAAATCTGGGACCTACACGGAGGACAGGCTGACAAATCTGAAAAGTGCTTTCAGTCACAGTAGTTCGCAGGGAGTACTGGGTTATGAAAGTCACCATCAATTGTGCCATAAGTAATTATTTGAGTGGATTAGTCACCATCTGACTTTGGCAGGGCTTGCTTTGCATTTTATTTCCAACAGGAGACTGCGGTCTCTGATCCTGGCAAAGCTGCCTGTGGCACTCTGGCCAATGCAAGTCTGCAAGGATAACACGGGGCAGTCCCCTGGCTTGCCTTGTAGGCAGGGGGCAGCACAATGTTGAGCAGCGTTTGCAGGGGAATAGTTGCAGCGCTGTCAGTTCACATTAGCCTTGCACTGTCTGTGCTTTTTCCCTGCAGTGAGACACTCCTGGGATTATGGTGAAAAAAGAAAAAAAAGAAAAAACAATTTCAGCTTGGAAGGTTACAGGATCCTGAATTCAAGCAAAGGTTTCTCATACAGGGCAGGTGAGGCGGATCCTACGCTGCCAGGAAAAAGTGTGGTGCTTTGGAGCAGCGTGGGAACGCGGCACGCGAGGCTCCAGCTGAGAGCACATGAGAGGCTGCTGAGCTGCCCTGCCGAGCAGGGCGGCCTCAGCAGCGAAGCTTGGTGACCTTGTCAGTCACACCAGAGAAAAATGCCAGCCCAGGGTTCGAGGGTCCAGCAAGAAAATAAAAATATAGGAGAAAAAAAAAAAGCAGAAAATGTCAAATTTAATTAGTGATTTAGTTCTTTCTGGACATTTCAGGTGGCTGAAATAGCAATGTATCCAAAAGCCTTCTCTTGGGTTGCGCTGGGGACATGGCTCCGCTGGCCAACTCCCACTCCAGACTCCTGACCCTGGCACCCTGCATTCCCACAGTGGTCTGGAGCTCACCACAGCACTGATTTCCAGATGGGCTGAAGAAACATGATCAGGAATAATGGCAGATGGAGATGTCTTAGAGTTTGAACATGTTTGATTGTGAATCTTTGGGCACCCTGACGAAGGCTTGCACAAAGGTAGGCAAATGTTAGTGGGCTTCTGTGGCTGAAAGATGATGGAAGTTCATCATTTGACAGTGATCATGCCAGATCATGTACAGATACAGCTGTACTCAATGGGCAGTTTTAGCCTCCTGAAAGATGCCTATTCCTTTTCCAGGCCAGAAGAAAATCCTGTCACCACTGAGCCTGCTGTGAACACAGTGAACATATGGAGAGACATTCCCTTACATATGGATACTTACAGGCTCCTGGCAAATTTGTAATTCTGTGGTCCTGACTGTGAAAGGCCAGGAGTAATTCCATGATGTCCCAGCTCTCTTACCTTTCAATAGCTCATGGGTTTTGGACAGTGAAAATTTCTGACCTGTAGGACATTCTTCCGTATTTCTGCAACCCTGGCAGCACAATATGGGGCTGTGGATGAACATGGAGCTGAAGTAGTGCCCTTTCATGAGGCCATACAATGAGATGGTGCTTCTCCTTCACACTCTCAGCAGAGGTTTAACCATCCACCAGCAACTGCTGCTCACAAAGGAGTTAACAGAGGTTTAACCATCCACCAGCAACTGCTCACAAAGGAGTTAACGGGTGCAGTAGTCACTGAGGAATCTCTTTCTTAGGGCCATGTTTTAACCATTTCTAAGTGTGATCACAGCTTGCACCATACAACAAACTGCTCTCCGTTACTGGGTTACTTTTTCATGCTTCCCCTTTCCTGAAGGATAATCTGCAGATCCTCCCAATGCAGGGAAATAGACTGGCATGTTTAATCAGCTCTGATCCCCTGGAGAAGCACTGGGAAACAGAATCTAAAGACAAGAGCTGAGCATGCTGCATTTGCTGACCATATGCTAGTATATTTTCTTTCAGATGGGGCTCCAGCAGTAGCTTGTATTTGCAGGCACAGAAATGGAAACAATGCAGATTGGGAGTAAACAGCATTGAAGAAACATGTTGAGGTCTAGCATTTTTTTATTTCAGCATGGAAGCAAAAGGAAAGAGATAGGATAGACAGCATCAAAGAGCATGTCAATAGGCTCATTTGTCATTTGCGCTCTTGCAAAAAAGAATTTTAAGGAGGGATTCGAAGGAGGATAATTTGCAGATGTTTATAGATAAAATGATGGCGGCTTTAAGGAAACACTTCGAGGAACTAACTGGTTGCCAAATCCCTCAGTCAAGTGACTTCTGTTGAGCAACATGGTCTAGGGCTATGCCAGAGTTTACATTACTTCCACAGGAGAAAAATAACATAATGTTGCCTTCTCCCTTCAGCTGGCCACAGGCTGCTCCCTTTCCATTTTGATGAGCATGAGCACACAGCCTCACATGCACACATGTGCTCAGCTTTCTCCCTTCCCGTTAGCCCATGAAGCTCACTTGCCTAGGGCTGCCAGGCAGATGCGCTGAGGAAAGGTAGAGCTATGGCAGCTCCAGGACTAGTAAATCTGTTAGGTGCTGCAGGGACCAAGCAGGAAAATGGGGGCAATCAGGCTACTGCCTAAAGGGAGCCAGGAAGGCAGCTGTTTCTGAGGTCCTTCTGAAAGCCTAGATACCTCAGTGCAACACAAATATGCACAAATTCTTAAATCTAGAGTCTGAGCCTATTTCTTTGGCAAGAGAAGCCCACCAGTTTCCTGAGAAATGTGTTCCTTGTTTATCTTCACTGCCTGTCTCTTCTAGCCTCTTCTACCCTCAGGCAGGCTGCTGTCCCTCTTTCTCTGTCTTGGGGCCCCTGTCTTAGTGACCAGCCTGCCCTGCTTTACTGTAAAGGCAGATGCTGTTGGTGACTCTACATGGTCTAGGTGCTGCTGGGAGTTAAAAACCCACCTTGCTACTGGGTAAATGAGATATTCATTTAGATTCTTCTGTCTTCTTGATGTTTTGCAGGGATATTGTCATTAATGTTCATTGCATAACTAATAATTACATTCATAAGCAATGTTTAGTATTGAAAATAATTGTGGTGCTAGGCTACAACATAACTCACAGTTGTATTTGAGCTCCGGTTGAGTACCCTTCCCTCGGATGCCTTCCCTCCATGTGACAGAGAAGCAGAGTGGCAGCAGCTCTTCCAGGCTGGAATCAGACCTGGTGAGGGTGATGAGGAAGGAGGAAAGAGGTTGGAGAGGGAACTGCACAGCTTGCCTGCCACACGGCTCTGTGGCAGAGCTTTGGGAATTACGACCTGAATACCTGGAGGAGAGCAGCTCAGCTGTCGTAGCCAGGAGTGGCTGAGTGCAGTTATTGCAATGTGTCACTTGGCCTTTGTGGCTTTGGAGCCAAAAGAGACATGAGGCTGGAGCAAGCAGTTGCTATTTACATGCGAGATGGTATTTGCTATTTCAAAGCAGTAAGGGGTGTTCAGCCTAGTTGTCTAAGGAAACAGGACTTGTGCAGTCATGCTGTTTGTCCATCTGTTACGCCTTCAGTCGCTCCCTAGTAAATTTGGATCCCACTGGCCAAGGTCAGGCAAGTTTGAGAGGGGGACAGTGGGCACTTCCCTCTGCGGAGGGGTGGGTGGGCAGAGGCAGAAGAGCTGAAGGCAGGGTACACTCAGCCCCTTGGTTGATGGGCAGCTGCCAACTGCATGTGAGTCCTGGCTGGACTGCCAGCCCTGCCCAGGCTCTGAGGCCGGTGCAGCTTGTGCCCAGCCACGGTGGCTGCGTGAGACCTCTGTCAGCAGCACGTACTAGCTGTGTCTGGTGGGGAGAGCTTCCTTCCTATTGCACAAGTCCTACAAGATGACATCTGATTAGGTTGATCTCCTGAAGGAAATATCTCATAGCTATTTTGTGTCTGGGTGATTAAAAGCATCCTGATAGGGAATGATATGATATTAAACCCCTTATTCTCTTGAGAATCTGCATTTTGGCCTGAGATTATTTTAAATAACTCCCAGAGACACGTCTTTTTGCAAAGTAATCACGATTGTTACTATAAAAAAATACCCCTATCACTCCACAGGTCTGACCTCACATTATCAGATAAGCAGGCTTAGCGTTCAGATGTCAATAGAGATTACTTTATGTCTCTCCATAGTGGTGACTGGGATAATGCAATCTTTTCTGCAAATACAGTTTAGCCTTTAGGAAGTCGCTGCTAACTCATATGTGACGTCTGAGATGGGCAGCATGCAGTTTGCCAGTGCTAGTGAGCTATAAATAAAGCAGGAGCCTGCAGCTGCAGATGCCTGGGTGCTGCTGCAGGTCAATATTTGTCCACACAAGTTTACTGAGTTTGCATTCAAATGGCTGATCAACAAACTGCCACAACAGACTGCAATAAAAATGCTTTGATGGCAGCAGTTGTCACAAACTGTCAAGACTCCCAGAAAAAAAAATGTCCAGTTCATTGTCTCAATGGCATGTTTTTGATGCAGAAAGTTACCATTTGATGTCATAGAGTCAGAGATTTGATGACATAGAGTCAGAAGAGTCAGAAGACAGCTCAGGATCTCAAGGTCAGCTTCCTGGGCTGAGGCAGAAGCAAGTACTTCTAGATCATCCTTAACATTTTTAAACCACTCCAGTGGCAAAAATCCCATGGTCTTCCTAGGAAAAGCTAGTGTTGTGATATTTTTCTTTTAAAAGAGTATTCTGTTCTCATCCTCTGATCTATATCCTCCCTGAAATACATCCAACTTCTGACTTCAATTAGAAGCAGCCAATATTTCCAGAATTGCTCTCATTATGTCCTTGTGACTTTCCTGGGTTGTAAATCTGACAGCCTCCATGGTTCTGAATATGCCACTCATATTCAGGATGGTGTGTCCCATGTGATTCCACACTTCTACAGATTTCTGATGTACCCATGGAGAGCCATGGAGCACAGGGCCTATGGTACAAGGCAGATGCTTGAGATAACACTGGATCCAAACTCCTTGCAAAACTCTTGCGTTTTCACATAAACATGGCAGGCTGCCTGAATTTCCCTTTTCATCCCCATGTATGTCTGGTCCTTTCTGTAACTAATAGTAACAACTACTGCAGAGAGGTGTGCATGCAGTAGCAGTTGGATGTCTATTAACATCCCCTAAAAACTCCTCAAGCATTTGACGTTTTGACACTCTTAGGGGTAGACTGTTAGGGACTGAGTAGAGCCATTGAAATGTTCATTTGTTTGACTTAGAATAAGACAAAGTCTTCACAATTTGAATAGGAACATTACAGTCCATCCAAAAGGCTACTTGAAAGAACTTTTATCATTCAGGTGGGAAGCTGTGCAAAAACAGATAAGGTTAGAGAGCAGAGCACTGAGAACACCAAAAGACATGACCATCCTACTGCCTCATCATCACAATGCCCTGCCACAATTTTGCAGGCTCCTCTGTCAGCAGCACCAAAAATAAATTTCTCATATTTTCTTTAAAGGCCCTTTAAGTCCTCTTTTCATGTAATCCAGTGTCTGTTCTGCAAAAGACACCACTTGACCAGTTGCTCTTTTTTTCCCGCGCACTCCACGCCACAAATTCCGCTCTGCCCCTGCAGCAAAGGAGCACAGCATAGCACTACAACACCATGACATCACCTCAAACTGTCCTATAAATCCCTCCCTAAAATTCTTCTGCCATAAACTCTATGAAAACTCACTGAGGATCAGACTGATGCTATGCTAAATAAGCTGCCTAGCACACTACCCAACTCTGACCCCTTGCTTATGAGTGTGGCTAATCTGGAGCTAGCATCTCTCTGTTGTTTTATATCTCCTACAGGGCTGATTTGCTGGCAGATGGACCCCCTCTTTCTTCTGTCTTTGTACAACGGGTACTTTAGTACAAAACTGAGGATCTGAGCAACAGCTGAGATGCAGATAATAAGCAATGGCCAGCCAAGTCATTAGAGCAAAATGGAGAAGGGAATATGAATGATTTTTATGTCTAAAAGCTCTTGAAGCTTTGTTAATACAATTTCAGTATTATTGTTTTATGGAACAATCCTGCTTAACCAGGATGACCCACCAGACGTTGCCCATCTCTAATTTTAATGTGATTTTATGAAATGGATATGTTTGGCGTGTCATCTGGAAACATTAACCAAGGAGGTTAAAGAGGTCAGTCTCTTTTAAAGCATCCATTTAGTGAATAGATAAATGAATTGACTAAGTGCTGGCACATTTGTCATAGGACTATTATACCTGAATTTTCTTCTGAGCTGATTATAAGCTGTTGGTTAATAGGGTAGAATTAGATTTTTACAGAACTCTGTGCAGATAATTTTCTTGGAAAACATTTTGAAGAGCCTGGCTGTCCAGAATAAGAGATGTGATGTTCCACTGCTGTCTGATTGATTGCTTCTCACACAGCAGCACTGCAGCTTCAAATCATAGCCTGTGGCACCTCTGCTAAAGTTTGAGTGCTAGCACAAGAAAGCTATAATAAAGAGAAATGGAACATTAATATAGAACCAGCTTCCAAACCCTTGGCTCTTAACGTGAGTGGACATTAAGGAAATGTAACGTTTGATCTAGACCAGGGCTAGTTGGCCTGGAGATTCTTAGTTCCAGAATCACTACATCTCCCAATCCAAGGCACAACCTGTTTCATTTGAGCTCATCCATCATAACAAAATGCAAATACAGAAGAACACCAAGGAAATTTCCTCTCAGTAGGATCTCAGAGAAATCTGCAGTCATCTCAAACCATATAAATATTAAGTAATATATAATCTGTTTGGACAAATATGGCTATCAAGTATGGCTATCGAATACGTCAAAAGCTATATTGTACTAGTAGGGGTAGAAATGGGGAGAGATCATTAGACTTAAGAGTATTTTCCACCATTTTTTCCCATATTTTTCCATAAATGTTGTCTTCTGAAAGGTTCCCTTTCTTTCTCGTATTCTAACATTTCCTTCAGCCAGGCCAAGGAAGATTTCCAAGGAAAACTCTGGGTATTTCTAAGATTGTGGAGTGTTTAATCTGTAGCACACCGAACTGCAAACTGTGGCCATGCCCACTTGCTGTACCACCTTCTGGTGTTGTCTGCTCCTACTGAGAAGCGCGGGTGGGACTCCGCGGTCCTTATACTTCTCCATCGGGAGGTCGTGGGCTGCTCCCCTCCATCACCGCTTCCCAACCGCAGCAAGCCCAGCCCCCCAGCCCCTCCTCGGGGCTGATGATCCCTCACCATCCTGGCAGCTCCCCCAGGCCCTGCCAGTTTTTCCACATCCCTCTTGAGGTCAACAGCATGAAGAGGAGCCGAGGCTGCTACAGCAACCCAGGTGTGGCCTCACCACCACCAAGATGGCAGGGATAGCGATTTCCCTTGCTGCTAACCATGGCCATGGGCCTCCGAACACTGCCCAACGTGGTGCCTACCCTACCTGTGACACCTTGGTGTCCTCTCTAATGCTCAGGCCCTCTCCAGCAGGACCGTTCAACCTGCTGCTTCCCAGCACTGCTGCAGGAGGGGCCATCCCAAGGGCCGAGTACCTCACTCCTCCTTGGGGGATTCATGAGGCTCCCGTTAGCCCAGGCCTCAAGTTTGCCATGGTCCCTTAGCCCCCACAGTCAGTCATTTGTCTGGAAGGCCATCAGGCTGGCATTTGTCCTTGATAAATCCATGTTTTGTTCTCTCAATTATTTAATTATTTAATTATTGTCCTTTACTCATGCTCCATGTTCCTCCCAAGGATTGATGTGAGGCAGACCAGCCTAAAGTTCCCTGCATCCTGCAAGCTGCCTTTGTTAAAAACAAGTGTAAATTTAGCCTAGTCACTGGTAATATGCCCCAGCTCTCATGATTTTTGTAGATAGATATTTCTGTATGTTCCTTCTTAGGCTGATTTCTTAGCCTCAGAATTTTGCATCTTACAGAATTTCTGAGTGAGAAGTTGCTGTTAAAAACTCGCCACGTTTTTTGTTTCTTCTAAGAATTTGCCTAGTTGCATGTCTATGTGATATGAAGAGCCATTCCTTCTGTCTGTAGCAAACTTGCTAAGTGCTAGTTTTATTTCTTGTTGTTGTACCTCAAAATCCTGTTCTTGGTGATTTTATACATCTCTATACAAGTGATAACAGAAGAGGTAACAAAAATATGCAAGTAAGAAGACAAGTGCTAAATTCTACCTTTCTGACTCTTTTCTGCATGCATCATGTGGCTCCTCACACTTCATTTGGTTGTCGTCTTAGAGACTCTCTCCTTTTTCCTTCCTCTTCCTGGCACTCTGACAGTAAATAGTAACTAGGAAAAACCATTTTGCTGCTCATTTACCTGTGTTGCTCTAGCAATTGCTTAATGGTAAACATATGTTTTACTGACGTATTTGAGACAGCACCGCTCACAAGTGTAACATATTGCCTTTGAAGGATATGCTAACACAATTTTCCTCTGCATTCCTCCAGGCCATAGAGTCAAGAACTGCTGCAGGCAGAGGTGCTATCAAGAGGTTCAGCTGGATTATTATCTGAATTTCATTAGAATTATGAATAGTGGCACAGATGAAGTTGCCTTAGGAGAAAAAAAAATAGGAAAAAAAAAAGCTTGATCCGTTAAAGAGCTTTAATTTGCTGTGAAAGATTGCTTTGACTCCTTGCTCTGCTAATCTGGTGCTTGTGTTTATGAGGACAATATACATCCTCCAGGAACAATTTTAATGTCTGCTTAATATATGCCGTTTTCATGATCTAGAAGTCATTGATCTCATGACTTCTTGTGATTTTGGCACTCAGAAAAGAACGGACCGGAAGGGAATGGTCTTCCATTAGAAGAGATAACCTTCAGGTTAGTAACAGAATCATTTGAATCCAGATTTGTCCCAGCAAGCAGGAGATGATGAGGCAGAAAGGCAAAGCAGCCTCTCTAATGAAAGTGGAATATTCCCAGGGATGACAGTTGCCAGGCACTTTTCCTGTGCTATGAGCTAGCCTGCCCCCAAGCAAAAAAGCTGTATGTTTTGGGATCATAAAGTTAATAGTAACTTCTGGTAAAACCAATGCAGAGGCATCCTGCTAAAGAGGCTGTCTTCACTCTGAGATTTGTTATGCTGCAGTCATCTTAAATGGAGGAAAGCTGAGGAGGTGCGAGACGGCAGTCCAGGCTCCTTGATAAAATTTTGTGAACTGTTTGAGCACAAGATGCTCTTGGGGTGATGCTTGGGCTAGGATTTAGAAAAATAAGTTGCTTGTGCATCAGACAATTCAAAAAGGGAGCTCTATCTTAGTTCATCTTCCCCAATGCCCTGGCAGAGCTGCTCATTGTAACATGATTGAATGGCACCATCTTGTGGGCATTGGAAAGCACTGAGACTTTGAATCTTTTCCTCCGTGTTAGAATGAAGTAATTGCATTTGAATAGTGATGTCACTTTCTAAAAGACGGATAAGGTTGATTCATTCTTGCACTGTTAGTCAAAGACTAACTAAGCAGTCATCAGGAACTGTTTTTTTTTTGTTGTTTGTTTGTTTTGTTTTGTTTGTTTGTTTGTTTTCCTGCTTGTTTTCAGCCAGCTGGCAGAAACAGGTCTTAGGAACTTAGTGGTAGATTTTCATGCCTTAAGTGATTTTGCCTTTGTTAGTAGTGTTATTGGAAAACTGTAAACACCGATGCAACAATCAAAATTTTGCAAATATAGAGGAAACACATAGTAAAAGTCCTGAAATATGTATTAAAGAAAAGGTCAGCTGTCATTTGTACAAATTTTTCTCTTCTTCTAAGATGATAGTCAACATAGATCCAAGAGTGAGTGGTCTTGATCCAAGACCAAGAGTGAGGAGGGATCCAGGGAAAGGGAGTACTAAAGCTGACAGCTCCACTGGCCGCTCCACTCACCAGCTGTGCTGACTATCTATCTCAGGTCTGTTGTGAGACCAGCAGAAAGGTTGTCCTGTGCTTCAGGCACTGCCTGTCATCCTAGATACCAAGGATCTTCTGCCAGCAGTGCTGCAGATGTGCCACATGGCTACTAACTAACTACAGAGTATCCTGCTTTCAAGAACCAGTTTTTACCTGGGGTACATCAGTTTTGGAGCACCACCCTGAGCCTTGCAAGCATGCCTGGAAATGCTGGAATCAGGCTCACTTCCTCTGTGAACCTGAGATGGCCAGAAAGACTCTCAGCATGCTCAGAACACCTTGTAGAAATGAAGGAAACATTGACTGCCTTTGTTATTGAAGAAAACTCTGTTTCTGACTCAGTTTCCAATCTGTAAAGTGAGGGCCAGCAGTAATTATTCACTCTTGTAAAGTGCTGTACAAAGAAATCAATGAAGACTCTGAAGAGCCAACCTACCAAAGATTGATAACCAGAGCAGTTTCATTTAGAATTTGTCCCCCCGATGTCTAGTTGCATCAACTCTTCACAGACTGCATATTCTCTTTTAGCACGGAGATGCTATGTTGGACTGACTACCAGCAGAGAATGGTTGGTTGGTGACAGCAGAGGACAGCTCTGGCTGCAGAACAAGCTAGCAAAAGACAGACCACTTCTGGCAGGAGCTGTGACTATCAGGACAGAGCCTTGCTCCAACCAAGGGAAGTCCTCACTTTCACAGATGATGAAGATAATGCATACTGGCCATCTGCAATAGTTTAACACTTTTGATTTTATGATGCAGTAGCACATTCAATATTTCCACCTATTTATGCAGTGTTTTTAGGGCTATATTTGACAGGCTTTAATGTAAACATGGCTTTGCTGGCACACAGGCAGGATTTTTTTGGCATTGCTTTTACAGTGCCTTTCCATAGAACGAGTTGATGTGTGACTCATGTAAATTCAGATTTCTACTTCTAGCAGATGCAGCTCCTCAGTATAAACCTCAGAACAGTTGGAGGGTTGCTGGGATTTCAGTTACAAATCTTAAAGCCAATAGTTTCAGATCTGGGTGTCTAAAATTTGGTGCCTGCATCCATGATAGCAGGCCTCATTTTCAGAAGGAACAAGTGCAGCCATTCCAACTGAGCTGGCCAGGAGTATGAATTTCTGATTCATAGAGAAGACACCTATTTTAAGGATTTTTTAATATCCCAGATCAAGATCTAAATCCCCAGGTATCGACACTGAGAAATAAAAAGCATTTCATGCTGCCCCCATGAAGGCTCTTCAACATCCTCAACTGCTTCCAGCATTTACACTGAACAGAAAGTAAACCAGGACTTGGGAAAAATCAGGAGTCCCAGCTCTGGTGTTGCCCACCTGCCTGAGCTGTCAAGGAGCAGGGGATCTAGGAGTGAAGGCACAGTGAGGATCCTTCTTCAGAGACTGTCTGGTTCCTAAATGCTCAAGAGGTAGGGAGACAGCTAACCTGAGAGCCTATGGTCTGTGTCTGGGTCTCTGCAAGACAGGGCTGTCTGAAGGGATCTTGGGGCTCCACAGCAGCCTGAAGATCAGAGAAAGACCACACTCTGATTGCTCTTCAGCTCTAACCTGCTAGGTTAGACCTCATGAGAAGCTTCTCAGGAACTCGTCAGAGCAGGACTCCTTCTGTAAACATATTTCAGTTTTGGTGAACCCTACGACAGATCGCAGTATCTTTGAACAAGCCATCGGTCTTCAGCCTGCCCTCAGCTGAGCAGACCTTCAGAAAGTGAGGTGTGTGCAGGCTGGCACAGTGTCACCTAGTCTGGGACAACTGCCCACAGATGAGAGAAGTCCGCACTTGTTTCACAGGACTGCTTGCCGAAGCCTGTGAAGCCACACAGGTGTCTACATGTACAAGCCAAGCTGAAAGCTCTAAGATTATTTGCCCTGGCCTACAGCTACAAAAGTGAGGGTCTGCAGTAGGTCCTTCTAGCAGCTCTGTGGAGATGTCTCAGATCCATAGCGCATCTCAGATGTCACTAGGTGCTTACAGTTAGGGGACGGCAGCCCTCAGTAAGCTCTCGTTCATTGCCAACAAAGTGAGTGATGTCAGTCAGACGATGCCAAGGGAGACCTACCCCCAGCACCTGTCACAGTTTTGCACTATCCATGATGCCAGAAAGAGAAAAAGTGAATATAGGTCACGGACCTTCATTAGCCTGCACTGTTATTAAGGTGGTACCCCCAGGAATTTCACTGGCACTGCTGTATCTCTCCTACTGCAAATCACCTAATATCACACTAAGAAGTCCACATTGATGTCTTGATTGAATTTCAGTAACTTGCAGTTGAGACCTTGAAGGTGTGTTGGTAAAGGCAGTCTGACAAGAGTGACCCAGAAAGATGATTTTAAAAATGAGATTGGGCAGGCTGCATTTTGTGAGGGGGTAAGTGTTTCCACCTCCTAGATTTTCACCTAAAAACAAAACAAAAAAGAAAAAACAGCCTGAGCTTGCAACAGAGTCATGCATACTGAAAATTTAAGTCCTCTCTCCAACAAAGATCTGAAAGGAGATGATTTTTTTGTCTGCCTCATCTTTCTTACCTTGTGGTAACAGCACTTTCATTATCACCTGTATGCACTTTATCAAAAGGAGACCATTTTGTTCGTTATGTGCAGAAGGCTTTTTATACAGTTTATAGTATCCATTAACTGAGATCCTCCAGTGTGTTGAAGCAATTCGATATCCTCTGGGGCATTACTGCAGAATATTTCAGATTAGTTAATAAGGCACATTCAGGATTCGCTTTTCTGTCCTGAATCAACTAGCTGTACTAAGCACAGGAAAAACAGGCTTCAGGCAATGAGAGGGTGGCTCAGACTGCCTACAGGGCGAAATCTGCAGATTCTCCCTCAGTTTTCCATTCAGTAGATCTTAGCTGAGATCTCACTAAAGGCTGTTAAACACTAATATCAGTTCCAAGGTTTCTGATACTTATAATATTTTTATTACCAGGCTGCCCAGAGGTGTGAGCCTCAACATTCGAGTGACCCTCGGCAAGTGTTGATGGATGAGCTTGAAGGCAGCCCTCCCTAGGGAAATTTCCCATTCCAAGTACATTCAGATGCAACCTCCAGAGATCACAATGCCAATGCAAGCAAGAGCTTGGGCAAGGGGACCTCAAAGTCTTCAGTCCTCCATGCAGCTCTCTCACAAACACACAAGTACACTTTGGCACCATATGTCAATGGAATTAATGCAAAACCATCATACCCAGAGCATTTTTGAAGCATCAAAACACTTCTTTCAGAAGTCCTATGGGATTTCCTACTCTTACACAATATAATTTTGTGGCTAGTCAATCAGCTGTTTAGTGGTTTCTCACTGGTCAGCTTTACATAGATATTAAGTCATAAAGAAGAAAGAAACAGAGGTGACCATCTGCAGGTTAGCGGAATCTGAACTCATTAAATCTGCCAGTAGAAACAATTTATCTTTGTCACTGACTGAGTCACTACAGGGAATCCATAATACTATTAGAATTCAGCTCTGCAGAGAGGGACCTGGGCATCATGGTGGACGACAAGCTGACCATGAGGCAGCAGTGTGCCCTTGTGGCCAAGAAGGCCAATGGAATCCTGGGGTGCGTTAAGAAGAGTGTCTCCAGCAGGTCGAGGGAGGTGATCCTGCCCCTCTACTCAGCCCTGGTGAGGCCGCATCTGGAGTCCTGTGTCCAGTTCTGGGCTCCACAGTACAAGAGGGATGTGGAGCTGCTGGAGAGAGTCCAGCGCAGGGCTACAAGGATGATCAGGGGCCTGGAACATCTGCCCTATGAGGAGAGGCTGAGGGAGCTGGGCCTGTTCAGCCTGGAGAAGAGAAGGCTGAGATCTGATCAGTGTCTATAAGTATCTCAAGGGAGGCAGTTAGGAAGATGATGCTGGCCTCTTTTCTGTGGTGGCCACCAGCAGAACTAGAGGAAACGGCCACAAACTGAAGCACCAAAAGTTCCACAGGATCTTAAGGAAAAAATTCTTAACAGTGAGGGTTAAGAACAGGAACAGGCACTGGAACAGGCTGCCCAGAGAGGTTGTGGAATCTCCTTCTCTGGAGATCTTCAAAACCCGCTTGGATGCAGTCCTGTGCCACGTGCTCTAGGTGACCCTGCGGATGCACGGGGGTTGGACTAGATGACCTCTAGAGGTCCCTGCCAACCTTAAGCATTCTGTGATTCTATGATTCTATGAATTCTTTCAACCAAGCTTTAAAGGAAATAAAGTCCAGAAAGATTCCACTTGGGCTAATATAGATATTTCTGAAGTGTGTTTTGCTAGTTGGACATACCCCAGATAAAAAGTCCATTGCAGAAACAACAGCTAGAAATGATAGAGAAGCCAGGGGGGAGTGATTATATCTGATTTTTTTTTATATCTGATTTTTTTTTCATGAAATACAGTGTTTATGAGACAAGCAGATGCAAGCCTAGGGACTGGCGATCTTGATGGTCAACTTAACTTGGACAGTAACCAGTCTCTGAGGCATCAGAGGGCTCTGCAAAGATTCCCTTACAAATACTTTTGCAGTTCTCTTTTGTAATAAATTCAGTAATATTATTTTTAAAAATGTATTCCTATATAAGGATACTCTGGAACCTACAAGTGGTGGAGAGTTTGCCAACTGCTGCGGATCTTGATCCAGCTGAGTTTGCTTTGAGAATTGGGTTCCTAGTCCCAGAATGGCAAATCCAACTGCAAGGATCTAAGCTCTGCAAAACCTCAGTAGCTGTCAAGGTAAGACTTCCCTTCCTTTTTGGTCTGTGTCTTCTGTCAAAAGGTTAAATGAAGCTGATATGTTCTGTGAAGCGTTTTAGTTTCTTAGCGCTGGCATTTCTCATACATAAATACACAGACAAATTTCTGACAAGTCCATAATATCTATAAAGCATTAAGAAGATCCGGACAAACTGGTCAGTGTTGTATTAGGAATGGTACAACCATAATACTTTATTTTTCTGCCTGATTGCAAGGTGGTAGAAGCTCAAACTCCCATTGCTGGTGTCATGTCAGCTCCTGTACAAGCAAAGAGCAGAGGGCTTATTATAAATATATTCATATAATAGGGAGAAAAACCTTACTTTGGAATCTGACAATCATTTAACCTTGTTGATATCCTGTAGCATTGAATTCCCCAGATTAATTATGGGTTGTGTAAAAAAGCATTCACATTCATCAGTTTTGAAAATTAAATGCTTTCTTGATGGTTGTCAGCCTTGACACCTATGTAGAGGTGTAGCAAAACAGGGAATTTACACCTGTAATCATCAAGAGAAAGGAAGAGGTCCAACAACACAAGGCTGCACCAGTCTCATCCATTCACTGGAAAAACATCATTTTCACTGGAACTGTAGGCACAGATTGTCTGCAGATGCTTTTTGTTCTTTAACCAGAGCCCAGCTGACAGAGTCTTTTGATTTTTTTTGTTTTTTGTTTTTTTTTTTGTTTGTTTGTTTTGTAATTGTGAAATAGGCATGGTAATTTGACTATTTTTGTACTGTTTTTGTCAGATGTAGTCTCAATCTAGGACAGGAGTTGCGAACCAAAACAAACAGGCTACTTAGAAACAGGAGACCTAAGTTTTTTGGCATGCAGGCACTGTGCATTCAGGTCTCAAAAGCATTTTCAAAGATGGAATAAAATAAGCCTTGCTGTTCTCATAGCTGATTAAACTGAGCTGACATCTCATCCTCCAGACAGAAGTGTATTATTTGATCTACCCTGTATTTGAAGGGATGTATGACATTCAGTGAGAGTTATGTACATCTTTATCCTTCCTTTGGAGTTATTCCAGGTATTTATTGAGTGCCTGCCCTTACAAATGAGCAATCTCACCCTGGCACTTGTCAGACAAAAAGCATCTGATCCATGTCTGGAAGGATCCTGACCTGACCTGACCGTGACACCCGACATTCACTGGGCTCTGGTCATCCTGCCAGCCGAGTGGAAACAAGCAGCTGAAAACAGTTGAAAGCTGTTGAAAATGCCCCCCAAAACACACAGAGATCAATAAATAGTTCAGGGCTGAGGGGCTCAGATCTGTGTCTCTCTGGTGGCTGAGTGGCACCCAGCTAGGCTTTCATACACCTGTACAAGGGGCTAGCGCCATGTAGTTACGCTCGCTGCAGTATGGCATCAGATGGGATCAGGGTGGCTAGGAATATAAGTGTTCTGCTTTCACCTGGGGTACAGATAGAGACCTGCCCTGTGTTTTATAGCTTATGTTCCTTAAAACAAGAAGATGAACTAAAGGAGCAAGCTGCTAACAGTTGAGAGGCCTTCTCCAAGCCTGAAATATTTTATGCTTGGTTGCCTGAATCTCTGTCAGCAGCTCTTTCCCAAACATGGGACCATAGTTAACCATACTGTTTCAATGTTTTTTCCTTTAAGTGTCCTGTAAGAAACCAGGAAAAAAACTGTAGTTATACACAGAAAACATGAGAGATGGAGAAGATTCTGTGTCAAGAGATATCTTCCTTGTATCTCCGTTGCAGAGATGCTATCACATCTGCAGCAGGCTCCATTCTGTCACAAGTGCATGGTGGGTGGAGTCATCATCCTGTATCGCTCTCACGACATGCATTTTGTACTGCTCTGCGCTCTTGGTGGCCTACCCCACTATCTGCTGCTTCCAGAAAGCTTGTCCTAAATCCATGTATGCTCAGAGAATTACCTACCTCAAGGGCTCTCTCTTTACCCTGAGGGTAGGAGCGGACATGGGCTGAAATGCACCCAGCCCCCTCAATTTGTGCATTTTCTGCATGTGTTTGGGACTTGCTCTGGTGCAGCTCAGGTTCAATCATGCCTGGGAAGTGCAGAGCGAGGTGAGTTGGATATCACAGGCTAAGCCCATATTCCCAGGACTGATCCATGAAGACCACAGGAAAAATAATGAGTCTGCCCAGTCTCCCCACTTCGGCTTGCAAGAGCTCTAGATCTTGGGCCAAGGTGCAGATGAGTGCCTGAACGTCGCAGTGTAAGTCTGGAGAGGAGCGCTCAGCTGGCAGGTTCTGTGAACATAAGCATTCTCCATTTGTGTATGGATGACTTTGTGTGGACTAATTCATTCTGCAGGCAGCACGTCAGCCAGCTCTGTTACATGTTATTCAAGTGCTTTCCAAACTGGTAAAGCTCTTTTATTTTCATAGAATCATAGAATCATAGAATGCTTAGGGTTGGAAGGGACCTCTAGAGATCATCTAGTCCAACCCCCCTGCACACGCAGGGACACCTAGAGCACGTGGCACAGGACTGCATCCAAGCGGGTTTTGAAGATCTCCAGAGAAGGAGACTCCACAACCTCTCTGGGCAGCCTGTTCCAGGGCTCTGTCACCCTCACTGTTAAGAAATTTTTCCTTAAGTTCCTATGAGATTTTTGATGTTTCAGTTTCCGGCCATTCCCTCTAGTCCTATCAGTGGCCACCACTGAAAAGAGACCAGCACCGTCCTCTGCACTCCCTCCCTTGAGGTATTTATATACACTGATTAGACCCCCTCTCAGCCTTCTCTTCTCCAGGCGGAACAGGCCCGGCCCCCCCAGCCTCTCCTCATAGGGCAGATGTCCCAGGCCCCTGATCATCCTTGTGGCCCTACGCTGGACTCTCTCCCGCAGCTCCACATCCCTCTTATACTGTGGAGCCCAGAACTGGACACAATACTCCAGATGCGGCCTCACCAGGGCTGAGTAGAGGGGCAGAATCACTTCCCTCGACCTGCTGGAGATGCTCTTCTTAATGCAGCCCAGGATCCCATTGGCCTTCTTGGCCACAAGGGCACACTGCTGCCTCATGGTCAACTTGTCATCCACCATGACACCCAGGTCTTTCCCCGCAGAGC
>NW_010579219.1:141797-152221 GCF_000705375.1 Tinamus guttatus | reverse complement strand
TGTCTCCTCTGCTCTTCCCTGGCCGGCGTGGTGTGGCGGTGGCGGCAGGCGCAGCAGAGTTGTGAGGCTTGCCACAACCTCTTTGGGGAGTACTACTGCAATATCTGCCACCTTTTCGACCGTGACAAGAAGCAGTATCACTGTGCCGAGTGTGGCATTTGCAGGTGTGGGCGGACTGCTTCTGGGAAAAAAGGAGCAAAAAGAAAAACTTTTTGGAGCTTGTTTCATGTCAGCAGGTGTCAGCTGTTTCTTTTAGGTGCCTACTGCACCGGAGCTGCAGTGGGGTTGGCTTGAGAGAGCCCTTTGTATTCGTTATTTTCAGTCTAAGCATAGTGGGTTTTTATAGCAGCATATTGCAAAGAACAAGATCGGGTTTATAGTCTGTATGAATTGCAGGTCTTTTGTAGCTAGCTTGACTTGGGAATTATTTGGCTTGTTAGTCAAAGAGTGTTTGGGTAGAAAATGAAACAGAACTGTGCACAAAGTACAAAGCTGTGCTTGACTGGGCCTTATCTCCTTAGGATTGGTCCAAAGGAAGATTTCTTCCACTGTTCAAAATGTAATTTATGTCTAAGCTTGAGTCTTCGAGGAAAACACAAGGTGAGAATATACCACTCTGTTACTTTTCTTAAAAAAGATAAAATAACAGGTTTCCTGCAATTGGAGATGCCTCAAATTGATCTAAGGCTGTACAGATAGGGAAAGCAGCAGGCTCTTTCCTGTTTCTCTAAATACATTTGCCATAAATGGCAACACAAGAAGCTTCTAGGCGGATTTTGCTTGGAATGTTACAAAATATATACATCTCAGTCATGTTCCCCTCTATTTTTGAAAGTCATTGGCTGTTTATATGGCAGTGTATCAGTCTGAGATGCTGTTTCTGCTGTTGGTATAGGAAGAGCTAGGCTATTTATTGTTGTGGAAGTCCTGAAAACAATTTCTTGTATATCATTTGAAGTTTATTAATTTTATTTTATTTTACTAGACCAGTTGTTAATTCTCAACATTTAAACGTTGAATGAAAAAAGTGAGGCTTATACCTCTTTATTTATTGTAAAGGATTATGAGACTTAAAAATAACAGCTATATGCAGTATAATAATTTTTCTTTTGTTTTTGCAAGTGCATAGAAAATGTCTCCAGGCAGGATTGTTCAATATGTTTGGAGGTGAGCTAATTTTCTTCAGCACTTAAAATTGTGCTTGGTTCTACTTCTTTCTCTGTTTTTAGTTAACAGTTCTTTTCTGCCTTTTGTCTACAGGATATTCATACATCTCGTGTTGGAGCTCATGTTCTGCCATGTGGTCACCTTCTTCACAGGTAAATATTGCGAATATTTGAATGCCTGCTATATTGTGCGTGCTGTATTCTGAGCATTGCTACAGGCCTGGTTGATGTCTGTTTTGCTCAGAGATCTTCTTTCCCCTTCAACTCAGGATATTTTTGACTTCTGCTTTGGGGATAGCTGTGTGGTTTTTCTCTTCCCTTCTGCACAAATGGGTTACTGGTCAGTAATTACTCTGTTGTTACTAAACCTCTTATTGATTTTTCTTTTCAGAACGTGTTATGAGGACATGTTAAAGGAGTAAGTATTTCTAACACTGTCTTGTCTTAATCTGGTAGTCATCTAGGCAGATTACTTGCAGAGGCAAAGACGATGTTGCTAATCCAGTAATCATTATCTAAAGGCAACTCTTAGCAGGGGAAAAGGGTGTTATAATTCCCTGTTTTTCTGTAGGATAATCCCATTCATCATATTTTTCCTTGAGTGTTGTGTTAAGAAACTTGTTCTTTTCTTGATATTTATTTCATAGCCCATCTCCATCTCCTAAACGAAGCTTTTTTGTTTATTTTCATGTTTTCGCCAGAGGTTACAGGTGTCCTTTGTGCATGCACTCGGCTGTAGATATGACCAGGTACTGGCGTGAGCTGGATGACGAAGTCGCGCAGACGCCTATGCCACCAGAGTACCAGAACATGATGGTGGAGGTAAGTGATGGTACTTGTGCTCATGGCAGATCTGTACCTTTCCAGTATGGGCAGTAGAGGGCATCAGAAACTTCTCCTGGATCAGAAATCCAAGGGACTGTTGGGATATGAGGAGAATATTCTTGTGCAGGTGTATGGTATTCATGTAGTGATTAAAAAGTGAAGAGGGGGTGGTTAAAAAGACCTAATACAAAAAAAAAAAAAAAAGTTCTAGGTACAGCACTGTGCTAGGTGCTCTAGCACCTTACTAGGTGGCATAGCAAAGAACAGCAGCATGTTTTTAAAGAGTTTGGAGCTTCAGGTTTCCGAACAAACACCCGATCCATGCAAGGAGACCTGTGCTGTACTAAAAGGAAATGCTTCTTGTACCTGCTTGGTAGCTGCAAACTAAAAATTAATTCTGCCCTGTGTACTGCTTTGTTGAGACACCTGCCTGTCTTCAAAAGGAGAGTATTTCCTGGTTGGTGCTCTGATTGCAAACCAGTTTTGTGCTTGCTTAAAGCCTGCTTGTCACTCGTTGTGGAGCGTCCTGTTGATGCTAAAGCCTCTCTTGCTCTCCCTTGTGTGTGCACAGATCCTTTGTAACGATTGCAATGTCCGGTCTACAGTGCAGTTCCATCTCCTAGGCATGAAGTGCACAAACTGTGAATCCTACAATACTGCCCAAGATGGAAAATGCAGGCTAACTCTGGAGCAGCAGTGAGTAAGATGCGTGTTGCGTACAGCTGGTCAAGGAAAAGGCTACTGTGGAAGAGACTTTTTTTCTTCTTAAGAAAATAAAATTACTAAAAAAAAAAATCCAAACCTATGAACACCAAGATGGTTATAAAGTTTTAGGCTGGCACAAAGGAGTTCTACTAAGAGTATCCCCACCCTCAGTACCTGCTATAGCGTGCTGAAGCTCTTCAGGAAACTCCTCATCCAGCACTGCCAACCTGACAAGGTTGGTCTGTATGAGAATAGCACTCTCTGAAAAAGCTTTTCACCACCCCCAAGAAAAGGCAGCCTAGAAGAACAACTAATGAGATGTGAGAGAGATAGACAAGCAGTAGCTGTCAGCGCAGAGCGTGTTTCGAGGCAGGCAGCCAAAGGTGGATGTTGCTGACAGAGGCCCCGAGCATAACGCAGGGTGGAGGCAGAGCCATTCTGCTAGCACTCGTAGGGAACATTGATGGCTTTGAGATGATGCCTCGCATAAAGCTCACATCTGCAACATTTTGCGTAAGTGCTTCCCTTTCAAGAGATGTCTTTGAGGGCCGCAGAGCCATCAAGCGAATGGATGGAAAGGATGAGCTTGCAGAAATTGCATCTGGCAATTTGTGGACACAAGCGCGCACACCACGTGTGCAGAATTCATTTCCAAAGCAGGGCTGCCTTGTGTTAAAGGTAGACGTGGCACCTCTTAATTTAGATTCTTTTGCCAGCTGTAATCGCATGTAACCCAGATTTCTTCCTAATTTGCTTTATTCAGGTGCAGAGGCCTAGGTGTCATGGTGTTTTAGACACGTACGTAGCTTGACATGTTGACAGGCCGGTACGCGAAGGGAAGTGCCTAGCGTTACATGTGCAGGATTGCTGTTGGGCCAGCCAGGCCTGCTGAGCCTGAGATACTTGCTAAAGATGCAGCCTTTCATCAAGGTGCTCTAAAAGGTGTACAGGGACCAGTCGTCCTTTTTTAAGGAATAAAAAAAATTCCCATCCTCCTCTTTTATATGATATTCTGCCCAGTGTTTTGCAAACCAGGCGTTGCAGAAAGTCCTTCGTTTCTGAGAATTTTGGAAAGTTCAAGTAGTGTGGGGCAGGGCTCCTGCTGTCCAAACTTCATGAAATGGAGAAGTTCCTCCTCACCTTATGCAGATGTGTCTCTGACTTGCTCTGTGGCAAAGCAGCAGCCTTCTTCATTGGCCTGTGCCCTCTTATGTATGAAATACTAGGAATCGAATGATTGTGCTACTGTAGCTTGCGTTTACTTAGGTATGTTTTTCTGAGACACTTCTCTGATTGCTATAAATGAATGTAAAATGATGTCTATTAAAACAAATCATGCAATGTTTGTTGTGGCTTTATTTCACATAAAGCTTCCTCCACAGTTCTAGCTGAGTTCAAAATGTGATGAAGTACCATAAAATGAGGTTAGACTGAGATCATGAGCACAGGTCAGTGCTACTCGTGGACTTCTCCTTCACACGCCTTCCTTTACATTCGTACTGGCACTAGTGTTAAAGTGTTAGCACTGCAACTATGCTGCATCTGTGGTTCATGGATATGTTTACATACTTCATCTTTCTGTGATATTTGCTCCGTCCCTTGCTTAAAACAGTTCCCAAAACATAGTAAAAACAACATGTGCTATTACGTAATAAAGACATCACACACAGAGTTGACTTGGAAAGGGCCTTGCTTTTCCTCAAGGGTGACCTCCTCGGCTAAAGGGCACTGAATTGGTGCGTGTGCCTCAAGCGCTGGTAGCGTTTGTGGGAAGCGGCGTTTTTTGTCACCACAGCAGCGCTGTGTGTGGCCTGCGTGGGGAAAATAAGTGAAGTCACCAGGCGGGTACAGGAGGAGCCCCTGGAGAGCAGATGCGGAGGGCGGCAGCGCTGCCTTGCTGAGTCATGACTCCATCAAAACAAGCGGCCCGTCTGGCCAGGCATGCAGCAAAGCCCATCATGTAGCACTGGAGAGAATATCTCATTAAGATTAAACCAAGAGCCACTTGGCTCAGTGGAGCCAGCTGCGCTGGGAGCCACGTGCTTCCCAAATGCAGTGGATGTGAGTGACCTACCGTGTCTAAAAAAGCCTTGCAAACCTCTGCGGGTAGGCACAGTGCCCCGTGCCACTAGGTTGGGTCCAGGCACGGCCCGTGCTGTCAGCACGGGGTTGATGCCTCCAGTGGGAAAAGCCTGTGTGCTTTTCTTGGAGCAGGAATCTCCTGTCTTTCTGCAGAGCCAGCCTCAGGCTGGACAGCCTGTGCCAGCTGCAGGCCCACCCATCACAGCTGGGGAGAGGGACCCTCGTCTTACAGTTGGGCTAGATGATCCTGAAGGTCTTTCCCAACCATAATTATTCTGTGACTCTTCCTTGCAGCTCATCAGGCTTTTTTGGCTCTTCCCCTTGAGGCTGCCACCGAGAACCTCACATGGGGAGCCTCCAAGCTGGTGCTCCTTGGCTTTGCTAGTGGGATGAGGACCTGCTGGGCATGGTGAGCCACGAGGCCGCAGGGCCGTGGTTGGGCACCAGGGCTGGCAGTGGGGTGTTGGTGGGCAAGCGCAGAAAGACCCTTGCGTGCTCAGGTTGTAGAGCAGCTGGCAGCAGCAACCCTTAATTAGAAGCAAATGGTCAGCCTGGAAAAATAAAAAAACAACTGTGGGGGAGAAGCAGATGCAGCAGCTTGTCCATTAGCTCGATGAAATATAGATGCGTATAGTTAAAGAGGCTGTTGTGGAGGAAGCATTAGCACTGGGGAGTGGACTGTGCATGTTTATTCCTGGGGAAACGTGGGAACGGGGAAATGCTTGTGAAGGTTGATACCGAATATCCATGCCTCTTCCAGCAGTCTTTTCCATGGCACTTGGCTCGCTGCCCGCAAATCAGTTTCTATTTCTGTTTTTTGCTTTTGCTGAGAAAATGCTGTTAATCTATTTATCTGTTAAATAACGCAATTAGTCCAGGGAAACGAAAAGTTCCTTGGGCTTCCCGCATCTTCCTTTGGACGCTTGGCCCTAGCGTTGCGAAGAAATTTTATTTTATTGCTTTTTTTGATAAGAGCAGCAGCTGGTAGACTCCAGAGCTGTGGGAATACACAGTGGGAGGATAAGATAACACTTCTGGTGCTGGTCGAGTGTACTGCGTGTTTAATACTCCATATGCAGAGACTATTTGCCACCCGTGCTGAAATCAGGAATAAACTGCTCTCTCCTCAGTGTAAACCACAACATTCAACTGCTGCTGCTTCTAGAGGCAGCACCGCAGAGGTATTTCTGTTCATAAATCGCCGATGTTGATCCCGTGGATTCCTGCAGCCCTCCGAGGGGATGCCACCCACTGCCAGCGCGTTCGCACTGGAGCGAGTGGCATCGGGAAGAGCCTGTTGGACTTCCCTGCTCCTAGAGCGCTGCCGTCACGTGCGGGGCTCCTGCCCTGCCCCGCTGCCCACGATGCTACGGACGGAGCCAGGCGAGCTCGCTTTGTATAAATAAAACAGCTCTGAGATGAAAAAATAGCCAAAAGGCGAGGAGGGGAGAGGGAAATGTGTGGGCAGCTTTGAGGAAAACGAGAGCATCTCACTTTCATTTTTGTATATGAAACCGCCCAATCGGAACTCTGCAGGGCCCCCGCCCCAGGGGGGGAAGGTAGCAAAGTTTTAAGGCTTGTTTTGAACTTAGCCAGCCTTTGTCAGGGCAACATGAACCTTCCCCCCTGGTTTTTGCCTGGAGCTGGTGGGCTGGGCTGGGGTGTTTTGAGCCGTCCTCGCTTAGGCAATGCTCCGCAGGGTGCTGGGCGCTGCAGGATGGCCCCGTCGGCATCTGCTGAATGTCCTGCTCCCACCCCTAATGTGTGTGTGCTGGGGCTCCATCTGACAAGCCATGCTGCTACTGTGGGCTCCCTTGTTCCTCTGCCCTTGTGGCGGGGGTGTGATATTTAATGCAGGGGTGTGCTGGGGTGGTTGTGTTCCTCCTTTATTTTGCTTATTTACTTATCTTTTACGGGACATTTGAAGTGGCTGTAAAATGTACCCAGAAAGCCAAGTTAATTGGAGTCACCCAAGACTCTTTGGGAGAGCCCTAGGCCTCACGTGCGATTTGGAGCCATAACTCCTAGCAATGTATTCCTTGAAATGGTAGGAACTGAGCAGCTCCATGCAGCAGCAGCTGCTCAGGCAGATAAACCCCCTCCCATCACATCCCATCCCAACCCACCCTCTCTTTCGTGCCAGGAATGCAAAAAGTCAGGACACTTGGGTATCAAGCGCGCATGGGTTAACCGGAAAACTGGAGCCATCTACGTCATCTTCGGCATCCGCTTCAGGCTCCTGGCTCCCCAAGCCCATTTTTGTCTCGCTGTATCCACTCGCCTGGCTACCCAGCCTCATTACATATATGTTTTTTTTCCTCTCCCCCCCAAAAAAGGCAATCCGTGGTGCAGCACTATTTTTAGCCGCGAGATTTACTGTCAGGCAGCAGCTCGGTGGCGTGGGAAAGAGCGCCGTGTCCCTGCAACGCTGCCGCCAAGCCCCGCTCCAAACCCCCAAGGCTTAGCCCGGCCTCCAGTGTGCAGCCATGTCCCCCACCTCCCCCACTGCTTCTTAGCAATCAATTTTAATGCTGTAAGATCAGGCTGCCCATTTCCGGGTGGCTTTTCCCTTCCTACTTCCTTATGGTGAAACAAAGCAAGAAAGCGCTTCATTTTGGGGGCAAAGCCATTGCTTCCCAATCGACTACCTCATTCACGATTCATAGTCGCGATCCCTGATTTTCCAGAGGAAAACTCCAACAGCAAAAACTGACTTTGAGATTTTTTTAAAAAAAAACCTGCGCTTCCTGGCCCAAAGCACGAGCGCTGAAGTGTAGGACAAGACGAGGAGAAGGAGCTCTGAGGGCTCTGCACAGCGGTGGTTTCTGAGGGGTGCAAGTTTTCTTGCAGGTCTCCGCACGAGAGACCCTGGCGCTGGGCGGGCGAGCATGGGTGGCAGCGTCGTGGCACCTGAGCTTCTCCCTCAGCAAAACCCCACTGCCATCAGCCACCCTAGGCGGCCAACGACCTTGGCCAAGATGAGGCCAGGTTCAAGGAGACTAATTTGGGCAAAAAGTGTGTGGGATACTTCTTTTTCTAATTATGGTGGGTTTGTTTGTTTCCTTTTTATTTTTTTCGTGCTACAAGTGGTTTTCAAAAGCAGTTTCAGGCTGGCCACCGCCAAGGAGCTTGGCCTGGTGGTGCCACTGTGGGCATTATGGGCAGGTCAAGCAAGGCAGGTTCTCCACTGTTCTCCAGCCCCAGTGCCAGCGCCGACTCCACTCCACTTGGCCATGGTCCACGTGGCAGGTGTCGGTGCCAGAGAGCAGGTCCAAGGCAGGAAAGCATCCAGAAATCCTCTCAGGAGAGAATCCAAAGAAACACTCACAAATAAGGGGGTGTCTGCCCCTTCTCTGCTAGGAGTCATCATAGAGAGGGTTGTTGTAGCTGCCCCATGAGCCATAGTCGTGGTCGTCCAAGAGCCGGCCATAGGAGGAGTGCCTGCCAGAGGGGAAAGACGGTGGCACCGGGTCATTCTGGTGGGGAGAGCCCCGGCCCGCTGACCCTGCGGGCACCATGGGGTCCTCAGCAGAAGAAATGCCCAAGCACACGACGGGCAGCAAGAGCCTGGCTGCAGCGGGGATCCTGGGCGTTTGTGGAGCCAGCTGGCCATTCAACCAGGCCAACATGACTACCATCTGTCCACATCCCCCCGGAAGACCGAACGGACCCGGACACTCCCCTGGGGCAGGGCCTTACCTGATCTTGAGGTAGGCGGCCGTGCCAAAGACCAGCACCACTATCACGATGACGGTCAGCGTGATTGCCACGATACTGCCTGTGGAGGGACAAGGTGGCCGTGTTTTATTTTGTTGGTTTTATTTCTTGGGATTATTTTTTCCCTCTTTGGTGCTCCCTCCCAGGGCCAGCAGCCGAGCCAGAGGCAAATGTGGCATCCACGGCTGCGGGCTGCTCTGCTCACCTGAGCTCAGGGCGCGCGGCACCTCCTGCACAGCGATGCCGGTGGCAGCACCAGTTTTGTCCACAGAGGTGGTGACGTCAGGCAGAGGAGGAGCAAGGGTGGCTACAGGGCTGGTGGGTGTCCCCTGGGACACGGAGGGTGCCGGTGGGGACGCGCGGGGCCGGCTGCTGCTGGGTCGCGGCGCCACGGAGGAGCTCGTGGTGGCGGGTGACGGTGCCAGCGCGCCGGTCTGTGACAAGGGGGTTCCCGGAGCTAGGGGGGCCGTGGCCGGCTCCTGCACCACGTCCCCCATTAAGGTGGCAGCAGGGCCGGCCGGGCGGGGGGCCCGGGGGGCGCCCCGGGGGGGGTTTTTTTTTGTCGCAGAGGCCATCCATCCCAACGTGGTGTCTCTCCCCACAGGAATTCCCTCGGATGGGGCGTCTCTTCCCACAGGAATCCCCTCGGACGGAGTGCGCAGGAGGCTGGCGTTGGGCGGCAGCATGGCCGCACCATTGCCGAGGCCTGGAAGGAAACAAGCGCCTGTTACCCGCAGCAAGTCCTGCGAGGGAGCAAGGAGGTGACTTAGGCAGGTAGAGGCCGACAATACCACCGGGTGGGCTGAGTCAGAAAGATAGTTTTGGCTAGTATCGCTTGGAGAAAGAAAGTAAAATAAAATAAAGTAAAATAAAATCGTACAGTAAAATAATAAAATAAAAGCCCTGTTATCAGGGGCCCTTGGAAGGATACGGCGCCCATCTGGGTTTGGGCACATTTCTCTGCTGCCATGATCCAGCACCTTGTCACATCGCCAGCTCATCGGCTTTAGCCGCTTTCGGAGCGTAACGAGGCAGCGACATCGCTTGCCGGGACTTTTCATCTCCGTGCGAGCCCTGTGCTCATCAAACCCAGTTGTTCACAACATCCCATTTTCCCAAAACAACTTTTTCCTTGCCTTTTTTTTTTTAAAAAAAAAATACACCTGGTTGATGCATTTTGCAACATGCAAAACCATTTCCAACAGTTAAGCCACGTGCATCCCAGGACATGTCAGTCTGCACATCCAGCTGAGGTGAGCGGATGCTGCAAATTTTAAGCAGAAAAATGCGTGTGTGGGTATTTCAAATTATGCCATCTGCAAGATGATGTGCAGAGCAAGCTCTTACAGCAAAAGCTTCCTGGCTGCGGCAGCTGGCAGCCAGGCTTTTATACTGGGAGGGAAATGCTGTTGCAGGAGCACATCCTCAGCTACATCCCAAGTGAGACAGAACAATATCACAAGTAGTTCCTCCCTTCTTTCCTTCAGGCAAAAGGCAGGTTTATGGCTTCTGCTAGGCGTCATCGTCAGCACCTTGGTTGTTCCTTGGGGTTTACCCGGCTGAACCTGATAAATGTGGTGGCAAGAGCGTGCAGGAGCGATGGCTTTTGCCTGCCACAGTCTCGGAGCCAGCCGAGAGGTGAGTGTGACTGACGCCAAAGCCGGAAGATGACAGCCCGGTGATGCGGATCTGACACTGGCAGCCCAAAACATAACCCTGCACACAGCGGCTGATCACCCGCCGGAGGAGCTGGACGAGGCACGAGCGGGAGGATGGCAGAGGCGATGCCGGCGCTGGGGTTTCCTCCAGCACCTGGGCTGGCTCCGGACCAGCGCGTTGCACCGCCGGGGACACGAAAAGCCCCAACGCGCCTACGTGCTGTCCTGATCCGCGGAGCCAAAGTTCCGCGAAGGGCTTCCCGGGGCGATG
>NW_010579219.1:96119-108527 GCF_000705375.1 Tinamus guttatus | reverse complement strand
CTTCCTGTGGCGGTGCGGGTTCCTGACGGATGCTGACACGGTTCCTAGCCCCAGCTGTGCCGGAGTCAACACCTTGGGACAGGCCAAGCTCTCCCGCACACCTGTAGTTTGAGGGATGGTTGTAGCAGGGAAGAGCTGAGGGGAGCCAAACGGCCTCCTGTCCGGGCTGCCAAAACCTTTGCTTTGTCCCTCACGCTGCAACCACCTTCCTTGGGGAAGGGTTTCTTCAGCACTGCGCCAAGCCGCCCCACAGCCAGGGCCTGCTGCTCCCGCTCAGAGAGATGATCCCGATGATCCCTCAGGAATGAGCTGTGGTAGGGACGCTTGTTTATGCTGGGCCTTGCCAAGTTTTTTTTGCCGTTCATCCTCCTTTCAAGCCAACAGTGTAAACTTGTGATCCCCTGTGTCACTGAAGCGCAGCCTCGGCGGCGGTGGCAGCGGCGCAGGGGACAGCGGTGGCTGCTGGTGGCTCCCGGGGCTCCGCGCTGGGGACTTGCGGAAACTTTGGAGTCGCGGATGTTTCACCTGGAACAGTCAGCAACCGGCCTCGCTGTTGGGAGGCCGTTCTCCCGCTGCCTTCGGAGCACTGCTTCCGTGTTCACTTTCGTGGCTGGATGAGAAACAGAAGCCCTAGCTCCTTGCCTCTCTGTTGCACAAGCTTATTTATGCGTGGGTGTATTTGTAGGTCATAAACTCTCCTGCAAACTAGCTGACATCGGATTCCCAAATATAATTAAATCTCCTGGAGCCGAAGAATCCAATCTGGCCTCCCTGGAAACGGGAAGGAAGCGTACCTAGCCTCACGATACATCTTGTTAAAGGCTGAAAAGTTGAAGAAAAACCGAGCTCTTATGTTTTCCAAGCAGGGGAGTTAAATAACAGCATTGTGTTCTGAGTCAGTCCGTCTGCTCGTGCTATTTCTCATTAGCTGCTGCTGACAGCGACACCAAACATGCTGCTTTTTATGGAGAGGCTCATGAATGAATCAGGTCCTAAGCATTAGCTGGGAACAAGCCTCGGGAAAGAGCAGCCTGTGGCAGTAATGCAAGCCCTGGGACTCATAAATTGCACAATTTAGGCAGGAGCTTGTGCCTGATCTCCACTTCCCTACTGCTTTGCAGGGAAAACAAAGGATTTAGGATGTTATTAAATCACTTGAGGCTGGTGTCCCATGGAGGCTGTTTAGAAGAAGCCGGGATCGATAAACTGACAGCTCCTAACCAGGAGGAAGAAGGAGCTTAGGGGTCCTGCGAACTCCTGCGGTCGCTGCCGGCCTGTCCCGGTGGTGCTGCCGCCGCCGGCCAGCGCCGCGGGGAGCGACGGTTTCCATCCTGTGCAGAAAGGGCTTGGAGGCTCCCGGCCTTCCGCTCCTGCCCCGGCTTTGGCTCCATGTAGCCCGTGTCTTCTAGGCCGTGACTTGCCGGCAGGGCCGTCTGCGCGCGGTGGTCTCCTGGATGTCACCTCCGTATCCGCTGCTCCAGCTGCGCGTGAGCACGGGAGCTGGCCTGGGCTTGCGTCCCTCCTCCGCAGCGGGATTTGCCCCCGCTCTGCCGTGCCTTCCCCACGACCCCCGGGAGCTGGTCGGGGAGCGCAGCCGCGGGCAGGCCGGCATCTCTTGTTTTGCTGTGCGAGCCGCAGCTACGTGGTAACCGTTAACTCTCCTTATTCTTTTCTTGCAGATGAGCTCACAGTGCCTGCACTTTACCCCAGTAGCCCTGAAGTGTGGGGGCCGTACCCTCTGTACCCAGCGGAGTTAGCACCTGCTCTACCTCCTCCTGCTTTCACGTATCCCGCTTCACTGCATGCCCAGGTAATCGATACCAATCAGCCACGACTTCGCTCACCCTCCCACCGTCCTCTCCAACCGCGTGCCCCGTCCTCCCTGCCCTTAGCCCTGCCCCTCAGTGCTCACCGTACGACTAACCTCTGTCCAGCTAACAGACACTCCTTCCAGAGATTAATGATGTCACCTAAATCAAGCTGACACGGACTGGTGGGACGAGACGAGAGCTCACTGCCTGACGTTCCCCAGACACCTCTCTCTTCCTTAATACCTTCACTCTCGTCCACACTAGAGACCGGGCAGCTAAGGGAGGCCTCATGGGCAGGGTAGTTGCCCGTCCTCTCTGCGTGTGGTGTCTGGCCAGGGCTGGGCCATCTCTTTGGGCTGAATTATCCGGAAGGGAATTTGTGTTGCACACCCATGTGTGCATGCGAGGTGAGTCTGGGGAGCCAGATGCTCCGCTCCTGGCTGAGAGGGAGCAGGACGTGGGGTGGCTGCGTGCGGACACGGATAGCCCTGCAGCCGTGCTGCTGGTCGGCACAGCCAGGGGCTGTAGGATCTCCTGAGGAACCACTTGGATCTGGGAACCCTCCTGCATTGATGTGGAGTGTCCTCCTGCCTGTACAGAGATGAGGGTCACCGTCTGCCCGGCGCCAGGGGGTCTCGGTGTCACCTCCCAGCCAGGGCTGCAGAGGTGCTGCTGGTCACTATCCCTGCAGAGTGCCGGGGAGCTTGGGAGCTGCAACGAGGGCAGGGAGTTTGGGCCTTGAAGCAAAGCAGCTCTGACAGGCAGGAGGCGCAAATGGAGGGTCCATATTTTATTCAGGACGTGTGGATGAGCAGGCAGGGAGCGGAGCCGAGCCCGGCAGCTCCCGCAAAGCGAGGGCCAAAAGCCCCACTAATGTGCTCGCTGTCACAAGCGCTTTTCTGCTCGGTGCACCCCGCTAGCCGAAGCCACTAATGGCCCGTGATAGCAGCGCACAGCAGTTAAAAATTAACAGGCAACCCAGAAAGAAGAGGAAAGAGAAGGAGGCTGGAAAATGAAGCAGAATTATGGATGGCGCAGGAGCAGGTGCCGTCAGCTCGTCCCAGCGTGGCCTTTGCTGTGTCCGTGTGGTGGCCAGGTCGCGTCTCTGTCCTTTTTGCACTTGCTCCTGTATGCTTTTTTCCGACCTCCCTGAGAACAGGGGGTTTCATTCCTGGCAGAAAAGCCATGCGCCAGTGCCCTGGATAGGGGGTGACAGAGATGAGTGGTTTTTTGCCCCTTGTTTTTTGCAGAAAACCAGTTCAAGGCTTCCGCCTAAGCTTACGTGTTGTTAGGGCTCATGCAAAACATGTTGGGCCTCCTCTAACTCTGTCCTCATCCTGGGGGCCAAACTGTGACTTCTCTTGGGGCTTCTTGGAGAGGATTCCACCCCAGCTGCTTGAAGCAATCGCTCAGGCTAGAGCTGTCTGTGTCCCTCTCACCCTGATGGGTATGGGGGGCTGCAGACCTACTCTCAACCCCACGCACTGTCTGTCGTGAGACACATTTTGTTCACTTTGAAGCACAGGAAATGAGTTTTTTTGTCTCCCAAGACTCTGATATAGCTGCTCAAGGCTTTTCAGAGGATGATAGAAAGATAGGAAGGGCAGTGGGAAGGAAGAGCTGGTGCCTCTGACGTCTCCACATGAAGCCATGACTTGCTGACACCCCAGAAAAGCCTCTGCACTGCACGGTGTTTTTGCGTTCTCTTAGCAAATATTGTCCAGAGGAGCTGGTAAAATGCAGAGGATGATTTTCTCCATTTGTGCCTGTCCTATCCTGAGACCAGCTGGCTTTGCAGCACCAGCCTGCAGCTCCCATCTCAGGTGGTCTCCACGGCTGAGGTGGCCACATGGAGAGCCAGGCCCGAGAGGTGACCGTGCTCAGGATGTTGCTAAAAACCCCGAGTTTTGCTCCTCTCGGTCAGCTCCAGTTTGGCCACAAACTGAAGGAAATGAGCGAACGGAAAGAGCCCTGCTGGATGAGCATCCGCAAGGCTTTTGGCCCCACGCAGGTCAGCAAGAGCAGCGGCGTTCCCGGTTTAGCTACAAGTCCACGTGTGCTCCGGGCCCTCCGAACCTGCTGGCGCGGGAGCGTGGCCGTTCCTGGGAGCTGCCTGCAGGAAGCCTGGGCTACCAGCGTCCATCCAGCTCCGGAGAAATGAGCTTTTCCTCGCAGGCAGGGATCAGAGGGAGGGGGACTTGCTAGCGCCGCGGCCGGAATGGGAAGGAACCGGCTTGGCTTGGAAACAGCCTTCAGCATTTGGAGCAAACTCCAGCTTTTCAGGCCCTACTGTTTATAGGAAGAGCGATGGTAAATATTAGTGCAGATACATTCTTTTCCTGTCAAGTAGCTGTTAACAGCCAGCACCTGCGCTGGCTTGGAGGCGCAGGAAATGTCCCGGCCATTGCTTTGGTGCGGGCTCGGGAGGAAGCAGCCCTGTGCTTGTGTCTGTGCCCATGCCCAGGGCTTTCTCTGGGGCACCGCTGAGCAGTCTGCGGCTGAGGGCATGTTCGGGTTTGAGGGGTGTGTTTTGGGGGGCTGTTTTGATACAGAAAGTCCTCTCTTGGTGGCTGCCCTTAAGCCATGGAGCAGAGGTGCCGTGGGCTGTCCAAGCTCCTCGTCTCCCGTTGGGACAGCCGATGTCCCTCCCCGTGCCGCAGCGTGGCCCGCGGCATCCGGTGGCAGCACCGCGTTGGGGCCGGGGCAAAACCCCGCCGGTTTGGGCTGTACGGAGCCGGCCTCCCGCCGGCCTCGCGCTGCATCCGCACCGGCTGCGCGGAGCAGTGCAGAAACATCACCAGTGCTGCAGTTTGTGATGGAAACGGGCCCTTCTGGAGAACTGCAGACCCAGGGCTCTCACTGGCTTGTGGTGGCCTTCAAGGGAACACGCCAAGTGTTTGGGTGTTGGCCAAACACCCTCATCCCGCTGCAAGGAATGCCCTGGGAAGCTGCTGCTGGATGCCAGCTCATTCCCAAGGGGCTGCAGAGCTTTCTCAAAGCGCTTCTGGGCACAATTCCTGTTTTTCTCACATGTGGTTGGCACAAAGTCTGGAGAAAGGTCAGCTCTGGATCAGTGTAAGATACCACCCAAATCTCCAACCAGAAGAGGCATTTGCAGACATACTGCCTGCTGTTATTGTACCCACACTGTGGCACGTGCTGCTCCTGCACGGACGGAGAGGGAATGGAGGGCAACCCCGCAGCACCATCAGGGTGCTGAGGGCCACGTCCTCACGGGTGTCACCACCTCCCCGCTGGCGCCAGGCCCTGCTGCTCTCCAGAAGGACCTTCTGGCCCTTTGGAGCTTTTCCTCCTGCAGTTTGTGCCTGGTGGCTCTTGCCCTTTTGCTGGGCATCCTGTAACTGCCATTAGGTGGTGGTGGGTGGTGGGGAGGTTACGTGGGAATGTCCTTCTGGCACCTTTGTGGTCCCACGCCGTTTTGCTGGTGCTTCAGAACAGGGTGGGCAGCCCCAGACTGCTGCAATTCACTGGTTTGGGCTCTGCAGGGGACAACTCTGGGTCAGCAGCATCTCCAGCCCGGCCCCAATGGGGCAGCTGTGGAAAGGGTGGCACGGGGCAGCAGGGACCGTGCCACCATGCAGGCCTCCGCTCTCGCCTCTTCTCCTCCCCGTCTTGCACCATTTCTTGGGCAGCTGGGGGCCTGGGGCCCCCCGATCCGCCGCGTGCCGCATGCGGCTGCTCCCCGTGGCCTTCAGGACGGCTGTGTGCTCCCGCGGGAGCAGCAAGGGGCAGCTCCGCGCGGGGACCGGTGCCTCCCGTACGGGCGAGCTATTGCCTTTCCTCGCCCCTTCGCAATTCCCGGGATGTCCAGAGCCCCTAGCAGGGCTGTTTCCCCGCGGGAGGGAGGTCGCAGGGTCCCTTTGTGGACGTTACCGTCCCCGCAAGCCCTGGGTGCTGCGTGCCGGACCCGGGGCCACACGGTGCTGCCGGAGCCCCTGCAGCTGGCCCAGCCTCGGGAGCCGTCGCCACGGCATGGCCAGCCCCTGAGGGCAGCGAGGGGCAGGAAAGCGGCTGCAGGTGCCTCCGTGGGCTGCCCTGGAAAGCGGGAAAGGCGGGAGCTGCGGCCTGGCTTTGTCAGCCAGTGAGCTGCGGGCGGCTCGCGGTGCCCTTGGGCTGCTGGCGCCTCCGGGAGCCTTTTGGCAGCCACCGGGCTGTGCTTGTGGAGAGGTAGTTCTTGGCAAGGAGCGCCCGTTCGCCCTGTTCTGTGAGTGCCTCAAGGTGTCAGTAGAAGAAGGTGTTGCTGTCCCTGCTGGGTCCTGTCTGTGACCTTCCAGGCTCCTCTGGGTCCCGCCGCCTGCGCCGCTGTCCTTGGCAGCAATGGGAAGAGTCGTCGGGAGCCTGAGCTGCAGTGCTGGGGACGCAGCCGGGCGCTGGGGATAACGGCCTGGGCAAACCGGAGCTGGAAGCGATGCCCCTGTCCCCAGCTTGTGTCACGGAAGAGGGAGAGCAGCAGGGAGAGGTCGGGAAATCGGAGCCCAGAAGCGCCCGGCCCTCTCAGCGCGGGGTTTGGAGCGGCGCCGGGGGCCTGCTCTCACCTCTGCCTCTCTTGCCTTTCCAGATGCGCTGGCTCCCTCCTTCCGAGGCTGCTTCTCAGGGCTGGAAGTCCCGTCAGTTCTGCTGAATGCCGTGTAAGTCGGCGCCCGCGTTCAGGGCTGGTTCTTGGCAAAAGCCTCGTGCCCGGCGGGTCTCAGCGCAAGAGGAGGCTGGTGGTAGCTGGGAGAGCTTGAGCGAGACCCTGCCAGGCTTGAGGTCGGTAACGGGACTGGGGCTTCGATGGCATCCTCGGCGCTTCCCCAAATGTGCCCCCATTACGGTGTACTAGGTGGCTTAAGGAAAAGCCTCCCGGCAGCCTGGCATAGCCAAAATTAAAAGTGTGGCGTCACGAAGCACCCGGCTGCCTGCTGCACGAGGAGGCCGGGGGCTGATTTGGGTGCACATGGGACCTCTTTGGGTGGAAAAAGTCTTGAGAGGACTTAGAAAGATCAGTTCTGCAAATAACTCACCCGTCAGCAGATAAATAAACAGGGATTAAAAGCGATGAGGGAACTGGCTTGGTTGATGCAGAGGACCCTGCGCATTGTGGTCCCAGAGCGCCCCAACTATTGCAGGCACCGGAGCCAGGAGGGCGCCCATGGGGAGGGCACGACGGCTGCCCCTGGCAAGGGCACCAGCCCCAAAATCCGTCTATCTGTGAATCGCTTACCAGCTATTTTAGGCCCAGTGGATAAAAATAGGAAGCAGCGAGGTTTGGGGACTGGTGGTTCTTCCAAAACACGGAGTGTGCCAGTGTTCCCAGCGCAAACGTAAGCAGAGCCGTATTTGGGAGCGGGAGATGAGCGGCTCCTCAGCCTGCAGGGAGCAACGCAGGGCTGCTCGGCCATGGCACAGGGACACCCGCACTGGCCGTGGCTCCGGTGGGGACACGCGCTGCTCGGGCAGGGAGCCAGGGACATCCCTGTTGGGCTCCTCCAGCCAGGAACCTGCAGCGTGGCAGGGTGGCAGGAGGAGTTTGGCTGCCACCTTTGCTCCTCCAGCCTCCCCTTGGGGCTGCAGCCCCACGTTGCGTGGCTGGGTGTCCCTAACCCTTCCTGTGTCCTCCCGCAGGTCTCAGGTGTGTGATGGTGGCCTACAGTCAGTCTTGTGGGTATTAACGGAGTCTTCCAAGGTGGCTACTGGGTTCTCGAGCTCTCCACAAAACCACAGTGTGCTGGTAAGGCCGCCACAAACCCCCCAGTTGGGGAGGGGGCTGCTCTATTCGCCTTTCCCTGCAGCAGGACACGGCTGGGGCTTTGCAGCCCCTCTGGGGTGGGCTGAGGAAGCAAGCGGGATGTCCCTAAAGAGGCTGGACACTGTCCTGGGACCTGGCGGGACCTGAGCAGGACCGGGCAGGGAGCTGGGGGGGCAGCAAGGGGGCGGAAGGAGGCTCTTCCCCACAGGAGCTGCCCCACTCGGTGGCTTCCACGGCCCCAGCTGCAGCACCGGTTTCCTACCGTTATCACTCGGATCTGGAGGAGAGTTTCAACAGCCCTGGAATGTCTCTCAGCTTTAAATTACCCGCCCCTAATCTCATCTTGCTGCCATTCTCGCTTCCTGCCTTGGCTCAACTGAGGCTGAATTCCTCTTTAAGTCAAATTTAACTCGCAACTTCCCAGCTGGTACCACCTCAGCTAAAAGCCCAGGGGCCTGCCTGGCTCCTGAGTGGGACAGCAAAAGCCTGTGCTTTTCCACAGCGGGAATTCAAGGTCCATAGTGACTGTTTATGTCTTAGAGAGGAAATCTGGAAGGCGCAGAGGTCCCCACACGCTGGAAGGACAAATGGGCAGTGCCCTAAACACACAGGCAGATGTGAGCCACGGGCCCCCTTTCACCTTTGCCTCAGACCAGCATCCCAGCTGCTTTTTAACCTGTTTCTCTCTCTCGTTACAGGCTTGAAAAAACCCTCACAAGTTTGGATTCCTCCAAGACTTTCCCACAGCCTCTATCACACATCTGCTCTCCTAGAAGAAAAGGAAAAGCATACTTAGTAATAATATTTTCTTCTTTTACACTGTATATTTGTAAGAAAGTTTTTTTGTTTACTTCTGAAAGCATGGTTTGACAGGCATTGCTGTAGCGTTTGAAAAGTATTTTCAAACAGAACCATAGGAAAGCAGACTACAAAAGCAACGCAAGAGCAAGTATTTTTGTACCAAACCTTTTAAATAGGACAATCTTACACTGGGTTGGACCACAGTTTTTGTGCTTGACTTCCGAATGCGTGTACTGAAGGGTGTCTCTTCGCGCCGTCCCACCAGCTGCACGTCAAAGGCAGGATCTCAACCCGCGTGCGAAGCCGAGGCAGCCGGAATCGCGCTCCCCCCGGCACCAGCCTGCCAGGAATTAGGGTGCTCCAGCTGCGTCAGCAACACGTCTGCATCCACGTGCAGTGTTGCAGGTTTATTCCCAGTGGTACCAAATGACACCAGGCAGGACAATCGGCGGCCTTCCTAGGGTGATTTTTCCTTTTTTACCGTGCAAAGCCTCGGCGTGGTGCAACGCTCGGATCAGGGATGGGCAGAGAAAGCCCACGCATGTAGCAAGGTGAGAATTTGCCTCCTTCCCCTGCCATGACTGCGTGAAGTTGTTATTGGCGACGTAAACTGCTGTATGGGAAAACCAACCTCGCGCCTCACCAGCTTGCTGGAGGTCGGACACAAGTCCCGAGCGAGCGGAGGGACTTCGGCGCGTGCCTGCCGTTACGCCAAAGCACCCTGCTGAGCTGGGGGTTAAGGGTGAAGGTTGTGCCAGCATTTTCCTGTTTCCACATGTGAGCGAGGACGAGAAGGGAGGCCTGCAGCCACACTGCAGCAGTGCTTGTAATGTTTACAGAGACAGCATACCAGCAGGGAGACTGCTCCAAGCAGTGCAGTTCCTCATCCTTCTTGTTCCGGTAGGCATTTCAAATAATAACTCAAAAAACCCAAAAAGCCCAAAGTGACTTTAGTTTCTTGAAAAGCAGGAGCAAAAGTCTTCTCCTTTAGTTGCTGTTTATCCCAGCTCTTGCCTGCAGGAAGAGGTGCTGCAGGGGGCACTGAGCCTGGCTGCTGCTCAGTGCTCAAAGCGGGGCCCGGGTCTCCCCCTCGTTGGCTTCACGGCTGTGCCAAAGACACAGGGTGTCCAAGGCTTCGTTAAACGTCGCAAACTGTTTTTCTTTTTTCCCTGTTTTCCTTTTTATTTTGCGGGTAGGCCAAAACACAACCACTGAGAATTTCGACCTCCCGAGCCTTGACGGGCTGGTAACACAGGTGAACAGGAAATGGTCTCATTTGGGTTTTCCTAAAGAAAAAGTAGAATCAATAAAGGTGATTTGAGAACAAATCGACTCCAGGACAAACGATCAAATGGATCTAAAAGGAATAATACCAGCGTTTCTAAGTGACGGACTAACTTCTTGAGCAAACTTATTTCCAAACTTACTTTGTTTTGTGGAGAAGAGAGGAAAGAGGCTTCCACATTGGCTACTCCGCTTTTGGAAATACGTTTAAAGGTACTTTTCTATTGTAATTTTTTAAAAAATAAAACCAGTGATTATTATAACTTATGCCCAGAGTGCTGCGTGCTGTGTAGCTGCTTGGGTCCTTTAAAGCCACGGGGCCTCGCTCTCTTGGAACAGATTGTGGACACTTAAATGACACCCAAACCAGTTTAATCACGAGCCTTTGCTTCTAATGACTCATCATCCACTATCAGAAATCAACCCGAGAGGATGTCGGGTCACGTCTCAGGGCAGGAAGGAACAGCTCAGGTTTTTTTAGCGTTGACGCGAAGGAAGGTGAGCGCAGCGCAGAGATGGAGCGCCGCAGAGCCGGCCGTGGCTCCTGCTCCGTGAGGATCCCAAAGACCCTGCTGGGCCCCGGGGATGGCAGCCCAGCACCCTTCCCTCCTCCTCGGGGGAAGGCAACACTGCCAGTAGATGCAGCTGGTTTTCAGGGCAGATACGGTCTCCCGGGGCCCCTTAGATCTTCAGGAGAGCTCCCAAATCCAGACTGGAGGAGGTCGGCAGGCTTTAGAGAAACGTCTCCAAGTGCACAAAGATGTTATCGGGTCGTTTTCAAACTCGCTAATCTTGGCGCGGAGCACAGAAGCAAAGCTGCAGTTTTTCCATGAGCTCAGCCATCGAAGAGGCAAACGCAACATAGAGGCGAAGGGCTTGAATTTGTTTTTTAAACACACCATGAATTCTTTAAAAAAAACTGCCTGCAAGTCTGAGCTATAAATTCCGCCCCCCTGCCAAACAAGCGTGACCAACTTCTCCAGCAGCCTCAGGCTCCCAAAATGAAGGACTAGTAGCAAGCTCCAGCTTAGCAAAAGCAGCCTCGAGACCCGCGTTTGAACAGCGTTAAAATGCGCTGCAAGGTTTGCGGGATGGAAGAGGAAGGTGCCGCGTTATCGGAAACCGCCAGCTGTCACGGCCGAGCCGCAGAGCTGAGCCCTTCACGTAGCTGCTAATCCCGCAGCGGCCACAAGTCACGGATCTCGTTTGGAGCCCTTCGGAGGGGAGGTTTGCTGGCAGGCCCAGGACAGAAGGGGAAGATGCTGATGCTTGTGGCTGCAGGGCTGGTAATAAACCTCCTCCTGCTAAGAAAAACCCCAAAACGAGCAGCCCTCGCGCGCGTCTTCCTGGACTTTGCCTGGGCATGAGCAGCCATGCGGTCGAATCTGCAGGGCCCTGCTGAAAATATGTAACCTCTCCAACCGTGTTTTTTTTTTTTTTTTCCTCTCTGTAAATCAAAATGTTTTTGGTTCTCTGCTGCTTCCCATTAGCCTCATTAGCAAAGGGCAGGCACAGCCGGTCTGCAAACCATTAGTGTCCCCTTTGCCCCGACGATGTTTCGACGCGGGGCCCCAGGAACATTCCTTCCCCGTTACCGTCGGGCCGCTCACAAGGAGCGCGGAGCCGCTGGCCGACACGAGCGGGTTGCAAAACAGCGTCTGGGGCTCCCGGGCCGACGCTGGCATCGAGTGCCAGGGAGAGTCCCAGGGGGGCAGAGCTGGAAAACCGAGATGAGCATAGGCTGTTTATTGGCTCCAAAGCCTTCCTCCACAATGACACGGTGCTCCGGGAGGATGGGAGCAGCTCCGTCCACAATCCCCGGAGGTGACACTTGCTGCCCCATGGAGGTTGCAAGTGAGGAGGAGGTGGCAGCTGGCAAAGGCACCTCAGAGGCGGCTTGTAGCAGAGGACAGTGACCATGAAGGTAGGGGAAGGCCCACAGGGGAGCGCAGAGAAACGCCCAGCGCCGGCGCCCCGGTTGCGATGGGCGCCAGGAGCCGCGTGGCCGCGCGGAGGAGTCGCCGCGACGCGGTGAGGGCGGGGCGGGCGGCGCGGGCCCCACTGGGGCAGGCAGAGCAGAGGGCAGGTGGGGCTGGTGCCCACGCCAGGCCCTCAGCCTGGAAACAGGGGCCAAGCTAGGAAATACCGCTAGCAGCTCTCCACGTATTTCTAAAACACAGGAAAGCAGAGCAGGAGCAGAGTCTGTGCTTCATCCCTGAGGTTAAGAGCTAGCTCCCGAGGGAGGAAAGACAGCGTAACTGATGGGCACAGGGGAGAATCACACGGGTATTTCATGCCTTGGGGGTAAGCCCAGAGGTGCAGGCATGGTCAAAAAAAAAAAAAAAATAGATGAATGGAAGGAAAAGTTCTTGCCTTTTTCCCTGCTTTGCTTGCACTCTGCAGCTGGGGGTTGATCTAAGTGATGCTTAAAACATGCAAGAATGGAGCTGCTCCCTGCTTCTGTTTTTATTTTCCATTACAGGGCAAACTTCCCAAACTGACCCCTTGCAATCACTTCATCCCCTCAGCTACCTTCATGTCACACTGAGCTGGGCTCAGGTCCCCCTCCTCCTGACAGGCCCAGGGGGCACCTAAACCTGGTAGCCCCACAGCCCTTTGGAGCTGCCCCGACTTCCCAAGCAGCACAAAGCCCTCTGCAAGGACCTCCTGGGAGGCTCAGGCCTGAGGAGCGCTCAACCCCGGGGCTCCTTCCCCAGGCGCCGTAGCCGCCGGTGGGCCCGAGGCCGCACTGCGGAAAGGAGC
>NW_010579219.1:76293-96009 GCF_000705375.1 Tinamus guttatus | reverse complement strand
CCCCCTTGGTCGGCCCCCCCTGCCACTCTTCCCCGCGCTCTCTAAAAGCCTTGGATGGTCAGGATGAATTATAGATTAGCTGCGATACAAACCGCCTCATGTCAGTTTTCTCATTCAGCTGTGCAAAATCCTGCTGTTTTCCATCCCCTTCCAGAATGATCATTGTAAAAGAAGTGGAATAAATCTTCTGTGGCAGCAGCTTTTAGGGGGGAAGCCAGTAGAGTTGAATGTTTAGCAGTACAACACCCCTGGGCTATGAAGGGGGGCACTTAGCCCCTTAAAGTCTTACTAAGTGCTAAGGGTCAGGAAAGACTCCAGTGAGAGCCTTGCCAGGATGGACACACGGAGTAGAGGTGCTGAGGAAGGTCCTTGCTACCCAAATGGCTGAGGAGCCTGGGGAAGGCAGAAGAGACAAGTCAGCAGCCGGCACGTGCTGCACAGCGCCAGGGTCACCAGGAGCCTTCCTGAAGCACAGGAGATGAAGGGGCCCCTTTATCCCCTCGATTAGGCATAGATCCTGTCCACAAAAGGAAGATAAAAATGAAACAACAGGTCCATAGCCCTCAGGAGAGCCGCAATGTCTTTTAGGAGCCGTTTGCATCGTCAGATTGAGGGAAATGAGGGTTTTGCTGAGGAAAGTGGACAGAATTTGTAATGGTTTGGGGCACAGATGAGGATACCCTGGAGGGAGATGAAGTAGATTTAAGGCTTTAACGGCTGTAAACTCTAAGGCTAAACTTCAGCAAAAAGCGCAATTTGGACACTATGCTGTGAAGAGGCTGCAGCAACAGTGAAACGATGTCGGCAACCAGACTTGGAGAGACAAAATCCATCCCCTCAAAGCACCGCAGGGGAGAAGGGCTCGTTCTTCTCCTGCCCTGTTGTCTTCATAACTGCCCCTTCTCTATGCCATAGCCCCTCGCAGGGGCCAACAGGAGCCTCCCTCCAGCTCTTCTCAAGCTTTACTTATGCACCCTAAGCAGTTACAGAGGTTATTCTGCACTCTCTGCAAGTAGCAGAGGCCAATGGCTCCCCCCAGGACAACACAACTGATCCTCTTTCCACCTGGACCAGTTTGCTCCTTAACTTGCACTGGCAGTACAACATATACCACTGCTAGATCAATCTTCATTTCCTATTTCATTGCTTTCTCCTAACATAATTTTCATCTTCAGAAATAGCCAGAGACATTTTCTTTGGTCTCCTTATTACCTTAATGACTTCAGCTGTAAAAGAAAGCAGGTGGCCCTGCCCTAGAGCCTGTCCTGCTTGCTCTGCTTTGTGGAGCAGAAAGGGTGATGCTGTGCGAGGTGACTGGGAAGCTGCACTTAAGGCATTAAAAGCTTGCAAGGCATGAAAAGTAGCTCAGTGCTCACTAAGAGCTCTGCCTTTGAGCAAAACAACTGGTCATCACCACACACACAAAAAATGCTGCTCAAAAATGCTGAAGATGGTAGGGAACCTTTGATGTTTAGTGACAATATTCACTAAATCCAGGAGTTGTGAACAGTCTCCCCACCGGGGTAGGGGTGCCTTAAGCAGAGCTGCCATGGCAAAAAAGAAAGCACCAAGAGAAACAGCTTGTGCTGACCAAAGAACAATTTCCAAGCCTACTGCTCAGTGCTTACACGTACAAATGGACGCATATACACACACACATATAAATATAAGCACGCAGACCCAACTTGTCAGCTCACATGGTTCAGATGGGGTGGCCTCTCTGCTTCAATCCCTGCCTCGTAAGTCCAGCAAGACAAGAGCTCTCGTGCACGCGGCAGGAATCAGCTGCTGGCAAGATATCACAGCCACCTATTTTATCTGTGAACCTCACCCCACAAGTGTAGAAAAACTGCCCCTCTCCCACAATGCCACGAAGACAATATCAGCATTGACCAGCTCTGGTTCAGGACATAGAAGTACATAAAAATAAGTTATCAAGGGAACATAATTTGGCGCCGCTCCCCATTAGTTAGTCTGTGCTGCGCAGAACACCAGGCTCCTAGGGGAAGCTTTCATCTAAGGTGGTTTCCCCCCTCCCCTTGCAAGGAAGATAAAAGCTGCCAGTGTTAGCCCAGAACAGTAAGTCATTGAGAAAATAAAATGCAGCAAAGATTCTTTTACCTCTATGAAAAGGAAAACGCAGCATGTGCAAAAGATGCTGTTTCTGTCACTCTCTGAGGAAGCCACACTGGAAACCAGTATTGTAAGTTTATTATTATTATTAAAAAAAAAAATCCTTAGTTACACTATCATGTTATTTCCTTCCTGCCCATAGCACATAACCTCTGCGGTGATGACAAACTGCCAAGGGCAACTTTCGATGTGCATGAGGAAGCTGCAGCTTCGCCAGGCTGCGTGTTCCGAGGGGGCTAGTGCGGGGCCCGGCCTCAGACACCTGGCAGTGAAGCCCAGTCTCACCCCAGGTCGGGGTATGCACAACAGCGGGTGCATTTAACTCTCCGGAGGAAAACTCACCCGCAGTGACTTTAAGGGATAGGTTTTCCCAAAATAGGTAAAACAAATGCTCTATTCAGTTCTACCAGAAAGCTCCTTTTAAGCAATTCCAGGTAAATACCCATTAAGCAATGTAAAAGCAGAGTTAAGCACTGACCAGGAACTCTGGCATTACATGCTGAGCACCATTTATCACTCCAAACCAAGAGACAACTAGTGAGAGCCTCTTCCTTAAAGAGGCATTTCCCATTAGCTAATTAAATTAAACTCTAAATCTCGCAGTTCATACTTGCTTTTAAATTGACCTGTTTTGTCTCAGCAGTTGCTGGGGTGGGGAAAAACATCACATTACAATATACAGTCAGTCTTTCCATGAGCAGACACTGAGCCCAAGTGGCAAAAAGCCTGTGTAAAAACGCAGGTTTGCTCCAGAATTCGGCCAGTCACTGCTTGCCAGCAACGACATCCGAGTAATCTTTTAATACGCCAGCCAAGTGGTCGTTGTGAGTCTTAAATCGGCGTTTCTTCTGGGAAGCAGGTTTCTTCCTCTTCTGAACAGGGGCCTACAGGAAGGAAGGAAGGAGACAGCGCTCACAGCTCTGCCCTGCAGCTGGGACATCTCACCTGGCAAGGGACACTGCGCTGGTCACCACCGCCTCAGAGGACAGGGCAGAGGAGAGCAGGGCAGGCAGGAGAGGAAGGTGCCCAGTATGGGAGAAGCATCCACATGCAACCCAAAGCCAAGCAGGGAACAAGGCAGAGCCTCTTTCCTCTTTCTTCTGGAAACAGGACTAGGGGGTTGCAAAGAGAGAACCTCAGAGAAATATTTGTATTCTGTAACTCTTACTATTTTCTTTGGTCCAGCATCCTGCATAGAAGAAATACCCTGTCGTTTCAGATACTCTTCAATTTTCTCCTCATCCATCGAATCCACGGGAATGCTCCTCCACAGCTTCTGAAATTCTGAAACACCGAAACAAACATTCACTCCATATCTCAGAGAACAAACCTCAGGCAAAGCCCTTGCACGGAGGGGAAGAAACAGCCCGGAGTTCAACCGCTGGCACCTCAGCCTGTCACTGCACGGATGTGACAAACCCTGCCAGCAGCCCCCAGTTTGCACAGCCTTTCCCACTCCAAATGCCAGGTGCACTTCCAAGGGGGAAGACAGACAGACCAACCGACCTAGTTAATGGAAAAAAACGAGCTGACTCTTCTCTGTGTTGCCAGCCATAAGCAACATCTGCGTTAATGTGATTTTGCCATGGAGTCTCTCTTTTTATCTAGCACCTTTATAGCTGCTTAGACTGCGACTGTCCTTCATAAGCCTCAGTTCAAAACACCTTGATGAGGGGTAATAACCAAGCACAAATGGCAACTTCATTTACACATCTGCAGCTGTCAGCGCCACAGGAAGCTTGTCATCTCGTACTCCAATTTAGTGAACACTCGAGCCATTTACTTCAGTGGGTTGGAGCTCGTTTATCACTGTAATATAATATATACCATGCTATACAATTAATAAATCACTGAAATTCCTCTGGTTAAGAGGAGAGATACCTTAAAAACCACTGCATCGGAAAAAAAAAAAAAAAAGAGAGACAGAGACAGTAAGTCTTAATTAGAGCTGCTGCCATCTGCCCGAACACTTTCTGTATCAGGTTAAATTTCCCAGAGCCTCTGGAATGTCTTCTCCAGGCAGCGGCTGGTACAATCCTACCTCCCCTCATTCCCTGGGCTGCAAGTCAGATATATCCTGTCAGCAAGTTTGGCTAACAAACTATAAATAAAACACGAGGCACTCGCAGCAACACAAGACTACGTTTCTTTTCCCTTTATTTCCAGATAAATTTAGTGCACGGTTGTCAAAAGATGCACCAGCTCGAGACACGCTGCTGCAAAACAGTACTGTACAGAGGCAAAATGGAGAGAATTTGTTGCTGCACGTGGACCAGCTCCCTTCCTAAAGCCCTGGGTCTATCCAAGTGCATGCCTGAAGTCCCACACCTTTCTTTTCTTCCTATTCCCAGCACTAAGGGGCTATCCAAGCTTCCCAGGAAACAAAGGAGAGGCATTTGGCCGTTTTGGCATAGCTGGGGGCGCCTGCTCTTGCAGATCCTCTCACCTAGTCCTGGGCTGCGCGGTGGAGATGCACGTTCAGCTTTGATCCCAGCACAAGCAAGAAGCTGATTTCTCAACAGCGAGCACTCGCGCACACGTTTACACAGCAGAGGATGGGGTGAGGGTCCTACTTCACCTCTGGGCTGAGCACAATATGCTCATTCAAGCTGTCTCCTTTCTGTCCATGCTCCCTGCCTAAATGTGCAAGTCCCCTCAGCTGGACACCGAGACCTCATGGTGGTCTGAAAGCAGAATCAGATGATATCTGTGCAAATGTGGTCTCGCACTTTGCAGGAAACCCTCCACTAAATCAGGAATTTTTGTAACTTGCATATAAAATGAGAAGGCTGCACATAAATCACAGAATGATTGAGACTCCTTATTAGAGTTCATGCTGCATGGGCAAACACACTCCGGTGCAGAAAGGGTGAGGGATAGATACCCAAGGTTAACTGCACACATTCTTTTGAAGAACAAAAGTGAAAAATTAAACACTAGAAAATAAATGGTCAGCTCTTCAAGGACCAACATGCACAAAAACCGCAGCCTGCGGTTAATCTCTAACCAGGGCATTTCTCATTTCTGGCAGTGCAGCTGTTCTGCCCCTGCAGCTTCACACTCGCTGTTCAGACTTGGCTAGCTGAAAAGCACAGGGCAAAGGTGGAGCGGTGCACGGAGCAGTCGCTCTTCAATGCCTGCATTGGCTTGCATCTGGAGTGCCATCTAAAGGCAAAAGGGGACAGCATCTATCACCTTGTCACAGGAGCAGTTCAGCACAACTGCAGACCCTGAGCTAAAGGCAGCGGGACTGGAGAGAAAGGGACAGAGGAGCTGTCTGCCTGGCACTGAATCCTTTCTGTGCGGCCTGTCAGATTTACTCACCAGTCTCCAAGGGCTGTCACCATATCAGCTAATGCAAGTTCAGACCTGGGGAATACTATTCAGATTACTGTGACATCCTCTGTGAGCCACGAGTGCCCCAGGAAAGGTGGCAATAACTCCAGTCCTCAGGAAGCAGCCTTGCACGCTTGCAGCTGCTGTATTTCTGCCCCTCAGTTCAGCCTTAAAATTCAGATGTTTAACCTGTATAGGAGGAGATCCCCCCCCTTCTCTGGATACCACTGCCCTTTGCTATGGCTCCAAGGAACAAAGGGGTCACCACCTGGAAAAAGTAACAGTTTGTGACAGGGGCCTCTAATCTAATGCAGAAATGGCTCTGAAGGACCCCCTGTCCTCCTCTACTTCTGGAATGGGTATTCCAGGAGGATGCAGTGGGCCAGGGAGAAGAGAAAGGGTAACAGGAGGCCGTTCCAGCAGGATGATCTCCAAAAAAACCACACCAGGTATTACAATACAATATCTTTCTTCTGTCTGTGGACAAGGCACCAAGTGTGGTACCCCTGAAGGGCAGGAGGAGCCTGCTGGAGCTCGCCACGTGCTGGCCTGTGCTGGCCAAGCACCAAGACGTGCTGCCGCGGCCTGCGCAGCAGAAATGGCTCTGAAGGACCCCCTGTCCTCCTCTACTTCTGGAATGGGTATTCCAGGAGGATGCAGTGGGCCAGGGAGAAGAGAAAGGGTAACAGGAGGACGTCCAGCAGGATGATCTCCAAAAAAACCACACCAGGTATTAAAATACAAGATCTTTCTTCTGTCTGTGGACAAGGCACCAAGTGTGGTACCCCTGAAGGGCAGGAGGAGCCTGCTGGAGCTCGCCACGTGCTGGCCTGTGCTGGCCAAGCACCAAGACGTGCTGCCGCGGCCTGCGCAACCATAACTCCTCGCCGAGCCCAGGGAAGTCTCACACTTTCAGCCTTAACAGGCGTCCTCTCTGCAGAGGTACTTCGGAACAATATTAAGAAGATATCTGTGTAATTAAATGGCCTTTTTTCCAGTGTCAAAATGCTTTCTGCACTGCACCGAGATGCGCGCCGAGGCTTCTTGGACGGCGAGGCAACCCGAGCAGCCTTTCAGCATTCAGCCCGCGCGGCGCGAGCTCGACTCGCACGCGGAGCGCTCAGCCCCAGCACAAAAGGGCAGCACTTGGCTTGGCTGAAGCACTGAAACGCAGCCCAGCTTCTATAACCCCCCTCTGCTGCCCCTCAGCTGACAGAAGATCAATTAGTCAGGAAGTCAAGGAGGGAACACTCGCCATTTGAACCGTCTTTGGCTAATCACATTAAAACGGAGGGCAGAAGCCATTCCTTACCACAAACACCTTCTCCAGTACGCTCAGGATCACGATATAGTATGGTGGTAAGTCAGTCAGGCTCTCTTTCCAAAGGGGGAGAAAAAAAAAAGCTTGTTCAGCCATCAAAACAACTGTAGTCAGTGCGGAGATAGGCACTGCCACAGGGAAATTCCTCTCTCTACTGCAGGCACCAGCCTCCAAATTGCCCCAGCTCCTTTTTCCTCCAGCAACTACTCAGGCAGTGATAGAAGAAGATGCCTAACTCCTAGAGGATATTAATTCCAGACAGCATATGTTTAAAACTGTAGTGTGTCATATGGCAGAATCATGCACTGAGGAACATGGAGCCTTTTTTTTTTTTTTCTTTTTTCTATGGATGAACATAAAGCTAGAAACATTTTGAACTGTCATCAGCTGCTAGATCAAAGGGTCTGACAACACTTCAAGGCTTATTTTGCAGCCTTCTAAAAAACTTAGTTTGAACATTGCAGGAGATAATGAGCTGAAATAGCACTGCTAACGCAGGAACGTGTCATAGCTCATCCTGCTCGCGGACAAATCTGCCACTGGCTCCCTAAGAGATGTGCTCTGCGATGAATCTCAAAGAAAAAGCGCTCCTGAACAACGGGTTGGCTTCTTCATCCTTATGAGCATGGTGGGAAAAAAGAAAAAAGCAGCCCCATTCCAGCTTGAACAAGTGAACCCACTCAGGGATGTTTTAAGACTTGTGACGCACACAGGCAGATAACAAAATTGAAGAGGGTATTCTGCCCTGTTTCAGAACAAAAACTGCCTTCTAAGGAACAGCAGAAAGAGCAGGCACGGAGCAGAGATACCCCTCTGATCAGATGGGAACATGCTGCCACCTGTGGAGGAAAGCAAGTAAAGCGGCCTTGCATCAGTGTCCCTATCACTAGCACTGCAGATTTAAACACTTGTCTCCATCAGGAGCTGGAGCCACAGGGCTTAAACGTGTTGTTTGGGGTTTAATTTAACCTTTTACCCCACTTCCATAGCCATGGCCTGCACTGCCTACTCCTACAAACAGATCTGGCACAGATACACTGAAATTTAACATAGTGCACGGGCAACCCTAGATTCATAATGGTTATTGGTTAAAGACTTAACAGATTTTTCTTGCTAACCCTATTAATAAAATGGGCTTTTGACCAAATTTCACAGTTATTAGTTAGCAAACACATGCTCAGAATCTGGAGTCCAGCACCCCCAGTTCTGGGCAGCAACATCACTCCCCACATCCCCACTTTCCTGAGTTGCAAACCAGCCCTTCTCAGTTATTTTCCTCGCATCTCTTTCCTGTTTGCTTGCTCCTACTGCTTTCATCTCCTGTTCCTCACCAAATTTACTAGTAAAAGGAATATGATCGATAAATAAACTGGAAAAGAGCAGCATATCCTCACTCAGAAGGCACTACCATGCTCCTGGCTACCACTCCAGTGATTTTCAGTCTTTTCTGTACTGCTTAGCTTTAAAAGAAAACTCGGACTCCTTGTGCCATGTACGGAACAGAGATGATACTACCCCTGCACTCACCCAGTAGTCTTGTTAGACTCATGCTAATAGCAAGCCTTTGCTAAGAATATAGAATACACCTAATATTACCAAATTAAAACACTGCTATCCATAAAGACTGCTTAACACAGATAAGAGGGACCCAAATCAATTATCATGGGAACACCTACCTTCATCCACAGTAAACTGACAGCTCTTGTCGTTGTAGAAAAGAATTTTCTTCTTATCAGGGCGGTTAACAAAGATGATCTGGTCCCCTAAAGCCTCCATAAAACATGTAAAAGAAGAGCTCAAAATCATTTTCTGCATATTCTACTATAGATAAATGTATTGATGTAAAGAAAATGAAACAGAAAGATTGATAAGCATTTCAAAAGGAAAATGAAATTGCCTGGAACTATGAAGAGGTGGCTGTGTTTAATAAAGGTTGCAAACACCAAGAAGGAACAGCTCATATCTTCCTATCTGCAAGCTCTACTGTTACACCATACTTAAAACAGGTAATTAAATCAGATCAGCAGAGGATATAAAGGATTCCAACTTCACCTAGAGAAGCAGCAATACAACCTGCACTTAAATGCTTCCAAAAGGCATAAGGATGATAAATATACTAACAAAACAGAGATGAGGTACAAGGCATTGAGATCAATGTATAAGAGCACAACTAAATGCCCGAAGTTGGAATATATGAAAAGTGTTTTGTGAGAAGAAGCATTGCCAGTTTGGTAAGAAATCAGGACAAATCTGAAAACACAGGATGAAGTAAGGAAAATGCTACAATATTAGACCCTCGGAAATACAATTTCACTGAGGTGTGAGCAAGTGTTACCCACCTTTATGGCTTTCTGTGCATTGGGAAGCCCTTCCTCAATATCTTCCAGGAGGATTCCTCCCAGCCCTCGCTGGTCATGCTTGTCCAATAGCCTGAGCAGAGCCTTTTTGTCTTTCAAGTTGTATTTGGGTTTGAAAGCATACTTTCCATCTACAACTTCTATTTTTGGATTGTTGACTAAAGCCTGTAACAGGAATGTAAATTTTAGACCTCGAAAAAAGAGAACATGTTGGTTCTGGCAATGACAGCTACATGTTGCAGGTGTCAGTTTAGAGGTTTGACTTTGAACTAGATTTTAAACCCAGAACCTTAGATGAGACATAATTCCCCACAGAATAAAGCCCAAAGCAGCAAAGGAGGTTCAGCACCATTCACTTAATGCCTTTGGCTAGAAGGTCCACAAAGACTCTTGCCCTACGGCAGAAAGCTGCATATGCTCCCCTTGGAGAAAGGGGTGAGAGAAAAAAAAAAAAAAACAGGGAATGCAAAATAGCAGCCTTTGGTTGAATATCAAGTGCAAATCACCAACCTAACAAATTCCGGTAATAGCAATAAATAATTTCGCTTCACACCAAATTTATTCATTGTGTAACAATTCTGGTTGAGCCTTTAAAAAGTCAGAGTAGTTTTCATTTTAGACAGACAGACATGTAAATCAAGCAGCTTCTTAAAGCAGAACCTTTCATAGAGTTTGTAATTAAACATAAACAAATATTCTGGCTCATCGCATTTCCTTGATCTCTATTTAAAATGAGCAAACAAACGTGTTTACCTCGCTCATTAACCATTGTTTCTGCTTCAGCCCAATATCTAAATGCTGCGTTTCATCCAAAATTTCTTCTAGGGTTAATGGATGTGTATCACCACGCTGGTGTCGAGTCTGGAAGAAGAAACAGGATCTCAGTGATCTCCATTTACTCCTTTGGGGACTAAACTATCATGAAATAGCTACAATTGGTATAATTTAATGACAAAATAACTTTTACTAAACCAGGAGAGCTACAATATGCATATGTAAATAGGAATAATATATGAATAAATATGAATAACTACTTAGGGGCTTTAAGAATAAGGAAAAATATTCGTTTAGTACAAGGTGCGATTGAAGACTAAGTCATGTGTAAATCACTAAATTATAAGTTATTCCGATACACAGCTCATGAATACTAAACACTGACAGATTCTCCCAGTTGTTGTTTTTACTACAGGTAAAAAGCACCCTCCTGGTTTTAAACTGACCAATAATCTTTGGGATTTCATAATGAAATTGTATGCTGGCCATTTTGTTTGCTGACATACTGTATTTAACAAAGTCTTTTAAATTCTTGCATGCCTGCAGAGTCCAAGATATTTGGTATCTTCTATACTACAAAAGAAATAATTAAAATGTTTCAAAACGTTACCTTTGTCAATCAAAGCACCATACCTTCATATAATTAACTATTTTAGCAAGGACTCCAAACTTGTAGCCTGAGCCTCCTGAAAGGGCTTTCAAGTTAAATGACCCATTGCTGTGATCTACAAGGGGAGAAAATAGACAAATAAACGATGTTTTCAACAACACCTTGTTGTCTCTATACTCTGCCCCTTTTATTCTCTTCTTCCACGACCTTTCAGAACTATGAACAGAAATGGTTACTCTCAGAGGACTCCTTGTTAACAAACAAGTCGACCCAGATACTGGACAACCAACAGGCCATCTCTTATTTTCATCATGGGAGGTTTTCTTTAATTGTCTGGCAATTTCTACTCAAACTGGACAGCACAGTAAATATCACATCGGTAGATGCCACACAGTAGATATCTGCTATTTCTGTGGAGAAAAAAAAATGGTGAAGAGATAAGAAACAGCAATTAAATGTAAACCCTTAACTAAAGGAGAGGCTGCAAAAGGTGCTAAGCCAAGGTCTTCAAGGAGAAGAAAAGGGGCTTGAAAACTTGTGGGGGAGGAAAGGAACTTCTGGTAGGTATCAGCACTAGCAGCTAGAACAGGATGGCAAGTGTAACACTCACCTGCATTGCCTCCCCGGCCTGAAGAGCTCTAACATTTCTGCCAAAAGAAAGGGGAAGTCCTCCTGCTCCTTTGTCAATGCAAGAGCTACTATAGAAACCCTATGGGAAAGCAGACACTAAAATTTTCAAACTCAGCTTGCAAAACTGGGAAGCACAAGTTGATTCTTAACAATTGCACAGGAATAGATATTTCAGGCCAGATGTATCAAAGGAGAAGCTTGCAAGAGCCAGCAGCCGCGTGGAAACTCCCAACCCTTTTGGGGCATCTTAGAGCTCCTATGTTGTGAAGAGAAAGTGCTGATGCTTTGGGGTCTTCCCAAGCAGCAGATGTGGAGAAAGGGTGTTATATTCAGATGGTTTAGATGCAGATATCCTTGCAAAAGTCTTTAGAGGAAATTGCCAATTATATTTTCCAAGCCAATATGCTTTACCTGAACGTTGTTAATGCCTCTTGCACCACCTCTTAATATACTACTAACTTTATCTGCAAGCCTATATAAAAAGGTAATGATCAAGCAGTGGAAATTGTGCATCTAGCCAAATTTAGAACAAATCTACTTTTGAAAGCTATTATAAAGACTTGCATGGAAACGGGTGCTAGTGCAGCAGTATGTAACGAGGAAGGAACAACCGTCAAATATAAAACTCAGCAGCAGATAATTTTAAAGATAATCCATGACACCTTTGAGATTTTCCATAGCGCAAATATTCCAAAGTTAACAGAGGAGAATGAACATACCTTCAGCTTCATAAGAAGATTTTTTTTTCTGGTTAAAAACTTAAGGTATAAAATAGGAGAAACACAAACACACCTCCCTCTAAAAATGTAGCCCATATGGATTGCCCCTGACCAGATTCTTTTTTAACATAAAGCATTTATTTCTATGAAGCGAATTTTATAAATGAAGTGACATGTGCAGTAGAAGATCTAAAAATGACCAAATAAAAACAGCATTACAACAAATAGTATTTATGTGCAAATGATGTATTTGCTTTGTCGACTGCCTCAAGAAGATTATCTTGCCTAATCGGCCTGGCTACAACGTGCTGTAGTTCATGACAGGTAAATCTGGCCACGCTGCAACGCTGGGATCTGCAGGTATCAAACGCCACGGCCCGACCAGCCCTTCTCCTGTGCAAAGGAAAGGAGGTCATGGCCGCTGCCACGCTCCTAAGGCTCCTATTCTCAGCTAAAACTCCCTGCAAAAAACAAGCAGCACGTTGAAAAATAGGAAGTGGGAAGCGCTGGCTTCTAATTTTCTGATTTTTACTCCAGCGGCCGCGGGCTTGATGCAAATGAGCAGAAAGGAAGTTGTCAGCAGCCTCGCGCTCCGGCCAATAGTGGGAAAGCTCCATCTTAGCCGAGCCGGAGCCTGCGCTGGAAAGAGGGGCCACGACCAGCGCTCCCTCAGCATCCTTTCAACAAGAGGTAGGTGCGTATCGTTTTCTAACGTCGTCTTTGGTCGATCTTGATTACTGAAATAAAACATGCCTATAACGTGTAAGCCTGTAAAAAGCTCCTTAGAATCAGGGCGGGTGTGGGGGTTTCTTTTTTTTTTCCCCTTCCTCTGGATTTAGCAGGATTTTGTGCTGCTCAACACAGAGGAGCTTGTCTTGCACTCCCAGACAAGCACTTTCACCATCTGTGCACTGATGGAAAAGCGATGACCCCTCCATCTTATGTGAGAAGCTGACACACGAGCCAACATGCAGTAAACAAAATGGATTTAAGGCTTACTAGCAAGGCAGCTGTTTTCCCTATAGCCTCACAATTCTTGTCATTTATTCTACGTTCTTTTAAGGTAGAGATAATAGAAGCATTTTTCAAAAGAAAAGAAAAAAGGGAGGGGGAGGGTGAAGAAAGCACTTGAAATTTAAGAATTATATCTCTATCTTTTTAAATCTCATCTGCTATATTACCTACAAGAAATGTATGCTTGTGGAATGGAAAAAATCCTTATTACATATTATCATTGTGAATGTTACAGCGCTGATCAATCCAACATTAACAGGTTAGAAATCATCTGGGTTGTGTAAATGCTGTTGCCCCAGCATGTCCATTCAATCATTTTTTATATAGGATTTCCTCAGTATTGCATCAAAATGAGTTTTTTGCTAGTCATTTCCCCCTGCTCCAAGAATATAATCTCAAATAAACCTGCTTTGCTGCGGCATCCGAAGAATAAGATGCTTTTAATTTAAAGCCTACTCTGGAAATTACAGAATCCAGTTCATGAAGTGTTTAGCTTACTGTATTTTGGACACGTAGAACAGCAGAAATGCATAAGTCTGCCTGGCTCACAATATGTATTTCAATTATGCCATTATATAATTGGTAAAACGGCATGAAACGAGACTCCCTTTGTCAGCTTTCAAAGATGCTGACCTCCTGCGTGGCAGAGAAGGCTCAGAAATGGCTGCTTCAGCCTTGTACTTTAAAAATTCAGTTAGGGAGCTGATATTTCTCCGTGCGCCTTGACCAAATCTAAGGAGATTTGATCATCTTTAAGCAGCACTGAATCACCTCCAGCCTGGGCACTAAAAACAGCCTCTTGGTGTAAAATAAGCAGCTCTTCCCCGTGCACATCCCTGACCTGATAACCGTGGCTGTGCCCGCTGTGGCAAGGGGAGGTCGCCACACTACGTGGAGCCGCAGGGTCTCCTCCGGCCCGGGCAGCCCCTGCCTGCTCTCGAGGCCAGAATTAACATCTTTGGGAACGCACAACCAGGAAAGTCTGGGATACGCGGCGTGAACAGGTCTGGCCTCCCGCTTTGTCCCAAATCTCCCTTTCTTCTCCAGTCTAAAACACTTTTTAGCAATGTGCATCAAAAGTATTCTTTCCGACGTGTTTACAAAGCAAGCAAAATTCACAAGCCCCAAACGATCTCACTTTTGTAGTACTTTTAAGGTGGATTTGTTCTGTAAGCGCTTATTTAAAGAACGACAGATGAATTTCTCCTACTCTTCTCATTCCCATTTCTCATACTCAATTCCTTTATCTTGAAGCACAGACTTAACAAAGGAAAAAAATACGTTAGTGCACCTCTTCCAGAGAATGTCTGTAGCACAAATCCTACCCTGGTTTCTCTTCTCACCAACAGGGCCAAATCCATTTCAATTTCAATACATTAAAGATGGAATGACAGACAAAATGCACAGTATTTGAACAATAAGTATGAGACCTATATCAACAGCTGGTTTGGCTGCATCGTCCTGCTTCCACACTCTACCTTAATAACAACACAATTTAAAAAAATGCTTAAGTAATCTGTATAAGTAGACACCATTGTGCTTCTCCTTTGTCACTTCTCATTTGTTTAGGCATTTTATGTTTTTTACCTCCTAAACATGTTAAGCAGAATTATTTCTGTAATGTACAAGGTTCCTCGTATTACCCGAGAGTTTGTTTAGTAAACGAGACATCAGTGTACCCCTTTGCTCTGTAGTCCTAACTACTGCAATAGCTGGTCAAAATCAAGTTGCATAAAGGTAGTCAAGAAGGGTTTCTAATGAAAATAAACAAACAAAAATTTTAATAAATACTTTCAGTTCTTGCTTTATATACAAAGCAGAAGTCTCTCCAGGCAGACATGGAACTAAGAGTTCAGTTGCCCATAGTGACCATCTTGTGCCCCTTGCATCTGCTCTTCCCCAAATGCCACATTTTCTAGGGTGCCTGAGCAGACAAAAGCACTTTCTGCAGTTTGCCTGGTAGCTCTTGGACTCCACAAGGCGGGTGGACCAGCCAGCCAAGTGCTTCTCACTGCTACGTGTCACCTAAAAGCTCCATACGTTCCCCTCACAGCGACCTGCATCCACCTCCTTCACGCACATGCAGCTTTCAACCGCTGCGTGTACCCAGTGCCACCCAGGCAGCTAAAAGGAGCAGCTGGATTTCTTGAGCAAAGGCCTCTGCTCAACAGCAGCAACAGCAGAGGATTAAACACTTTGGGAAATCTGGCTCTCACATCAAAAAATCTGCCATGTTAACTAACCTGTGCTAATAGGAAAATCTAAAATAGTAAGGCCTTGGAGACCAGGACTATTCCTTTCTACTAGAACAGCAAATGAAAAGTTCATGCCCATTCTTTGGAAATATCCTGCAAGATATTTTTAATTAAAAACAAACAAAACAACAGCAAAAACAAAACAGTATCTTCAGTGCATTAAAATTAAATCAAATTCATCTTCTGTATGAACTTTTTTCTTTCTTTTAGTCCCAGTCTGGAAGAATTTAATCTCCATGAGTGGCCACACCAACAAATAGGTTGTTGACTACATACATGATTGCTCAGGGAACCGCCAAACCAAAACTTGCAAGTCTGACTTGTCTGGAGTGTTTGTTTCAGCGTCAGTGTGGGCATTGAAACAGTTCTCAACAGCTTTGCTTTCTTTTTCAGCCCTCAAATCCGTGGCGCCAAACACAGTAAGACAACCCTGCAGGAATGGCAACCTTCAACAGCACTCACTGGAACGAGACTACATCCATTTACCAATACCTGGGCTTCCAAGTGCAAAAGATTTACCCTTTCCATGATAACTGGAACACAGCCTGCTTCATTATTTTGATTATATTTATCTTTACTGTGGTTTCCCTGGTGGTGCTGGCTTTCCTCTATGAGCTGCTAGACTGTTGCTGCTGTGTGAAAAATAAAACTGTGAAAGACCTGGAGAATGAACCCAATCCTGTCAGAGCAATGATGGAGAGCTTCAGAAAGCGCGAGACAGAAGTGGTGTAGGAAGGACTGACCAACACCTCTTGAACATTTGACACCTCTAATGAAGCCTCTTGAATCTTATAAATGAGCAGTCATGTGCTTTTCTTTTTTTATCCTTAAATATAATTAATAGCAAAAGCCACCATTTAATTTCTGGATGTGAACTTGAATACTTAGCAAAGGCTTTTTGAGTACAAAAGGATGATGTGTTCCAGTGTCATGGGGAAAGAAAACATTTTTTTTAAATGAACTTTTGTTGTTTACATTAAGTTACTAGATTGGCTTACCTGAACCAACAAATTTTGCTGCGAGTGCCTAAAATTTGTTTAATTGGAGAAAGTGTTTTACAAAATTGCTTATCAATGTAACAATACATAGAGCAAAGACACAGCCCTGTTCTCCCACTGAGGTCAATACTACAGAGACAAGATAGATACGTAAAGAGAGAAGTAAAAAAAGTTGTAAGATAGGAGGGTTTGACAGCAAGACATAGAAGAGACTTGAAGGAATTCTCATCTTCAGTAGCTCTTATTCCAGTGTCTTGGCTTTTGGAAAAAAGTGGGCGATAAGTAAGCCAATGTGAAGCCCATCCCCAAAATGTTAGTCTATTCCCATGTCCTCCACTAAAACATGACCCCTTCTCCCTGTGGTCTGAAGAACCGCTTTCCACTGACTTCACATTCAACCTGTTTACCAGTTTCTGGGTGTTAAAAACAGTGACACGTGAATTTAATGCTACCTCTTACTTGCACAGGAGCATACAGACCCAAGAGCATGATCTAGAGAAACCTGAAGCATCTTTCGGCCTCAAGGCCTCTATGGTGTCTTTGGGTCCAGAATCATCTTCTCTTATGCTTTACAAGTTACCTGGCCATTGCTCCTCACTTCAGGAAGTTACACAGGCTGGATATATCTTGCTTATTCAACAACAGAATCTCAGCGTACTCCTACAACCTGCAAACGTGTCCCAGAGTTCACACACAATTAAGAAAGGGACTGTGCTGTGCTTGAACCATCATTTTTTTTCACCTCTACTTCAGCAGATTAGTTTTAAAAGCAAGAGATGAGGCAAAGTAACAGAAGAAAAATAGTTTTGCAGTTACAAATAACCACCAAAATACAATGGCACAGCTGTCCAACCACTGGCCATCCGTGCTGACCAATAAGTTGCACATGTTCCTGGTTACACAGAGGAACAGACTAGCCAGAAACATCCTGAACAGACCAGAATGGTTTGTAAGATAAAGAATTTAATGGTATATTAAAAAAATATATAAAATATATATTCCTGCCATTAGGGAAACGAAACTGTTTAGTGGCCAAACAGAAGTAGCTATAACACTTCTGAACAAAGCACTGTACCTTGTGATATACTTGTGATCTTCAGTCACTCCACAGCAAAACTAGGGAATATCCTCCTAATTTTCATTTCTTCTCAAGGGGCAGGGGGGAAACAGTAAAAATTGCTGTTTTGAAGCAAGACCAAGACCCATCTACGCTATAGCATATGCTTACATGTGCCTAGCAATCTGGTGATTCAAAGAAAAAGCAGATTTTGAGCCACATTCAACTTTGACTTGGGCAAAGAAGGGAACTGAGAATCCAAAGTTTGAAATCAGTTTTAAACACACAACTCTGGCAATTATTCAGGACCTCTATCCACGCTCAGAATGAGTAAAACTACCACCAGCAATAAAGTCACCCTATAATGCCTCACAATTAAATCTCAACTTCCTTTCTGAAACAATTCCTAAGAAGTTCAGTTCACTCATTCTGTTCTTTTTCTTGCATCCTTGCTGCTTCCATACCAATCAGCATATGCTCTTCAAGGAAACCCAAAAGGAGAAAACCCAAAGGGGACAACATTCATTCCACACAAAGTATTATATAAAACCTTGAAACCTTTCTGAAATTATCTGAAATGAAACCAGCAGCCTAAAAAAAAATAAAGCTTGTTTCCTCACAGCCCCACGATCTTATTTGTGTTAAGCTAATTATTTTACTACTGCAAAAGCACTCACACACACAGCCCACAAAACCACAGAAATTTTATTTATCTACCCTACTGATTGGCCACATATCTACTCAAGTTCCTTACTCAGAGTTGCACGTAAGCTGCCTGCCCTTTTCCTGCCTCCCTCTTTGCCTGATTAGGTTACTCCATAAATGATTTTGTTCTACTTGATAGCACTGGGGCAAAGCAGCTGAGGGAAACCTGGCCTTCCTGGTGGGGCACTGTCCAGGTTGCAAAACAAAGCATACAGTGGTTGTGGAAAAGTATATTTATTTATTTTCAAGTGCCTGGCTCGAAACATCATTTGGTGGCCTAAGAGGAAGGTGCACGATCTCCTTACTCTTTCTTCAGCAGTGGCAAAGCTGCTTCTCTCTCCCATTGTCCTTGATGTTCTTCCCTGTGTCTCTTGTTTCCTTTCTGAGTTTAGCAGAGCAGTATGCAGTATCCAAGAGCTTGCAATGGACATACACTCAGAAGCATGTTTTCTGTTTTAGTAATTCCTGACTTTATATCTTTTAGAGTGCATCAGAAAAGTCTGTATTTTCAGAAAACTGTTCACAAAACCTCCAAGTGATCTCCGTGCATGCTGTATGTACGCAAGTCTTTTTTTCCTACTGCTCCAAGCACTGCACTTCTCATTCACTCAACGCTATTTCAGTTTTGTTTTGTAGTGTAGTGTAGTATTAGTCATGTATTTAACACTGAGACATTTGTTGTCAGCATCACCATCCTAGGGAAACCATCAAACTCCTAACTGAGGCAGACAGAAACCTGCAGAAGTCCAAGCATTTGTGAATGTAGGCTTATTCTCAGATAAAACAAGAATAACTACTAATCACAGTATGTTGAGGAGGACAAAATTAAAGAATCTATCTTGTGCCAGTCTAGGACTTTCAGCCTATAGAAATAAGTTTTAACTCTCTCTTGCCAAAGTGGGAGGGGGGGTAGCTATTACTACTTTTCTTATGTGATCTAGTTATTTACTGATATTCGCAAACCGAAGCCCAGTGTAATTTAAAGTAACGTTTTGGCAGCAACCCTTCTTCCAGCTCACTAACAGCATGCAAGCCACACAACAAGGCCCGGCCTATATATGTACAAAGAAAAAAAAAAAAAGAAAAAAAAAAAAAGAAACATGTCATGCAAATGAATTTCTTACTGGGAAGTGAGAATTCAAGAACAAGAACCATCACAGGAATTGACAAACTGATTCACACTAGTGAGTTAGAGCTCAGAGACAGGCAACAGAAGATATAAAACACCTGCAGGCAGGACATTTGCACCAACCTGTAGCTTGTTTTGAGCCTGATGAGCCACTTTGCTCTACCTTTGTTTTCTTCTTCTTGGAAGATGAGTCTGAAGATGGCGCTGGCCGTTTTTCTACAGCTGGTGTGGAGAGGGCACGCTTCTTGAATAGCTCACGCTCTCGCAGTAAGCTTGGATCCATAATTCTGTTAAAAGAAGTAAACCATAGATAAAGTCCACAAAACAGTCAGAAGGTATAGGCACCTGATTATAAAGTTCTTTGCTTTTAGGCTTTTTCCTTCTATTTCCCTTTGCCAACTCTATGAAACCGACATTTATGGGGATCAAAGTGCCAAACCACTAGCGTCTTTTCAAACAAGACTCTGAAAACAAGCAACACGCTTTTCCGAAGTGGGACTCAACTTCGTGCCCGTCGCTTTACACCGAACTTCCGTTTTATTTTTATTTTCTCTTGCCAACCCTGCCCGAGAGCTCTACGACAGTATCGCGGTGCTTTAAAGTTACTGCGGGGGTTGGGGAAGAGAGAGACACTGGCGGGGGCCAGGCCGGTTGGACGGGACAAGGGTTAGGTCCCCC